>VZRI01013894.1:2630-29787 GCA_013397515.1 Upupa epops | reverse complement strand
CAATGTCTTAAGGAAGATCAGACTTTACAGAAGCACGCATAATAGCCACAAGGTTAAAATTCCAAAGATTATGTTTATATTAGTGACTAGATTATTCCTGGCAGCAAGTATCCCACAGTTGAAATGATTGTTTTTATAAATCTTGGTTGGGCAATGCCTTTAACCGAAAACAATGCGTCTTGCTTGATTTACTCTATTATAGGTCAATATTTAGCTGATAGTCTACTTAATCCAGATTTTGAATGGGTATGTGATGGGGTTTTTTTTTTGCTTGCTTGTTTATTTCCTTGCTTTTGCTTTAATTTAAGAAAATGTCTCTTAGCACAAAAATCAAAGTTACAACAACTCAATGAGGATCTGAACTTCCCCAGAGCTAGAAAATGCTGCAGTCTTTATTTGACATAAAATGTCAGCTCTGCTGTTTAGTTCCAAAAGGAATGGTCTTAAATAAGAGGAGGGCTCTGACAAGGAAAATACAAAAATTTAAGAAGTTTAAAGTTTTCTTCCTGCTATGAGGCAGGATTTTGAGTTCTACACATTACTACTAAATACTCCCATTTAACCTAATCTGAACATTAAAGGACTTTAAGTCTCCCATAGTGGTAGATTGATCCAGTATTTGCATCTGTAGCTGATAATATGAAAAGCATTAGAAGGTGGATTACAAGTAATGAATTGACTGGAAAAAGAAACCAATATTAGTGTTTCTTTCACCCTGTGCTGCTTTAGGAGGAACAAGTGAAAGTGATCCTGTATTTAGTCCGGCAGTCAGAAAACACTTACGTAAAACAAGGCTTGAATTGCTCCACAAAGAATATGAGGTAAGGACATGGGAGGTTTGTAACTTTACAGATGAACTGTAACCGTTAAATAACTGTGTACAACTGGTCCTTCTGCTTTGAGTACTCTTGTTTTGAGTTAAAGTGCATACTGGATTCAAAGGAGGCTCAGCTGCTTTAAAAGCGCATTTCCTGACTAAGGTTACAAGAGAGCATTGGCTGGTGCTTGCAGTGGTTCTGCGGAAGTCATGGTGATATTGTTCCTGTGCTACAAGTAGCCAAGTTTAGCCATCCTTTACAGTTTTTTAGAAATTCTACCCGCACATAATACGGGAGGGCTTTATGCATATTGGACTCTTTTTGTTTTGTCTTAAGAACAAATGCACACTTTTTCTCAATTAATTCCATGTTGCTCAGGTAGACTAAACTCCTTCTTAAAGAATATTGCCCTCCATAACCTTCTGGCATAGCTTAATTTTTATCATAATTTTATTTTTTTGAAAGTGAGTGAATGCTTGGAGTTTATCAGCACTCTCCTGCTTGAAAATTATTCTCTAAGGTACAAGGTGAAAAGGTGTTAGTAAGGTACATTCTTAGTTTGGGTTTTAAACTGTTTCTTTAGTAGCAGCAGTGTGAAGGCACAACACAGTTTACAATGAAACCTGCCTCGAGAGAATGAGAGAAAGGAAACGGATGCTGTATATATCCTTAGCACTGACGAAGCAAGGGCTGTCTTTTGTGACAAGCCTGCCTATATAGCTTAGTTCCTTTCATCTCTGTGAAGGAAGGAGTCAGGAAAAGGAGGTTTCCTGCCTTTCTATTGAATCAACTCTAAAATCACACAGATAAGCACAGGATAACATATTTATGTAATCTATAAAAAAAATTATTTAAAATGATTGTTCTTGTGCTGGGGAAAAAACAGAAAGCTTGGTTATTAATGTGAATATGTCTTGGATGTATGTAAAGGCCATATATAGCTTCCTTTAGTAATCTGACCTTGAGCAACTCAAGTACTTTAATTGATGAACAGTGTTTTTCAGGACAAATAATTTCTTTTATCCTTTTAATAACAGGCTTCCGAAAGTTTTTACTTCTCTGTGGCTTCAGACCAATACATCTTAAAGCTTTGTCCTTTGCATTTACAGAGTCTTTACAAAATGTTGCTACTTTTCTGTAGCTAGAACACCCTCTTCCAGGCACTGTTCTGTACATTTTGAATCTTGAGGCTTTCAGCATCCAAACATGTGATGTTCCAGAAGTATATGAGAAAAACATTCTCAGATAACAGCAAATGAGTCAGCAGAAAACAACCTTAAGAACACCCTTGATACAGGAAATCCTCCCACAGAGTGCCCTAATAATAGATTCATGCTTTGAAGCTTCTAGTCTGCCTTACAGTTTGTTCAGGGTCCTTTATATAGTCAAGGGATTCCCTTCACTAAAACCTTCACTATGTTCAAGTGTGCAGGTTGCTTAAAATCCTGCCTACAGCACAATACATAAGCATACTTAGATATGTGTGTAAGTGAAGGCACTCATCTGGGCTTGCCAGAACTCATCTTTCTGAGGTGCTGTGGAAACTTGCCAGTATTATTTAATTAATCTCACATGTTATTTTAATTCCTGTGAATTTCTGACACCTTTAGGATGAAATTGAAACACTGCAAAAAGAAGTGGATGATCTGAGAGGTAAAAATGTCAGCTTAGAGGCACAGCTGAAATCTCTTCTGGATCCTACAGCGTCAGTTTTGCCTTGCAAAAATGAGAAAACTAGCCAGTCAGCAAATGAAGCAAATACCAGTGGCCCAGAAACCCCAGAGGAATGGAGCAAAAAACTGAAAGCCACCACTGATTTATATGAAAAAGTGATGAGTAACATGGAAAAGCTAAAGGAGGTAACAAAAGCATTTCTTCAGTTATCTTGTAATGTAACTATTTATTTTTTTTTTGCATTAGTTAAAGGGAGCAAGGGCTAGCATGACCTCTGCGTCCTTCATAGATCCAGAAGAAAGAGGAGAAAATTGAATTCCAGTGACTGTTCGTGTATCATAGTATTTCCATATAGCCTTTGCCAAGTGTCAAATGTTATTGCTTCTTCCAGAGAGTCTTGTATGTGACTCTTCTTCAGTTCCTCTGTCACTCTACAACTGGGTAATTGGATTATAGTAGCACTTGTCTTCAGTATTGATGACCAGATTTTTCAGGCTTGCAATAATCTATATATTATATCTATTTTACAACACTCAGTGTCCAAGCACAGTACTGTTGGCTGAGGCAGATATTGCACTATTGCCCTCCTTGCTAGCCGATATTTTTGGTGCAGTTTGCTGAGACAGAGTAACTTGATCCTTTGACTGAAAATAGACAAGCTTCAGCACTTTATGACCAGAAGATCCTTTACTGGAAATCTGCAGTTTTTTGATACATCTTGAATATAATGTAAAAGAAAATGTAATAGAAAAGATACCACAGAATGAGAGTGAATAGAAAGAAGAGTGAAATGTCAAGATTAATGTAGAAGGCAAGGTGGAAAGAACTGGAATTGCTTTTATTCACAGTGTATTTTTTCTGACACCAGGGTTGCCTCCAGAAAAACTGAAGCATAATATGTTTAGGACTTTTGGTTTCTTGCCTTCGCAAGCAGTAATAATGTTTAAATTTCTACTGTGAGGCAGACATAGAGGCCAACATTATGGTGTTGTGCTACTCTCTTGTTAATGGGACACTTCTAGATCTGACTTTATGTAGTCCAAAGCAAATACTGTCCCTGATTAGACTGTGATAAATGCTTAAGTGAATAACCTGAGTTGCCAATAACTTTGCTAGACTGGGATGCATCTTTTGTTCTAACAGGATTGCAGCACGGTCAGAAACTTGTAGTTGGGCGAAAGGGGATTCACAGCAAAGCACTAGGGACAGGGTACTGGATGGTAAAAGGGCCCAAGATAGCTGGTTAACATTCAAAGACCACTTCTTTCAAGTACAACACAAGACCATCCCAACAGGAAAGAAGTCAAGGAAGGGAGCCAGAACACCTGTGTGGTTCAGTGGGAAGCTGCTGGGCAAACTGAAGAGTAAGAAGAAAGTCTATAGGTCATGGAAGGAGGGCATGGCCACTTGGAGTGATTATAAGGCTCCGGTGAGAGAATGTAGGGATGCAACTAGGAAAGCAACGGACTTCTTGGAATTCAACCTTGCAAGAGATGTCAAGGGTAACAAAAAGGGCTTCTTCAAATACATTGCAGGTAAAACTAAACCTATAGGCAACGTAGACCCCTGCTGAATGAAGTGGGTGCCCTGAAGACTGAGGATACAGAGAAAGCAGAGATACTGAACACTTTCTTGCCTCTGTCTATACTTCTGGGAGCTGTCCTGGTATCAAAGCTCAGACTGCCGAGGCTCCAGAGGAAGTCGAGACAAGAGAGGAGCCTACCTTGGTTGATGAGGAGAGGGATGTGTTGAGCAAACTGGATGTACATAAATCCATGGGCCCTGATGGGATGCACCCATGTGTGCTAAGGGAGATGGTGGAAATCATTGCTAAACCACTCTCCGTCATCTTTACTAAGTCATGGGGATCAGGTGAGGTGCCTGATCTAGGGACTAGAGCAAATGTGGCTCCAATCTTCAAAAAGGGTAAGAAGGAGGACCTAGGTAAATTTAGAGTGGCCAGCCTCACCTCCGTCCCAAGAAAGATGACGGAACAATTTGTCCTGGACACTGTCAAGGACAAGAGGGTCATTAGAAACAGTCACTATGGCTTCACCAAGGGGAATTCAAACTTGACCAACCTGATAGCCTTTCATGAGGGCATAACGTGGTGTATAGATGATGGCAGAGCAGTGGATGTTGTCTTATCTTGACTTCAGTAAGGCATTTGACATAGTCTCACATAGCATCCTCACGCCAAAATGAGCCAGTGTGGACTGGGTGATGGGGTAGTGGGGTGGATCATGAACTGGCTGCATGATAGAAGCCATAGAGTGGTGGTCAATGGGACAGAGTCTAGTTGGCAGCCTGACTCTAGTGGAGTCCTTCAAGGATCTTTACTGGGACCAGTCCTATTCAATCTATTCATTAATGACTTGGATAAGGGTTAGGGTGCACTGTCAGCAAGTTTCCTCATGACACAAAGCTGGGTGGTATCGCTGATCCCCCAGCAGACTGTGCTGCCATTCAGAGAGGCCTGGATAGGCTCGAGTGTTGGGCAGAGACAAATATAATGAAGTACAACAAGGGTAAATCTTGCATCTGGGCAAGAACAATGCCAGGACCCAGTATAGGTTGGGGACTGACCTATTGGAGAGCAGTGTAAGAGAATGGGACCTGGGGATGCTAGTGGACACTAGGACAACTATGAGCCAGCAACGTGCTCTTGTGGCCTAGAGGACCAACAGCATCCTGGGGTGGATCAGAAGGGGGGTGGTTAGCAGATTGAGAGGGGTTCTTCTCCCCCTCTACTCTGCACCAGTAAGATGACATCTGGAGTATTGTGTCCAGTTCTGGGCCCCTCAGTTCAAGAAGGACACAGAGCTGCTGGAGGGTGTCCAGTGTAGAGCAACGAAGATGATGAAGGAAGTAGAACAGCTCCCTTATGAGGAAAGGCTGAGGGAGCTGGGTCTCTTGAGCTTGGAGAAGAGGAGACTGAGGGGTGACCTCATTAAAGTCTATAAATGTGTGATGGGTGGGTGTCAGGAGGATAGAGCCAGGCTCTTCTCAGTGTCATCTGACAGTATGACTAGGGGCAATGGGTGCAAGCTATATAAACAGGAGGTTCCACATAAATATCAGGAGGAACTATTTCACAGTGAGGGTAACGGAGCATTGGAACAGGCTGCCCAGGGTGGTTATTGAGTCTCCTTCTCTGGAGATACTCAAGACGTGGCTGTATCTGTTCTTGATCTAGGTGATCCTGCTATGGCAGGGGGATTGGACTAGATGATCTTTCAAGGTCCCTTCCAAACAGTACTGATTCTATGGTTCTATGATTTTTTTTCTGTAATATGAATCTATCTCTAGGGATTTTTTTTTGTGACTAAGGTTTGTAATTTCTCTACGCAAGGAAAAAGAATAGTATAGCAGGGAATGAGGGAAGGAGTGTGTTGGGTTCTTTTTTACTATAACTTCAACCTTAGTAATAAAGTTTTTAAGTCTGTGGAGTCTATGATTGTGGTTAAGGGTTGGGTAGTAACAGGCATTTAAATGGACATTGGGGACCGAGTCTTAAATTGTGGTCTTAATTGTAAAAGACCTTTGAAATCTTCAAGTCATACTCTCTATTCCCATATGTTCTGTGTTCAACAGCTGCTCAATTCAAGAAGGAGCAGTTCTTTTAGACCTTTCACCTCTGAGCATGCCTGAACATCCCTATCCTGAACAGCAAGAACTGTTCAGTCTAAACAGCAACACCCCTTTCTTACGTACACCCAATCTAGAACTAGAAACCTTATTGCCTAAAGTACCTGACCCAGGAGCTTCAACCACCTATGGCTTACCAGTGAGACAGGGTCCATCAAAAAATGTAATTGCTTTCACTTTCTTTTTAAAACCAGACTGAGTCAGGAAATAGCAGCCACCTTTATCATTTAATGTCCTACAGCAGAGACTCCTGAAGTAGGCATTCTTATTTGAATGGAGTTATAATGAGTATGGAAATGGTGACACAAACCCAGTACTGGAAATACTAGACAAAGTAAACTCATTAATAATGTAGTTAAATGAACTTGTTAATCCTGACACTCTGCTGCAAGTGAGGATCCCTTGCAGTTTATTTTCTCGGAGAGTCGACTACTTTGGAAGAAGAGGTTCAGTCTTACCTTTCCATGTGCCATGTGGATGCCCTAGCTACCAAATCTGCACAAGTCATGCATTTTGCTGTTTGATTTGGTGGGTGGGGAGCTGTGCCTCTGAAAAGAGGGAAAGATCTTGGCTGTGCTGTCTATTGGTTTGATGCTTCTTTGGTAGTGAGGTGTTCTGCAGTCTTAAACATTGCTTTCAGGATAGTGTTTGGTTTTAATTTTAAATACCAAATAGTTGACACTCAGACACCCAAGCCCTGGGTTCACCCTTTCACTCTTCCCATTCCTTCTTTACCACAATTCCCAATTTACTCTTTCTGCCTGTAGGAACATTGTGGTATTTGGATGTGTGGTAGTAGTTTGTAGGGTTTTTTTTCTTCATTCATCCTACCCCTCACTGTCTTAGTCTCACCTGGAGAATTTGCTGGGTGTATTTGTGTAAATATTTAGATTTTTTTCTTTGCCTCTTTTCTTGCACTGTTTGGTGCTTATGAAAAATTACATTTAAATTCTGAGCCTGGTTGCATCGCTGCTTCTTTGGATCCAACTGTAGATCCTACTTGTATAATGCAGTGGTGGCATCATGTAATTGAGGCTATGAATTATGAGTCTTGCATGGTGATGCTGGTTTCAGCATCCTGTGGAGTATTTCCTACTTGTTAAGCCAATGGCAAGCTTCTCTTTATGTGAAGTATCTTGTTAACAAGGTTGTCTGCTGAACTGAGAGGAAGGAATTGACCTCAATTCAAAGAGTTAGAAGCATTGTGAATCAGGAGTCTTGAATCACAAAGTCCTAGAAGAAAGTGAAGAAGCGCTGCAAATAGGTTGTCACAATGGATTTACTTCCGCTTTCAAAACAAACCAAAAAAACCCAAAGTAATCTTACTCTAATTTGGAATGGGGAAGCTGTTCAACATTAGTTTTGCTGATACCTGCACATTGTAATGTTAATGTACTTAACATATTTAGTCATGTAGAAAAAAAAACATGGAATTGCCATTAGTACATCTCCTTAATGACTTTCTGTGCTAACTAACATAGCTGTGTTTATTTCCCTAGATAGGACGCTTGCGATGTATTTTGGGAATATAAATAAAAAATGACTGTTCACTATTCAGTTTTGCAAGCCATTTCCCATGGTGATTTTTAAGTGTTGTCCCTGTCTGAAGGCTGTTTCCTGCCTTCACATTTCTAGTTCTGTCTCTTTAAAAAGGAGAAACAGCTTGTCCTATAAATATTAGAAGTAATTTCTGGTTTACTGTATACTTCTTTTTTTTTTTTTCCTTAGGCAAATAAGAAACTGAGCATGGAGAACAATAGCCTTCTAAGAGAGAATTTGCGACTAAAAGCTGAAGTTGATAGTAGATCACCCCAAAAGTATGTGAATATTTTAAAAGCTATAATATTTTATTTATAGACTGTTTAACTGCTGTAGGACTTCAACCTAAAACTGTGGTGGTATACATAGTGTTGCATATGTATCTCCAGGTAGACTGGAATTTTTATCTTTGTAGACTTGGGTGACAAATGCAGCTTGCAGAATAGCAGCAAGTTTACAGTGAAGGAATATGACATGACTGAAAGTGCTGTTCCTTGTGTTATTTGGCTGGTATTGAAGGACTGGATTTATTAGGCAAATTCTACACTTGACTTTTGATACTGAGAAGCTTCTAAGTCTGATATGTAGTCAAAGCAGAGGGTCTTTTACTGAGAGGAGATGTTCAGTATATTTGTATTTGGTTTTCCTCTGTTCTTCCTTTGACTGTATTCAGGGTTGTTCTGTGGACACAGGCTTCCTATACAAGAAAAATTCCTGATAGCTTTGTGCCCGGGCAAGAAATTTGGTAGATTTCAGCTTCTGCAGCATGACTCAGTCCCAGAACTGGCACTTGTGTTTAATACTCAAATTAAACAGTTAAAACGTTAACTGTGTGATCTCAAAAAGGAATTTTGCCATACTGATTACAGCTACATGCTAAAGTATCTCTCCTTGAAAGTAATTTGCGAAGTGACACCTTCAGATTTTATAGTTACGTTCCTTCCTTTTATTGGTTTCATGCCTTTTTCCCTCTCACGGGTTTACAACTTGAAAAGTTAAGCACAGCATTGGCCAAAGATGGGTACGGTCTTTTTGAGAAGACGGTTAGGGGACCCCTGTGTAATGTGAGAAGAAAGTTCCGATTCACAACTCACTTGCTGGAAGATGAAATTCATCCTACTTGTCATGCACAACTACAAGGAAGAAGGTGTATGATCCTTGTGCTATGCTGTTAAATGCATAGCAGTACATTCTGCACTGAATTCCTCTAATAAGGGAAATAGAGTCCTCGTCAAGATTTTGGCAATGGAGAGGGCTTTATAATGGCATGAAATGTCTTATAGAAAAAGATTTGAGTGATTTGGAAGGATGGCAAACTTGAAAAGTATATGCATGTAACTAAACAAATCCAATAAAAGAAGAGATCAGATTATCCCACTTGATTTTTGCTTTACTGATGTCAGATAAATTCCCCAGTGAAGACAATTGCCGTTTCTCATACCTTGTGCATGCTTTACCATCCTGCTGGTCAGAAAAACTATATATTGGAGGAGAGGGGATGCAAAGAACTGGGTTTTGTTGCAAGCTGATTATTTTCTCGTCTTTTGTCAGTGTAGCCTAAAACAAAGAGCTTTTTTAGAAGTATGTGTATAAGCAAATGTTGTTAGAATTCGGACCATGTCATGGTCTCTTTTGCAATCCAGGTGCTAGATCAGTCTCTCCATGTCTCTACTGTTACACTTCTATTTTCTTAGCTTCCAAAACAAAAAGTCAAGTTCTGCCTGCCTTTTGGGAATTGCCTTTGACCCTGTGTAACCTTACAGCTTGCATGGGAATTTGAGCACATGAATTGAGTCAGGCTTAAACTGGGACAGGGACAGTTCAAACGCATCTTGAGTGTAGACAGCCATAGGTCTGTACTCTACTTTTGCAATCTTAGCCCAAGAATATACTACAAAAATTTAAGTATTTGCACAGGAAGAGTTATCTTGGAAGTTACCTTTCCACATCTTAAATTTGGCTATTTTGAGTCACACCTCCTATATCCATTCAATCCTAGTCATTTCCTCTAGACTGAAGTTGTCCAATTCCTCTAGATAAGTCCAATTTAAGATAAAAAATAATGTTGATTTTGTTGGTTTTGCTGTACTCCCAAGGCTTTCTGGTGTCAATGGTTTCCTGAAACAATAATGCTTAGAGCTGGATACTAAATTCCAAATGAAGCCTGGGTAGCACTAAGCAGAGCAAACTGTCTTGTATTTTACTGCAACATCTGATATTGATACCTTACAATACCCCTGTTTGATTGATGGGGGTTTTTTTGCTTTCTTTTACCTGTCACGTCTGTCATAAATGACCAGTACCAGTTCTGCTAAATAGCTACTTGGAAAGTTACTGTCCCATTTAATTTTGCATTGGTGCTGTTAATGTTCCCTGCCAGAATGTAGCACTTTACCTGTTTATTGGCTTTCCTCAGGTTGGTGCACATGTCAAACTTAAAAAACAGTTATTGGAATTCCAGTCACATCCATCAGGCATACGAAGTCTCTCCCATCTTGCTGTTGTTAAATTTTGTAAATTAACTTTCACCTTTGTAGTCAGTAGTCTGGTCAGTTTAGACAAAACCTAACATAAAGGCATTTTTTAAATTTTCTTTCAGTTTTGTTGGAAAGCTTTGGTAATTTTTAAAACCACTTTCAAGTAGGTTTCATACTTTGAACAGGGGCTGCAATAACTCTCCTTGCCTGGCTTATGAAATCAAAATTGAAGTCATAAGCAGCAGAGCTTGATAGTGTCAGTATAATTAAACTTTACTCTGCAAATACACTGATTTGCCAGTACAGTTGTTTCAGTGTACTTTATTCAGAATTGTTCAGAAGGCAGCTTTTGAAAAAATTTTCTGAGTGGCTCTATAATGCAATTTAAAACAGCTACCAGATTAGGACTTCCATGATTTAGTGTCACCATCATGTCATAGATTTTGTAGCTTCCAATTGTCAGGCGTAAGTCTTAAGAGGAGTAGCTGAGGGCATTGGTATTGTTTATCCTGGAGAAAAGGACATTGAGAGGAAACTTTATCACTGTCTACAACTACTTGAAAGAAGGTTGTAATAAGTGGGGGTCAGGAAACCACCTCAAGTTTGCACCAGGGGAATGGCAAGCATGGAACATGCTGCCTGGGCAATCGTGGAGTCACTGTCCAAGGTTGTAGAGAGGTAAATGTTGGTCTCATTAGTAACTAAGGACAGAACCAGGGGAAATGGTCTGAAGTTGAGGCAGGGGAGGTTTAGATTAGATATTAGGAAGAAATTACTTACAGAAAAAGTGGTGAGGTACTGGTTTAGCCTTCCCAGGCAGGCAGTTGAGTCACCACCACTGGAGATATTTAAGAAGCATGTGGACATGGTGCTTCATGACATGCTGTAGTGACAGACGTGGAAGAGATTATTGTGTTTTTCAGTCTCTCAGGTATTTAGGTGTTTTTTATTGGTGTGGGTACGGTTGGTCTGGGAGGTCCTTTTCAACCATTATTATTCTGTGATGTGTAGACAAGAATGGGATGCTGAAGGATGTGATTTACTGGTGACTTAGCAGTGCTGCGTTGATAGCTGGACTCAATGATCTTAAAGGTATCTTCTAGTCAAATTGATTCTGTGATTGTATAATTCATATTTGAACAACTGGTAGGTAATTAAAACATCTATCAAGTTATTTTTGAAAGGATGTGTCAGTATTCAGTCCTCTCATCCCAAATATACCTAATGATACTGGGGCTGAGTATCACAACTAGACTATTTTTGTAGGCTTTGCTTAATAGCAAAGTAAACACTGAAGAAAGGTGTAGCATAGAATCTAACTCTGACATCACAGGAAAAGTATAATTAGCCTTATTCAATGGTCAATAAAATTTCCTGTTATCATAGCCTTGTGGGCTTTTTTCTTTGTACATATTAAATCCTGTTGAAAAATGTCATGTATGTCAATAAAATTGACATTGCAGACATGTCAGGGATTTTTGAAATTTTTTTAATTGATGCTGAATTATTAGGTTTTTTGGGGTCTTTTCTGCTGAAACATTTTTTAGAGTTGACCTTCACCATTAGGACATAGGTTTGAAAAGCAAGTAGAGGCAGATTGTTTGCTCTGATTTATACCAAAAACCTATGTTAGTCTCCCATTTCTCAGGCAAATCAGATGCATTGTTCGGTGGGTGTTGGTTGCTCTTTATTTAATCTTTGTCCTGAGGAATTTTCAGTTACTTTCACCTTTCTGCAGCAATTCAAGAAAACTTCTTAAGCTCAAGTTTTGCAAGATGATAAAGTCCTATTACTTTCAGCTCTACTTACAGTGAAAAAGTTAGGTCTATTGGCAAGGCACAGTGAATCTAAAAGCACTTTTGGCAAATGAGTGTTTGCTTTTTACCTGGAGGAAAATAAGTAGCAAGTCCGTCTACTCCAGGGTATAGTGTATTTTATGAATGGTTAGATTCAAATTAGCTTGAACAAGACTTCCAGCCTTCCTAGGAGCCTTTTTCCTAAATATTTCATTTCTTCTGCCAGTTAAAATCTCAGTCTGAGAAACTGCCTGTGACTTGGGTAAAAATGTTGTATTTTATCCTTTCTCTGGTTTTACAAGTTGTTTTACTGTGGTGGTTTGGTGGAGGTTTTTTTCCCTTTCTGTAGGTTTTTTTTCATCTTGTCTAGATGTGTGACTTCAGGTACTTGTACATTGAATTTTAAGGCTCTTAAGTTTTTAGGTCAATCTGTACAACTTTCAGTTTTTATCTAACACAAATAGTTTTACTTGTTCCAGACTGTTTAATTCAGTTCTGCATTTCACTGAGCCTTACAAACAGGCGACTAGCAACCTGTGTTCAGGGTGCAGAGGGTAAGAATATTGCTATCTTCCTTGATAGAAAACTGGCTTCTTATTCAGCTCCCTGCAAGCCTGCTGTCCCAGAGGAGTATCTCTCTTCAAAGATCAGCTTCAGTGTGGCCTTAGTAGTCAATAGGCGAAAATGGTTTTAGTAACTCTCAAAAGAACTTTGTGTTCTTGAATTCTGCATTAAATTCTGAGGAAGCACCACATGTGAAGGTCTAAACCTCAAGCAGATTGGGAGGACATTCAGATCTCACTGCTTTGGTTTTTTTAGATTTTGTGGTCATTTAGGTTTTGTTGATAATTCTGAAGTAGTCCTTTCTTGCTTGTGCTGTTCACTGCATTGGGTATAATAAGCCTTTTATATATGGAAGAATAGTGCTGCTGCACTGAAAAATGTTATAAAATGCCTGAGAGGCTTATGTATTTGTCTGAATCACCCAATTCCCTCAGGTAAAAGAGAACTTTTTTTCATATAATATATCTTAGCTAACAGCTCTGTTGGAATTCCTCTGTTAGAATCCTGCAATTAGTCTATGGTCAGTCATCCAACAAACAGTAAAACTGACCCTTATGTTACATGAAGGAAATGGATTTCCCTGATAATCAGGAGAGCATTCTTTCATGAGGAAGGCATGTGTCTTCAGATTGGTTTGTACTCAGTGAACTAATGATGACGGGGATTTACTGCCCAGTGCGTGTCTATATTTAAAATAAGCATAGAAATCTAGCTATAGCTAGTGTTTCTACTGCTTCCTTCAAGAAGGAGCCAGTTCTTAAATTATGATCTTCAGAAGTACTTGAACATAACTGAAGGAACAGTTGTAGCAACATGTGAAAGAGTTACTCAGACATCACAGCTATGGCTTTAATTGTTCTTGCTCACTGTAGGTAAGAGCTGACTGCAGTTTTCTGGTTGGTGTCAAGTTAGAATCCTGCTGAAACAAGAAGGACTGAAGGAAAGTCCTAAAATAGAGGACTTATTTAGATATTCAGTGTCAGTCAGACACTGTAACCTAACCAGTATACACCTGCCTGGGGCTAGCAGCTGTGTCCTGTAGGACACCTGTACCCTTCCAGAGTGATAGCTGCCAGCAGTCATGTAAAATACCTTAGGCCAGCTAAAATGTCACTAAGTATCTGTGTTAAAGACTCCAAATCCCACCTGAAAGGTCTCATATTCACTTTGAGTGACCACAAGGTTCTCTGAGCTTTCAGTTTTCTACAGAAAGAATGTACTTAACAGAAATAGAGCAAGATACAAACTCACTGTTTTAAGTGATAAGACTAGGGAGAATGACCCTAACCCTGAAGACACTTTGTCCATGTGTGAAGACATGAAAATAGTTCTTTACCATATATAGCCAAAATATCTTCTAGTGAAGAAGTATGTACCCATAACCAAGTGTGAAGTGCTGCATATGTTTCAAGAAAAGTAATGAGTCTCAAGTGTCATTCCACACAAATTTGTTTTCACATAACCACGTTCTACTATTATTATCAGACAATAGCTTTTTGGCCATGGCACAGTTCAGTCTACATCTGAAGGAAAGAGAAAAAGAAATATCTTAGAGTGATTTGCGTTAGAGAGATGGTGAGGATTCTGGCTTCTTTTCATATGAATGTCTTTTAAACTGCTGCTGCCCTAAAACAACTATGTTGTGCTCTGGTCTAGAGTAATTGTTTTACATGTGTGCATTGTAATATGTTTGTCTTGAAAATCCATGTCCTTGAAAATTTGGGAAATAAATGAAAGCAAGTCTCAAAGCAAGAACAGAAAGCAAGTGCTGTACTAATGCTTAACAGCAGAAGTAACTGTTTGTAGGCAGCATTTCTTTTGCCCTGCTCCTGAAAATCAAAGTTCCCAAGCACATCCCTCTACAACAATTAACGTATTAGTGATGCCATTTGGCTTTGAACAACATACTGTTTTGGTTTTTTTTTTAACCTGAGGACACTTGTTATAAAACTTGCATTTGAGAGTACAGTGCTTCTTCCTCATAAGCAAATCTCAGACTGTCACTAATGCTGTCTGCATTAAATAAACATTACAACATTCTTCCATTAAAAAGAAATTGCCAGGTATGCATATAAATCTACGTATCTGTTACAGCAAACCCCTGAAAATCTTGCTTNCTCTCATTTGGCTATTAAAACAAATAATATTTTTGTATCATTTTATATCCCTTATTAAGCGCTGCAGGTATTGTTTCTGTAAGGCTATGTGAATGGTCTGTTAAAGAAAGGCAACATGAATTTTTTTGGATCAGCTTAGGAAGCAGGAAGAGTCTTGCTTGAGCACTGCTGTCCTAGAGTGGCTCTTTCACTATGTTAAGCCAAAATTTGAGTTCAGTTTACTGAAGGAGGGCATAAGCCAAAATGTGGTGAATTGTGAGTATACTTGTTTTATTGTAGCCACCTTCACCAGAAAATAGAATTAAAACTTTTCCAGAGCCATCTTGTGATTCTGCTTTTATTTTGCTTCAAGTTTCGCAGGGGAAAGGTACCTTTTCTCCTGTCTCCTTTTTTCATGCAACCAGAAATGGAGAAACTTATGTAATCAATTGAGAAAACTTGTTACCCATGTAATAATCAAATGGAATATAATATGTGCTCATTGTTCTGAGGAGAAAGTAACTGCATGGAGTTAATGCAGCATAGGGGGTGGTCCTTGCCTTGGTATAGTTCTGATCCAATCAGCTTCTTCTAGGGGAAATAAAAATCTTAACTGAACATTTCTATTCCAAATATAAACCACTCCTTGCTATTTCGTATCTACAAAGCAGTGAGTGGCACATACCAAAACCATGTGGTGCTTAGGCACATGGGCTTATAAATGTGCTCAGGTCACAGTTCTGTGAATGAACTGACTTTGTTGCATGAATGTTTGCTGCCACTGAACTGTCTACATCAAAATCGTCAGTCCTTTAAATTGAATAGTGAAACATGTCAGTAGATCTGACCACTGGACAGTTTGGTTTTATTCCTTTCCCTAACTGTCTGATTAACTGTATTGCAGTGCCGGCATAGCACAGTTTCCTACTGCTTTGGGCTCAGGAATTGGAGAAATATACGTCAGTGCTTTGCTGGCAATGCATGTATAGATTCATGAATATCTTGCCGACGTAGTTGCAGGCCACAGACAGACCACTTTCAGACCTCACTGGGTTATGTGGGAACGTTTTGCAAAGGGGCAAGGACAAGGAATGGGGAAAACAGAACAGGAATTTCCTGTGATTCTGAAAGGTGCTTAAAGGAGGGACAGATGGAGAGACAATAAAGCAGTGTTAACTCCAGGCAGCATTTGTGCTGGAAGAGTGCATATAAACTTGTGCTATGCTGTGGAGCTGTAAGATGGAAAGCAGAGGTTAGTGTGAACCCATATACAGAATTGTAATTTCTTTGTGATAGAATACCTTAGCATGTCAGAGTTGTAGGGTGGCTGCAGGTTCTTCGATCCTTCCTGATAATATCAGAACTTTAATTGTTTTTTCTTTCAGTAAATTGAAAGCCTTGAATGGAGCAGGAAATTCTCTGGTGCCCACCTGTCAGTGACATGTTAGAATTAGTTAGGGCATGTAGCTGAAACCTTCACCTGCTCTCTGGGGAAGGTCAGTCTTGAAAGCTGTTGGGAGGATGGGAGGTAGGCCATTCCATACCTAGGCAATTGAAAATGTGCTCAAGCTGGAAACCCTGTGAACACACATCTTTCACTAAACACAAGTGGCAGGTTTTTTTGTGTTGGAGACAAGGCTATTGTTAATTGTTACAGTTATAAAGCTCACAAAAATAAGTAGTTCTGAAGTAACTGGAAGTACCATCCACACAATGGCAAAGGAAAAGCTGTATATCTAAGGGGAGCATAATTGAAATAGATGGTCTATGTAAGTATTTAAACCACCTCAAAGGACTGTTGCAATTTCTGAATTTCATATTGGCATTTTATATTTGACAAGGTGACATTGTGTAAGAAATGTATTGTAAAACGCTGCTGTACTGTCGGAAAATGATTGAATGTAAATATTTCAAGATGTGGACTACTGTTCAAATGTTATCATAAATCTTTGCCATTGTTTTAGGGGATAATTCTTCATGCATATTTGAGTTGAATTGATAGAACCAGCCCCTAGAAGGGTAATCTTCATGTTATTGCCTCACTGCTGCTAATGGTTTAATTTTGGCTTTTCAAGTATTCACCTCCACCTGTTCATTGGATATGACAATATTTTTTTTCATAACTATCAAAGTTACGAGTTTTGTTTTCAAATGGTGTTTAATAGCTTTTAACTTCCTTGAAATGAGCTTGAAAATCACTGCAAGAGTTTCTTTATCCAGTGTAATGTTTTCATTCTTGGTTTTTTTACTTCTTGCAGATTTGGCAGGTTTACAGTAGCTGCACTTCAGTCTAAAGTAGAACAAAGTGAACGTGAAATGAACCGTCTAAAAAAGGCACTGGAAAGAAGCGATAAATACATAGAAGAAATAGAATGTCAACTTCTACAGCTAAAAAATGCAGGCAAAGGAACCCAGACAGTGAGTGCTGCTAGTGAGATAGTGTTTCCCACAGATGTTAAAGGAACTGAGAGCAATGAAGATGCAGCATGTTTGAAAATCCAAGTGGAGGAGAAAAAAGCTTTGTCTACCAGTCAGAGTCCTGACAGTCTTGAACAGTTGACAAGAGATGGAACTTGTTTAAGTGCTTCTAGTCAAGATGGTTCAAATGCCTCAAGTACCCAGTGTCCCACAAAGAAAGACCTGTTTGCAGGGTGTCATGGGGTTCTCCTAGATGAAAATGCTACAAATATGGATGCCTGCTTAGAAGAGCAATGGAATAAAATTGAGGAGTGTACCTCATATAAGGATGAAGAACTTTATGATCTTCCACCACCATGCACTCCTTTTTTGTCTCTCAGTCGCCTTCGGCTGAACACTCCTGATGGAAAAGAAACTGCAAGGAAACCATCGACATTCTTGAGAAAACTGAAATTTGAAGAGTTTTGTGACACTTTGGATGACTGCAGCAAAGATTCAACAGAACACAGCACAAGCAGCTGCAATAGTGAAAAGAAGCTAAACTGTTTTACCCCGAGAAAATCGGCGTTTTGGGGGGCATGCCCAACAAGTTTTGCTGAGAACTTGGATCTTGATGAATCAGAGCAAAATTCAGTAGCTGGCCAATCAGATGAAACGTCAGAAAAGTCCAGTGATAAAACCAATTCTTGCTTACCTAAACGGTTACATAATCTCTGTTCTTCCGAAATGAATCGTACAAGAACCTCCAGTGAGGCATCTATGGATGCTGCCTACCTCGATAAAATTTCTGAGTTGGACTCAATGATGTCAGAGTCAGACAACAGCAAGAGTCCATGCTATAATTTCAAGTCCTCTGATCTTGATAATTCTTCAAAGTCAACGGTGTGCTCTAAGCTTCTGGATGAAACCAACAAGAAATTGGAAAGGATGAATGAGGAACAGAGTATGAAGTGTCCAGAGACAAACCATCCAGCAGTTGACAGAACTGTCTGGAAACCTGCTATGTTTTCCATCCTCTCCTCGTCTGAGCAAAACATAGATGCCCACTTTCAACTGTTTACAGGTGAAAACACAATGGCTAGAGATACCAAATCTCCAAATGGTTTGTTTCAAAGGGACTTTTCACAGAGTTTACTATTCAGTAATTCACAAAGGTTGTTTGAGGAACAGAAGTTTGGTTCCTCCTTTTTAAAGATGTCGCCTGACCTGCACAATCAGCTTAATCCTCCTTGGGTGTCTTCCTTTATAGCTGAAAGGAAAAATAAAAACATCAGTCAGTCAACCAAGAGGAAAATTCAAAGCAGCCTTTCCAGTGCTAGTCCCTCAAAAACCACCAAAAACTGACTGCTTGGAAATCGAACATGACTCAAAAGATTTAAACCTGCAAATCTTTAATATTTACAGGTGATCTTCATTTTTAATGACTTCCATGCAGTCTGATCCTGTCACTTTCAACTGTGTGAAAACTGAACATTCCCTTGCGTATTAGAAGCTCTTTGCTAAAAAAGAACCATTTCAAGTTCTCTTCTTTGACTGGGCATTTTGTTTACTTGGGGGGGTTTGGGTGGATTTTTTTACTTCAGGTTACATGATCTTCCAGTTATAAGCACAGATAATGGCTCCCTTGAACAGAATTGTTTTATGTGGTCTTATGAAGTATATCATTTATGTAAGAATTTCTTCTAAAGGTTTTATTTCCTATGCTTACATTTTGTGTGTGCAAGGCAGCTACTTGTTACATATCCTACGGATTCATGAAATTGCTGTAAAACAGTGTCAGATTTGCCATAAAACTTGCCTCCTAGAGGACATGTTGCTGCTCAGACTGTTTCATAGTACTCTAACGAAAATACATGTTCTAAGTAAGATAACAGCCTCTTTCAGGATTACAGCACTTGAGTTCCACAATGTTCATCTCCTCTTTACACTGCCAAACATGGTTTCTGATTTTTTAAGTTAAGCACAATTTCTAATTTAGTTCCCCAAAATCATTGTTATTCTGAATGTGTTTGATATGCCTGTATTGACCATAAAAATGGGTTTGTATGCTAATGACTTGTTTACCTAATGTGCACTGAACGTTTTACATTAATACTGTACCATTTTACATTAATACTGCATGCTTTTCTATGTGAATTGAATAAAACATGTTATGAGCACTGTAATCCTTGATGTTGCCTCAAATACTGAATTAGCAAAAGGAGAACAGGGAAACTTTTTTTTTGTAATTTGGAAAATATCTATGTTTTGTAGAATACAAATGTGGGCTTATTTGCAAAAGAAACAAAATCAAATCTCTCTTCTCCTTGCTAGACATAAAACCGTACTAGTGTCAGCATCAATACAGTTGATGGAAATGGCTTTTAGCCTCTCTGGAGGTGACTCTTCCATAAAGTATTGCATAGGTCAACATAATGTGATGGCCTACTACAGGCAGGAGACCTAATTAAGCAACAGAACAAAATTGGTTTCTTTGCATTATTATGTTTAAGGGGTTTTTAAGGGTATGTGTAAGTGCAAGATGCTGGCTTTTCTTTCTGTGTAGGCCTCTGATGGCATTTCTTACAAACAGACATCCTCCCTTCATCAATACCTATGATTTGAAAAATCCGTATGTTCCTTTTGTCCCTTTGTAAAGAGTGATAGACACTTGGAAAAGTACAGTGGACTGGTTCTTCTTTGGTAAAGTTAAGTCCTGTAAAGCAGTTTGAGCAGAACCCACATATCACACCATGATGTGTGCATGTGTTGTTGTGTTTTGCATACATGCAAAAACCCTTTCCTGTTGATACGCAGGATGACATAGTGAGTGCCTGTACTGCTTAAAGTGTATCACATGGACTTGAAGCTTCACAGAGAAGGCTAGTTAGTTTTAACTTAGATTTTTCAAATTAAGGAGCTGACAAAACTGTCTAGGCATGAGTTGCTACTTGGTTTGACTAGTATTAAGTCCAAGAATGCCACCTTGATTTAACTCTGGTGAAAGAGGCAAATACACCTCCATTACTTCCTTAAAATATCCTTGTATTGCAAAACAATCACAGGCGTACAGTAAATAGGCATTACTGTCATTGTTTTTGTTGTAGGGGAAGGGGTGCGTTTCTGGGATTGATTGTATGCTTCTGATTAGACAGGTAGTCTTCAGCAGTGGAAGCATCATTGCAACTGGTATTATACCTGAAATCAAACTAGAACAAAGGAATGTATTTGGTTTTCGTGCTGCTTTCCAGTCTTCTGGGCAGGAACATGACTTACGAGGTTGCTCTTTGGTATGGATATTCTGACCTTGTGTCATGCAACTTGGATGGATGACAGAGCTGGGCCAAAGATTACAAAAATTGGTCAGGATCAAAGCCATAAACTCCAGATCTTATTTTCAAGTGGGTAATATGAGACATTTTGGGCCAAGTACTGGCTTTTCACTTGATTGTGGGAACAAATGGACTACCACCTGTACCCTCCCAGTTCCAGGCTGCTAATTTCTTATGCTGTGCCAAGAAAGCTTGCATAGTTAGACATAGTTACTCTTATGCCCTCAGATCTCAACTGCAGATACAGTAAGCAGATTGTGATTTCAGCTGGTGCTAATGATTAGGAGCATTTTGTATTACAGAAGTTGTAAAGTTGAATTTTTGTGTCCTAATCTTGCTTTGTTCCGCTGCACTTTGATTTGGTTTAGTGTGGTTTTTGCGGGATTGTTTTCTTTTTTTTTTTAGTCAAGTCCCTTTAATTTCTACACTGTAAATTCTGCATCTTACTGATTAGCATAGATTCTATTCCTTTTGGCTTGAAGTTTGACTGAGTAATTAGTACAATGTCAGCTTGAACATTAAAGCTGTATGTAGTAACTAGGGTTTCTCCAGTTACAAGTCTCTTGGCCATACATGGGGTTTCACTTTCTTCAGGCTGCATTCTGTCAATGCTGTGCTTGCTTTATCTCTTGCTGCACTTACCAGGCTCTCTGAATAAAAGGGCCTAAACAAGAGGTTGATACTATTAATTTTTTATGATAGTTACCCAGTTGCATATTAATGTAGAACTGGAATACACAACATGTAAACCTTTTTCATTAGGACAGTAGGTGTTTCAAAGTGATGTAGAGATGAGATTTATAACAACTAAGAGTATGTAATAGCTCTTAAAATTTTTGCATCATCTAATAATCCTTGCTGTACTAAATACGAGGCAGCTTGCAGGATTTTGCAAAGAAGAACATCCTATGGGAGAACTGATAACACAATTGGTTGCTACCAGCTTCGGTGAAGACCAAGAACACCATAATGAGGTTTGCACTTTTTTATTGTCAGTTTTACTTATACCCACTCTGGCAAGTGACCTGCTTCTCCATGATTCCCTGAAGGCCTCATGAGACCCCACTTCTGCTTGCTATTACTTCCTCAGATGAAAAGCTTCTGGAGCAGCTCAGCCTGCCACCACCAGATACTGACTTGGACTGTGTTTGGTTTTGAATGTGCTATATTCTCTCTTTTTTAAATACCTTTTAAAAAGGAGCAAAGCAGACAATAAATAGCTTGTGTACACAGTACAGGGCGTAGTAACATGCATGTCACTTCCTTCCCCCTTTTTTTCATGTTACGGTTGTTTCCTTCACCAAATAATGCCATTTCAAGACAGTTTAAAGCAGCTGAGCCTAAGTGTTGCACAGCACTGAAATACTGCCTCTTTGACTCACAGAAGCAATAGGCTTGAACAGTCTTTATGCACTTCCTCTGTACTGTGGTAATGGCAAGTGTTTCACAGGCTGTGAAGCTGATGGTCCTTCCTTGCTGTTTTTGGCATAGGTTTATCCCATGTAATAGGTCAAAACTGCTCCATTCTCTGGTCCCAAGGCTTGGATGAGAGGGAAAGCAGCTCTAAGATAACTTGGCATGGGCATTCACAGTTATCCCATAGTCAGAGGTGATAATCCCTTCTGGCTAGTAGTCCAGGTCTGGCCCTTCTTGTGACTTGATCTGTTACAACAGTCCTGCACCACCGTCCTGAGCCACCAGCTTGCCAGGACTGGCATATAGTGGTTTGTCTGTCTGTCCTGCCTTGATGGCCCAATATCAAGCTAGTTATTTCAGCAAGCTTCAAGGGATGAATGTAGCAAGACATAGCAGGGAAGATGAAACTGGGCTGAAAAACAAAGTTTAGTATTCCTCACTTACTAAGCCAGAAAGATTTTCTCCATTCTCAGTCTTGAGACTGTTTTTCCAGACAAATGAGATGGACGCTGTTAAAATCCATCAGGAGGCTAATACACAGGATGCTCGCCAGCCAGTTTCAAGCTCTTGAAAGCCCGGGGACAGTGCATGGATGAGAGAGGTCCCTGCTCTTCTTCCGGGACTTTCTCCTCTCTAAGCACATCTGAGAAAACTTGATGCAGGGGTGGGCAGCACCACGGGTGGCCGAACCTCACTGAAAACAGCGAAGGGGATTTATGTTTTTTCCCCGGCCAGCTTAAAGCTGGTTTCAATTTATTGAGTGAAGTGTCGGCTCCGGCTCTCAGCCGCTGACAGGACGGCGGCGCCCAGTTGCTCATCCCACTCCCGGAGAGTAGTGAGGGGGAACGGCTGCCACTATTCCCTGTCTGACACCTTTCCCTGGCTGTCATCATTCCCTCCCTGCTACCATCCTTAACCTGCCATCATCTTCTCCCTGACACCATCCCTTACCGCCAGGCTCTCGCCGGCATCCGCCTCCGCCTGCTGAGGGAGGATTAAGTTAATTAATATTCCCGGGCACCTCCAGCGACCCCAGCTATGACAAAAAGGCTGCGGGAGACCGAGGTTCCCCCTTTTCGGCCGGCCCAGGCCCGCTCCTCCCACAGGTGCTGCCCTTTGCCGGCCTCACCGCCCCGCAAACCCTTGTCACAGGTTTGAATTTTCTATTTTAGTTTGGTTTTTCGCTTTCATAAGTAACAAAACCTGGCGATTAAAACGCGAAACTAACAAAGAGTTTTTCTTCCACCTTAACCTTGCACACAATCCTTTAACAAATTAATTAATCCTAATGAATTAACACTTCATTTATTTAAACGCGCTACAGTTCATGAATTAAATTTTCATGTAGTGATTAAAGGCTGTTAAAATATGCATGATTTCGTTAAAATTTTATAATAAATCAGGGCAATGTGTTACATGACAAGGCAACTACTTCCTAGCCCCTCGGAAGGTGTTCTGATTCGTGCGGGAGTCGGGGGAGGAGGGAACGGGCCGGAGCGGGGGGCGGATGGTGAGATGCAGGAGGAGCGCAGTTCTCCGCTCACGATTTTGGCAGCCGAGCTCAGCCAGGGCGCGGTGACACCTAGCTGACGACTCACCGCCTGCCCCGCTCCAAGCCCCCCTCCCTGGGTGTTTCTGAAGGGAGAGAGGCAGCGAGTTTCCGCTGCCACATCGACATGTGGCGTCCTGGAAGCTGGAGCGACCGTGAGCACTGGTGGAAACCACCAAACAGTTTGATCATGGAGCTTGGTCTGTAAAGAGCTTTGCTGGAGAAGCTTCTCGATGAGGTTTTTCGTTCCTCCATAGCACTTAATAGAAAGAGCGAGAAACTACTGAAAACAGGACGTGCAGTATTTTCCATCGGACCTCTGCTTGGCTCCTCTGAACTCCTTTCCCGAAAGGGGACGTTGTGAACTACCTCGGGACTTAAATCACCATCAAACGTTTCAATATTTAATATGACAACATTCTACACTTTGGCTGCAAAAGCAATCATTGCGGTTTGTACATCAGTAATTAGCAGGTCTTTGCTGATGTAAGGAAAGTCCTCATTAGGACATGGAAATACTTTTTGTGCATTCACCCAAAGGGTTGTTTGTTGTTTTGTGGGGCTGTTTTTCTTCTGAAGGTTGATTTTTGTCATCTAAAGCGAAAAATAGCTTTTACACTAAAAGGGATATTGACTTTCTGTGAACTTCACCAAAGAACACATGTTCGTACAGAACTAAGTGTAGGTTTTCTCCCAGTGATCCCACTGACCCTTAGGCAGGACAAGTACCGTGACACAAAAATGTAAAGATAACTTTTGGTGAAATAAAAATATCCGTAAAGTTTGAGAAAACCGTTCTGTAAGATCCACATTAACTTTTTTTATTATTATTTTCAAGCCGGGTTATACAGTGAAGTGTCATCAGACTTTGATAGTTAATATCCCAAGCTTGAGTATATTCATCTTTGGAGAATCCTAAAACCAGAAATCAAATACAATGGGTTGCAGTAATTAATTTATAAATCGTTTCACTGTGGGAATAAGGGGTTACGTTATTGCTTTATCAAGATAGACAGTTCAGTCAGTTAAGGAAATCTGCCTATTTCTTGCATTTGAAGCCAGAACAAAACTATAAGAGACAAGCAAATGAGTACTTATGTATATAAGTATACATATAGATATGCCTCCCTTGCTTTATTGAGCATCTTGGGCCATAGAAGTGGGACTACAGCATGATCGTATCTCCAATGAACTCGTTCCTCAGTGCCTGCGAGTTTATTGCCATCAGTATTCATGAGGCTGTACGTACCCACGAGGAATAGAAATAACAGCGAACATTAAGATAAAATCTATTACTAGGCCCGTGTGATTCTGAGCCTAATTCTAGCTCTCTTCCCGGGGAGCTTGCTGCGCGTGTCGGGGAAATGTTGTCCCGTGACTGGTGACAAAAAGGGACTGATTACAAGGGCTGGTGACAAGGGGGGACTGGTCCCCGGAGATCCCTGGGGACCCTCTAGGGCAACAGCTCCGGCCCTCGGGGGAACAGAGAGAGCGGGGAGGGGGGACAGCAGCATCAGAGTCAGGGCAGAATCGGGAAGGGCTATAGGGGCTCTAATGTTGCTTTAAAGTTACCCCTTCTGTTCTTTAAAAACAAACAAACTAGCTGTCCCTAGAACTGTGAAAGAGAAGTTTTGGGGTTTTTTCTCGGATTTGATAAACGACTGATAAACGGTGTCTGATAAAAGAACTTTCCTTCTCCTTACCCTGTCCTCTTCCCACCTTTGAAAGATCAGACAGAATAAGGAAAAGTTGGCTGAGATTCTCTTCCCAGCTTCTGCCTCCCGGGGTAGCGGGAGGAACCAGACGGGCTTCGGAGACTATTGACCGACACCTCATGCAGCCATTCCCGGCCCTCGGATTGCCACGGTGGTTGCGCCCCGGGCTATTTCCATGAAGGAGCGAAGAGCATCTGGCAGAAGGTGTCTTTCCAGCTGGGCGTGACTAATTCACCCTGTTTGCCAAAGCGCGGAGAATCCAGCAGAATGCACCAGGGCAAACTACAGGGACAAGGTGTTCACTCCCATCCCTGCCTCTAGAGACACTGGGGAGGTGGGAGAGAAGACCCTTAGAACATGTGGAGATTCTCATCTTTCCAGCCTACAGCTGGCGCTCAAGAAAGAGGTGGGAAGGTGGCTGAATTTTCTGCCTTTCTGACCCCTCCAAAAAAGCACGTGAACAGAAGGGATCGTTTCAAAAAAGTCTGATGTTCCACCGACCAAGGAGAAGGACTCGCCCACCAGCCCCTGCCCCAGCCACCCGTCGCAGCTGCTGCTGGTGCGGCCGGGACCGGCGCTGCCCCGCTGCCCGAACTGATATTGTTGCAGGCAGGATCAGGAGCTGCCTGTACTCGTGCAGACACTCTCAGTCCTGGCCAGCCCAGAGGTTAAAGACCCCGGTTGCAGAGGAAAAGCAAGCCTGGTGGCACGGAAGGTGGGAAAGCAAGGTCAGCACTTAGCCTAGAAATCCACACACACGCACATACGCACACACATCCCCCGGCCGTCTTTGTCGTCGCTTGCATTATTGCGTTAACTCCTGCTCACAAGCGTTTGTCTTATGAAACGTGATGAACTTGTCCTGAGAGCATCCTGGCTAGCTGAGGTCCTGCAGAAGCCGTGCCGTTTCCTGGGCAGAGTAGCAACTCGATCTTTCCCCCGCAGGACGAGAGAGTGAGTCCGGCGTCCCGCTTACACCCCCCCCTCCACACACACCCACACCCCGCAGCCGGCATCAGCCGGGGAACCCTGCGGTGCGTGCCGCTCACTGCCTCTTCGCTGCTCTAGGGAAAGGCAGGCTGCCCGGGCCTTTCTTCGGCAGTTGGTCCTCTTCTCCGCAACTTTGTCTAGAAGCTGTGGTGTCTCCCCCTTGCTTCCTCTATATCCCTTCCCAGGAAGCTTTCTGCTTCAGGGTATGGTAGCTTAGAAATAGCCTCAATAAGTCACATGGCTTTGAAACAAAATTTTAAAAGGAAGGTAAGAAACCCACATAAAGTATGTTTTGGCTATTCTAGTGCAATGATTGCGATAAATAAGAAAAGCCCAACCCCACTTCAGAGCAGTGTCATTTTTAAGTTCACCCCTTCAGAGGTGAAGACGCATTTGGCCACCCCAGGGGATGCTGTAATGGATGGAGACCTGGTTATCTTTTGTACAAATAATTGGCAGTCTTTCCATCCTTTCTGCCGGCCTGGATGGGATGTTGGGAAAGGGCTTATGAAGACAAATGTGGATTTTACCTGAAACTGTGGCGCGCGCTGTGCGTGTGTGCCTGCGTGCCCTTTCGGCTGTGTTTATGCGCATAAATAAGAGGCGCTGATGAGAAACATAGCAACTGTGATGCACTCAGAGGCTGTCACATCACTGATCCAACACTCTCCCCCACCCCCGTCCCCCTCCTTGCTGTGTTTCCCCACTGCAGCCCTACCCTCAACCCTGCCGAAACAAACAGGGAAGCACCTGCTCGGGCACCGAGGGGTAGCTCCAGGGTGCCCCAGGGGACAGGATTCGCCGGGCACCCTTATTTAGGGATTCACACTAATCCCAGTAGCAGATCCAGTCATTTGACAGTTTTGCCTTCAATTTCATTAGCAGCTAAAAGATTAAAAAAAAAAATAATCTCTAGAACGGGACAGTAGCCCCGAATTACTCACAGGAACAACATTGTGTTGTTAACCCTCATGTCACTGAACCAATGCAAATGCAAAAGTACTCAAAGAATAAACTACAGAAAACAGAGACACAAGAGGAAGAAAGGGAAAGGAAAGGAAAGGAAAGGAAAGGAAAGGAAAGGAAAGGAAAGGAAAGGAAAGGAAAGGAAAGGAAAGGAAAGGAAAGGAAAGGAAAGGAAAGGAA
>VZRI01013893.1:662404-714157 GCA_013397515.1 Upupa epops | reverse complement strand
CCTATAAGGAGTGGCTGAGGGAAGTGCAGTTCCCTCAGGAGAGATTAAGGGAAAACCTTATCACTGTCTACAACTACCTGAAAAGGAAGATGGAGCAAGAAGGGGGCCAGCCTCAGCTCCCTGGTAAAAAAGTAATAGGATAAGAAGAAATAGCCACATACTGCAAGAAGAGAAATTTAGAATGTTAGGAATGATTTCTTCACTTAAAAGGTTATCAAATAATGGAACAGGCTGCCTAGGCAAGTAAAGTCACCATTCCTGGAAGCATTTAAAGGACATATCAATACAGTGCTTAGGGACATAGTTTAACGGTCCAAGTCCAACCTGGCAGTGCTGAGTCAAAGGTTGGACTTGATGATCTTGAAAGGTCAAATATCAAAAGGTATTCTGTGAGTCTGTAAAACTTAAGCCAGTTCACTGCAGTCCAGGCTAACCGCATTAGGGTTCACACGGACTACTTAAAGAGGGAACTCCAGAACCATCAAAGAAAGGGGTCTAGAACTTTAGAGATGGCAGTGCTGTCCTAAATAAAGCACTGTTCATGCTAAAAACACAGCCACAAATATGCTGCAGCAATATACAAGCCCTGAACACAACCCTGAATTTGGGACAGAGAGCACAATCTGAGAAGGTAACAGCATAAAAAAAAATAAAAATCACAGCCTTGCATCCAGATACAGGTAGTACTAACATCTTTGACATCTAGTTAGCCCAATGATCTTTTTTCAGCTGTTTTTCACCCTCCTTTCCTACTGCAGGAATCATCCTGTTTAAGTGCTACAAGAGAGGTCTCTGCTGTACTTCAGAGATGCTAATATGTTCTGATGTTTGTTTCCCATACTGTCTGAAGTCTGCAACCCAAATTAGTAACTTGAAACGCAGTAGGTCTTTTCTGAAACTTTTCCTAAACCTGTTTCTTTATAGCTGTCAGCCTAACAGCTCTTCAGGATAACACACTGGTGTTCCAAATGCTACCCATATTACTATGGATCAAAGCAGTGAGTTACCTGTTTTAAAGTAGCTACGTAGCTCTAGTTATGATCTGAGACTCCCACTCTCTCAGATTAGACTTCCTTGACTAACCCTAAAGCACGAAGGAACTTTGAACAGCAGTGCCATTACTCCCTCTATTGGAGAAACAGCAAGTGTGCCAAGAGCAAAACACCCTGAAGAAAAGAGCAGCATTCTAGGACAATCTCAACACCTGTCTGATTTGCTGCCTAAGAGTGAAATTGTTCAGAAGATTGCCAATTGTGTCTCATCATACACTGTATGCTCAGCTCCTTCTGGGATACAGGCTATTCTGTGCCATAACACTTAATGCATAAAAGGAAGTTAAGTTCAAGAAAGTGAACACACTCCACCTATAAACTAATATGTTGTACTTCCAAAGTTAGTTACATAAGTTTTAGACATAGCACATTTATAAAGCCCATTCTCTAATTCCATGTTTTGCTGTTAATTCCACATACTAGATTAGTTTCACTGTAAACCACTTTAACCATGCAGATTTCTCTTCTGGCAAGTTATCCTGTATTTAGTACATGTGACTTGTAAATCCAACCAGCAGTCTTAACACCATGATTTTAGACCTAAACCTCTCATGGAAGAGTTCAGGTAAATTTCCGTGGCAAGTTTATTCTCAGTGAAAATGTGAAAAGGCATTTCAGATCTGCACAAGTATTTCTGCCAAACTGTCAGGCACTAACTTTTAATAACAGCATAAAGCTTCTGTAAAGTCACCATGCCTGGAAGATTGCACACAACTTATTTACAGCATTACCAACAATTTATGCATTAGAACACATCCTGTTACATGGCAGCTGCTTTTCTTTACTTCACAACATGTTCCTCCCTGCCACAAGACATGTAGTATAGTGAAAAGCAGCTCAAACAATCAAGCCCCCCCAAGAGGAGCAGAGTCTGGTTGGATTTTCAAGTTGTTTGTGAATGTTTACCCTTTTAGCATTAGACAGTGAACAGGAAATGAGTTAGAGCTAAATTACACTGCTCTTCTGGCAGAAGCTACAGCTAGATTCCTGTAAAGGAAACCTAGGGTATTGAGGGACACAAATGAACACAAAAGAGTTTGAAATCATATGTCACCTTGTAGAACAGCCCATCAACCTGCAAGAAAATTCAGAGTGGAATACTTAACATGACTCGATTAGAAGCAACCTGAAGTAGTCACTTTTAGATTGCTCATTTTAGTGAGGTTCTTAACCGTGATGTCCTATGCAACCCCATAGCCTTCTAAGGAAGGATCTCAGCATACTATCTTTGATCTTTTTGAGACAAGCATTTCAGGACCACACATATCAGAATCCCTCTTCCTTCTCAATTGAATATTATCTTTTGTATGATTATTATACAGCCAGACTACACATATAAGTTTTCTATTTAAAAAGATCTGTCTACTGCTATGCCCGAGGTAATACAAATAATATTTTGTTACTCAAAAGCTATATTCTTTCTACAGAGGAAACAGCCTACTTTTAGTTAGTGTAAAAAGCAATACTGGTTATTCTCACAAAATTTACAGCTTCAACCATGGAATTTCTCTGAAAAGCAGAGTTGCTTATGTCCACTGTTAACAAATAGAAAAGAACTATCCCTCTTTCAAATCCCAAGGCATCTTGTTTATAAGTTTTGCTAGCTAGCCTGAAAAGATTAAACCCACCTAACTTCATAGAAGACTTTGCCTATAGGGAACAACAATATTCCAAGCACATGCAGAGTGCTCTGGCTGAAGTATTTTCAGCCCACACAATACTCACTTTGGTAAGGTACTCTCTCATCACTTGGATGAAATAAGGCATTGCGAAGTCCATGATATTATGCCTCCATGCCAACTCAAGGACTACATCTGGGTGCAGCAAGTCATAACACGTGAAAAGACAGGCTGCAAAGCACTCCTGCTTGCCTTCTTCCAGGAACCACTGAAGCAGCTTTTCAGCTAGCTCTGCATCTTTAGACTCTGCAGCATACTGCATAGCATCCTACAGGAAAGAACAGTTAAGCACAACCTTACGCCATGTCCGCATGTTACTGCTAACTAAGCCACACATTTGGTGTATTGTGCGCCATGAAGTTGGTCTTTAACACCAGGTATGTTCTATAGGAGCCAAGCTACATTACATACATATTTTGAGGCATCCCAGACAGTTGTATTAACATTATCTAACAGTTCTACCTCAAGTACTTGAGACGTGGTGAGATTGTTTAATTTTGTAGCAGAGAAGATACACCATGTTTCTGGTATCTCACCTACCACACCATTAGACATTAAAGACTGCCCATAGCAGAAGAGATTGTTGCATCAATAAGTGTTTGTCTACTCTTAATGTAAGAGTGCTGGCAAAAACTGGCCTGTGTGAACTCACTACAGGCTTGAAGACTACACCACTGCGTTTTATCTGTACCTTTACAGAGTGTAAATTTTTTAGTTCTATGGATGTTCCATACTGAAAGAAAACTATACAGGTGCCATTCATCAATATAAATCTGAGTAATGGGTAACATTATGAAGTTAAATGTAAGACATTTCAATCTGCATTTCTTCTAGTTAAAGGAAAGACTATTAGAGAAGTGACTACTATGACTAACCAGAACTCCAGATTAGAAACTACCAAACACATTGAGTACTCGAGAGATCTGTGCTTCATAGCTCAGACTTGCTTTTCACTCAGGAAGAAAAGCTGCATTAACTCACCTTATACAGACAGTCTTTCTTGCACAGCTCCACACTCTGTTTCCAGCGGTTGTTACCCTTATACAAGTATGCTGCAATACGCCTAAACTCAATTAGTTCATGCTTTTCCAGACGCTGAGCCAATGTTATGTTATCAAAGTTATCATAGGCATCAATGGAAGCTCTCAAACCCTGGAGGAAAGAGAATTGTTACATATGCTTCCAGATGGTAGTAGGCAAGGACTACAGTATAGAAGCATCCAAATAGAGTGCCCCAGTGTTTAGGTTCTGTCAGCCATAAGCTGATACTATTGCCACAGCTTGTTTAACATGTATCTCATGCATCTAAACATGCATCTTGCTTTTAACAAAGCAAGACACTAACCTGGCCATGCTTACTTCACTTAGTATCACAGAACAGTGTAGGCTAGATAGGACCTTTAAAAGATGATCTAGTTTGTATCTCCCTGTCATGGTCCTGGGTCATGTCACCTCTATTAGGGCAAGTTGCCCAGAGTCCTGCTCAACCTGGCACCGAGTACTTCCAAAGAAGAGCCATCTACAACTTGTCTGGGCAATCTCATCCACTGCCTCACCACTCAGAATTTCTTCTTAAGATCCTATCTAAATCTACCCTTAAGTCTGAAACTGTTTTCCCTTGTCCTGTATTTACAATTCCTCATTATGAAGTTCCTCTCCAGCTTTCCTGTAGCCCATTCAGGTGCTGGAAGGAGGTTATAACATTCTCCCAAAGCCTCCTCTTCTCCAAGCTGAACAACCCCAACTCTTTCAGGCTGTCCTCATAAGAGATGTTACACCTCTGATCATCTTCTTGGTCCTCCTCTGGAACTGCTCCAACATATTATCTTCTTGTGTTACAGATTCTAGAGTTGACACAGTAATAATATGGAACACCTCACCCATCTGCATGATACTCATTCACTTGACATATGAGAAAGGCTACTTCTAGTAGTTTTAGTTACTTGGAGAAGACAAAGCATGTCTTCCACAAGCAGCCAATGGGGTCAGAAATAAATCTGTTTTGCACAAATGTTGCCCAGTAGAGTACAAACCTGATACTGACCTTTGTGAAATCTGTTATGAGAAAAATTGTGATATTTGCTTTCTTTACAAATCAGTGTCAGTGTCTCAGATTCCTGCACCCAAAGGTCCTGACTGCATTCCCACTACTCAGGCAACACAGCAGTTATTTGCTACTCAGAAGGAATTACTGTCATCCAAAGAACAACTAAACTGTAGCATCTTTTTGATGGAGAAAAGAGGAGCATCCCTCATGCCTAGTGATCCATTTTTATGGGGCTCACCTGGTAATCTTCTTCCTCTGTTAAAAGGTTGTTTAGAGCTTCGTTAACTCCTTTGTTGTTGTGGTTCTGGACTGAACGCAGATAAGGCTTTACTAGAAGTAGCTGATTAACCTGGAATTAGATGTTTACAATACAAGATTATGTAAACCAGATCTGACACTTCATACTCCTGAAAGAGGTTCCCACTTGTTTCAGTAGTTTGCACTGTCAGGATACCTCTGGCAATACAGGATTCTTCGTCCAAATTAAAATATAACAGCCTCCTAGGCCAATTATATTACATCTGCCAGCGTTTCCCTTATCAAGCTACAGCAGAACTGCTTTTCAGTCCTTTATACTGGAGGCAAAACTATGTGACAGATGTCAACTATTTCCCTAACCCAGCCAAAGACCGGCACATTTTAAACAATAAATACTCTTCTTACAGTTATATACAGTTTCCCAAATCACCTTTGAGAAAAAATTGACTGTTCTGGTGTGATCCAGTCGTGGGGATAAGACAAGCAGGAGATCATTGATCAACAAGGGTTTGTAGTCTAAGTAGAACTGCAAGGCTTTGTAGTACAACTCCACATTGGCCACCTGCATGGGTAGACACTAGTTAGCATTTCAAATACAAGTCTCAGGTGCTTAGCTTGGAACATTTTACACAAAAGTTGATCCACTGCTCAAAAGCTTCAGTTTCCTTCTAGAGGCTAGAAGAGTTACACTTACACACAGAATTCTTATGCAATCTTATGCTTGATTCTTGTGCCATCTGGCTTCAGATAGTAATGTCACGAGCTACCAGGATAGGATGGGTTATCACTGGTTTGTACTAAGTTCCCAAGTTACAAAATCCTAGTACAAGTAGCTCACCACAGTCAATGCAACCCTCTGTTTAACTCCTGAAGCCAGTAAAAGGCTGTGGCCATAACCAGGCTTAAATTGTTGGTTTTTAAGGCAAAAAGAACATATTTAGTATCAAAGCCTTCTCTGTTAATCATGTCTCTGTTCTCTGCTGTATTTATGGAACTGACCACACCAATTCATACCCAAGAGCTGGAAAGCATTTGCAAAGATACTTCAAGAATAGTTCCAGCCTCAGAGTAAGACAGATTTCAGCCCAAAAATATTAAGGAGGTTATATCTCATTTGTGACCTATGATCCAAGCCAATCTCCAAAAACGTTCTGTGCTAGCTGCCACAACAAAACACAATGTGTTGCACAGCAGAAAAGACTAAGAGTATATTATTTTTTGTGCTAAACTTGATGGAAGTTGAAGTACAGCAGTAGCTAAAGCAAACTCATTTTCATGACTGCAATTCTATTGTGTATTTTTGCCTCTGTTCTCAAAGATTGCTTTCAGCACTTTGATTTCAGTTATTTACCTTGGCAATTATGTCTTTAAACTGCCCTTCTTTCCAGGCATCAGTGGGATGATTCATCATAGTAATTATTGCATTGTCATACTCCTCATACTTGTCATAGAGGAATACAAGTTCTGCCCAGAGATGCGCCTGTTCTGCAGCCCTGAGCACCTGACAAAAAACAAAACAAATCACTTAAATTCACTGACAGCTTCCCATCTTACCTGCAGTGTTGCTACCTTACTGCATACCTTTGGGATATTAACTCTAGACCAGAAGAGCTCCAGATGTTCTCTCATTTTCTGAGGCTTGAATTTGGAGTATAAGATGGCAAGTTCCGTAAACATTCCCATGTGAGCACGCTCCAGGCCCAAAGCAGCTTCCAAAAGGGCAATCAGTTCCTCAAAGTAGCCACGATCCTAGATATGAGCAATATAGCAATTGATGGAAAAAATGACCACGTAGCACTTAAAACTTGCTAAAATGCAGATGATTCAACATACTTTTCTCTCCAAATGAGGGGGCTTAGATTCTTAAGACATGATTCCAGTGAAGCAACAGAGAAAGGGCAGGGAAAACAATCACTCTTCCATTTACTACAGGAAAAGTACATACAACTAGCCATTAAGAAATAGAGAACAAATTTATCTGTGACCACTTCACTGTCTGAAGTGTTTTAGGATACAAACACCATATTTTACTAACCTGATAGTAACTGATAAGCTCTTCAAGCTCATCAGCATGGATAACTATGTGTAAGCCACAGATCTGTGCCAGGCGAAATTCTTTTCCATCAACACAGGCAAAGCATACCTGAAATGAGAGTAAACAGTTTTTAACAAGAGAACGATATATAGATATGAAAGAAGCACTGTGGTAAAGGGAAAGACTGTTAGCAAAGTTTTACCAAGTTTGAGGCTCAAGTACAAATAAGCTGTTCAGTTCCTAATAGGTATTTCTGTGATGCTTACTGTAGTATTAAAATCTCAGCCACACATTTTACACTGTTTTCAAATTAAGCTTAATCATCAGCAGCAAAATGATAAGACTACAGACATACTCTGCAGGCAGAAACAGGTACTGAGCTCCAATCAGAGCTAAAGCAACACGGTCAGAATCAACAGCAGAGCAAATTCTGCAGAGTACTGAAAAATACTCATTTGTTACCTCCTTCCAAGTCCTCGTGCTATTGGCTTTGCGGCCACTGTCCACAGCTGCTTGGTACTCTCCAAGGTGTACCAAGGTAGATGCCAGGCGAGCAAAGTTGGATACATTGTTATAGAGCAGTTTTGCTGCTTCGTACATCCCCTCTTCGTAACAGCGATCACCAACCTGGATTAGGAGTCCAAACCAAGCAAGGGTTAACAGAAAGAATTAGGAGCCAGCTAAACATAGTTGGCGAGCAAGTTACATATGGGAACTGCAGATAGAGACATACCTGTTGTATATGGGCATTATTAGGGCCACTAATAAACTCCTCCAGTTCTGACAGACGATTAGTTTTCGCCAAAGCAAAAATAAGTTCTGTTTCTACGTAAGACTCTCTAGCCTTCTTCCTGGCCATCTGTAGGAACTTGACTAGGTCCTCCCAATTATCTTGAGGAGAGAAGAGATGTTTAAGATCCTCTAGTCAATCTGTATTGCTCACCTTTGGAACAGTTTTCACTAGTAGTCTTGGGGGGGGTCTCCATCACAACACTAAGCCATCTGCATTGGAGTTACTGCATTCCCTGCTAAACACCAAGTCACCATCATACACAGTTCAACTTGTCACAACCATTTCACCATCCAGCTGGCAAACAATGCTGCCACACCAGGCTAAATAAATATATTTGTCTATATTTTAAATGATAGCCTAAACTATCTCCACAGGAAGGTCTATCTTTGGTGTTGCACCACAGAGAACCCTGTGACAGTGATCTCACTACACACTTTACTCATCCATTCCACATACTGACTGTTCCCAGTTCCTCTGGAACAAAATTCTTAGGTCTCAAGAATTCCTGTACATGTTGTAGCTGCAATAACTTAACTCATATCCAGTCAATATGAAGCTCAAGGATGCTTTGCTTTACCATTTCTGTTAGCTGCTTGAACAACTTCCATGTAGGCAGATGGATCATCTGCCTTTATATACGAGTCAATGGCTTCTTTCACCAGGTCCTTCTGAAGCTGTGCTCTGGCTAGCTGACTCCATACTGCTGGTTCATTACATCTCTCTGCAAATTCGTAAGCACGGTCTAAGTTGCCAATATGCTCAATCAGCACCTGTTTGAAAGTGAAGCTGCAAGTTAAAAATTAAAGCTTCAAATGTTGTCCTTACTAGCAGAACCATTCAAGTGCGTAAGCAACATGAAGCTACTTCTGTCTAATGAGGAGGAAAGACTTGCTGCTAGTTTCTCCTGTCTTAGAGGCAGTAAGGCTGGCCTAAAGACAACTACCTGTAGCAGCATTTGCTTCTCTTGTACCTTTCAAGTCCCCAAATGTGGGCACACAACAAGATGTACCACACACTCCCCCAAGCACAGCAACCCAATATTTTACTACTTTGCCCAGCTCAGCCTCTGAAATTATTTTTACTTTGTTTAGCTATTCTCTGAACAGTTACCTTTCTACTATGGCAACCTTCTAGCCTCCATTATTAGCACACTGTAGTTTCATGCAGGAACTGCACCTCACCTGAATTGCTGAAGTATTAACGTCAAATTTTCTGAATATAGCAAAGGCTTCTTCATACAGCTCATTACTGATAGCAATGTTAGCAATATCTGGGGCATCATAGTTATCCAGCCGATTGATGTATTCCATCACACGAGTGCGGTCAGCCTTAATGGCAGTCAGGATCAGTAGATTCTGGAGATTCCTTTGATTAATAGAAGGCACAGGCTATAAGCAGCACAGGGTAATAGCTGCTTAAGTAACAGCTACTGTACACACGTAAAAACAGAGCCACCTGCTGTCATTAGCAACCTTTCTTTCCCAGATTGAAAAGCACTAATAATCATCTTCAAAAAGAAACCGATTACTACTATCAGAATTCCCAATACATCACTACCAACTGTACAACATTAACTCTGCTCTTAAAGATTTTCATCCTCATTCATGCTAAGGTCCTGCAACCAAGAGGCCCACTAAATAGCTGGGTCACTTCAAAATCTGAACAAAGGCAATGAACAGGTTAAACTTGTGGACAAGCTCTCTTACCTGTGTTCACTGAATACTGAATTATCCAAAACAATTTTTTCCAATAACTCAATCAATTCATTAGGCAAGTCAGCAGTCATGAAAGCTTTCACAGTTACCGAAACCTCCTCTGGATCTTGGGTCTCTGATAAAGCTGTTTGGACAACCTGGATTTGAAGGCAGGAGAATATTAGGCATTTGCCAACCTATTCCAGTCAACTACAAACTAAGGCTTCAGAACTTCAGTATTTTGTCACAGACAGCAAGAGCCACTCCTATACTGGCTAGCTAGAACTGTAAAAGTCATCTTGAATCTGCACTGTGATCAAATTCGCTAGAGGCAGGTCACTCCACAGGACAAATCTTACTAGTAACCGAGTTTTATGACCATGAAGGTCAGAATGAATACCTGCTACTCAAGCTTAGTTTTCAGCACAGTTGAAATGGCTGCTTTAGGGATTCTATGATGGAAGACAGGTACTTTAATGCTCCACACCACTTACAAAACATCCCGAGGTCTCCTTGTAATGAAAGTTCAGGCTTTGTGCCATACCTGGTCAATAAGCTGCCGTCTGAATGGGTTGTTTTCTTCCAGAACATTTGCCCAGAGCTCAGGATCCTTCCTGCGCACCAGATAGCGAGCTTCACTCTTAAACAGTGAATTTTCATTGCAGACCTGCACAGGTTAAATGTTGGCATTATGTTAAGGGTCAGGACCACAATACAGGTTTAGCTATTTATTTGTCAGACAGTGTAGTAGGCTACAAACAATTGCTGACCAATGCTAAATGCCAAAGTTCTTACCCAGCTTCTGATCTGGAAGGCTCATGGGAGTCTCCAGCAGAATTTCTATAGCTTCTCTTGGTTTGGCCTGATACACAAGTAGTGAGACAGGGGCTTTGCAGTAACTATTTGCTTCTGTTTCAAGCAGAGACCTACAGAAGCCTGAAGAAATTTCAAATCTAGAATGGGAGCCACTTGCCTGGGCAGCGTTGAGTGGTGAACCAAGGAATGGTGTTTTGAATTTATACTTTGAAATATAAGTTTAGTGTCATTAGCTTTACCCCAGAAGCATCCAGAGTAGCAAGTGGCTTGAATTCCTCAGTTAAAAGTGTTAAGGATACAGAATAAATATAAAATCTCCTATAGCTTTGCAGAAAAGTTGAGTTAAAATCCTGTTAGTATTACTAGTTTTTATATTCAATAGAATAGAAACCTGAAGACTCATTTAATTTCCTTCCAACAGGCTGTGTTTTGTTAGCATCTGAATTAGCTCTCAATGTCAAGTACTTTGCTGTAAGCAAATTAGTAGCACAATTTTGCTCATGTTATACATCTGTTAGCTTCAGTTCAGACCTCTTCTAGGTGGTGACAATCTCTAGAACAATGACCTGTTTTCCATAACCAGAAACACCTGCTCAGATCATGAGTTCAAGGGATGTTTCTACAGTTAATCTGAATGATAAAGCTTACTCCAGCAAAGTTTCATAGCAAACCAATTCAGAGCCACCTTTCTATCCTAAAATATAAGAGTCAAATGTAGCCAGACAAAAGGAGGTACTACTTCAAAAATAGCTGCTTCAGTATGGAAAGTCACCCACTTTCAGCAAACCCAGGTTATACCACCATTCATAGCAAGAATAGACCTGGCCAAGGAATAACATTTACTTCTTCTAAAGAAGTTCTTACCCCTAACATAGCTGACATTCTCTGCATATAGTAGTGCAGACAGGAAGAGAATGTTTTACTTCTCAGCAGCCACAAGAACTACAGCCTAGCGTTAAGCTCTGTTGTTCATTTTAACACTAGCATGTTTTTAGAGCACCTTAGGGATTTCACATGCCCTTGAATTTCTAAAGGAGGCTCTAAGAATCACCAAATTGAAGATAGAAGAAAACTATCAGAATAGACCCTTGAAGTCTGGTTGTCAACACATTTTCTTCATTCCTAGTTAACTACCAGTTAGAGCAATAATAGGAATAAACCACATTAAGGAAAATTATAAAGCTCCTCTGCAGAGGAGCTTTCTCTCCTCCTGTACAGTTGGACTAGATGACAGCCTGTCCCTTCTCCTGATCATGTGTTGAGCAGCAACATAAGCAAAAACAAAGGTTTAGCAGTAGACACAGGTGCCAGGACAAACAATTCAATTGAGTAAAATCCATAGATAAAATATGCCCATGGTACCATAAGTTAGAGTTACATACTTTAAGCTCTGACATAAGAGCTCATCAGCATATAAGTTACTGTCTCCATAGACTCCTGCCTACCTGAACTCCTAAGTGAGACCGCAAGACAGGATTATGCTAGTGTTAAATAGACAACTAGGCTTCCTCTTCAGGCAGCAAGTGTTTAATAGGTTTATAAATGCAGTTTTGCTAACCTTTATGAGTTCCAGATCACATTGTCCCCGCTCATAAGCGACACAGGCCAAATGAGGGTCCCTCTTTTCACAGTATTTACCAACTACACGGCTGTCATAGTAAGGATTCTCACGAAGGAAACGCTCTGGATTATTATTACTGTCAATGTAGATTTTGGCCAAGGCATTATGTGTTGCAGGTTCTTCACAGCCTTCATGAATCCTTGATTCGAGCCATGGCAACAGCAATTTAAGCCTTTGAAAAAGCAAACAATTTAGGTTAATAACTCAGACTGAAGTATGCTTGACAGATACATGTTAAACGCCAGACTTCCATTCAAGTAAGTCTGCTGGTCAGACTTAAAGCAGACAGGGACTAGCTAGTTATTTTCTAGTAAGTCTTAAATGAGTGGAGGCCAGGTCTGCAGTTTAGCATCAGGGAAGGCTGGAGATGCCACTAGTTTCACAATCTTTCCTTTTAATTAGATGGCTCTTCATGCAAAGCTATTTGTTCATTTAACAGGTAACTTCAAACTAATTACACAATCTGGTGTTTGCCTACAAGACTGTCAAGACAACTTGGTCCAGATTTCCTGCAAAAGACACATCCCATGGTAGACTGTGCAGGAAGTATTCAAAACCCATGTTATTCATCATACAGTGCTGTCATGCATTGCAGTAATCACCAAAATAATTAGTGAATAGCAAATATTAAACTGCTTTTCTATGAAGTAGTAACAACATTAGTATTCAATAAAACTTGATTCACTTCAATCTGGGCATGTACCAAGGTCAGGAAACCCCAAACACTGGTGTCTACAGGTGCATTTTTGTTACCGATTTCTTTTTTCCACTTCAGCCACCAGTTCATCTGTTGAAAACTGCCCTCTAACCACCATGATCAAGTTCTTAATGACATCCTCAGAACAATCCACATCAAGAAGCCCTCCAACCACTGCTGGTATACGGCTAGGATTCACCTAGAATAATAGGATTCACCATTACCATTAGTTATTGAGCATGGATTATTAAAGTGCTCAGTTTTAGAATGTGATTTTTAAATTGCTCATGCATCTGTATATGCATTGCAGGAAAAACTTGCAGGTTTGTAACAGACAAAAGTCTCATTGAAGTGCTCATACACTAGAAGTGACAGTAAAAGGAGACAAATATTCTGCTTTACTCTACTGAAAGGTTAGAGTTTCTTCTAAAGGAGGAAAAGAGTACAAGCTTAAAATGGATTCTCCTTACCTTCTGCACATAGATTTCTATATACTTCTGCAGATTATTGCGATATAAGTAGAGCACCAGGTCATGAACAAAGTCAAACCGATCACAAACAATGATGAGAGGAAGCTGGTCTGTGAGCTTCGCCTCCTGTATTTCATGGGGAGGAATAAAAAGTAACTACTTGAAGGTTTTATAAGCAGGAAAGCCTGATCATGTTCCTTTAGCAATAGAAGTGAAAACACATTCAAGCTTAAATACTGCCTAGTAGACAACTGAATTCAAAAAACAAGTTACCTGCTACGAATATCACACAGCCCTTACCTCAGTTGAGTTTCAAGTCTTAGCTCTTTATGAAGGACTACATGAGGCCTAGGCCTCTAGCTTCAAAATGACTATCAACAATTACACTAATTCAGAAGATGGTTGCGTGCAAAGAGCTTAATGCAAAGTGGAGTAGCATTAAAATCCCGTTTTACCAGACAAAGCATGTCCAGTGTTGTACTACTGACTGTCTCCCATTTTAATAATCTGTGTCTAGACAATAACCTTGGTAAAGGTTCTGTTCACTACTCTGGCAGTGTCTTCCCTTCTGACAGCCTAGATTCCCCCTATTGTTAGGTGACAAGTCATAAGTTTATACACATTAGATCATACAGGCTAGTTTTAAAGGAATGGTGCATCTAGACACCTTTATCCAGAAGCAGCCCAAAGGATCCTATTACATGCCTGCAATAGGATAAACAGGATCAGACTCCTATGGCACCTATGCAGCAGGCTTCACAGTCATACCACCAAAATCTTGAGCTGGTATTTCCATCCTTTAGAAGACCTAGTTCTGCTGCTAAACAAAAACAGACAGCTGCTTAAATCCATTGGACAGAAGATTTACCTTCAGAAAGTTCTTCACTCTTTCTGGGTTATAGCAGTTACTTTCACGGCAGATCCTTTCCACTTCTTTTATCTGACCAGTCTTGCAAGCTGCCTGGATGTACTTGAAGTGAACATCTGGATCCTGGCTGAAGTTTACAATGGAACCCAAGAAATAGAACAGTCCTAGAAACAGTCCATGTTTTTAACATAGTTAACGAAAGGTAAGTGGCACAAGCACCAACTGTTAAAGGCTTCAGCTTACAATTTAGTTGAGCCCTGCTCAGAGTACTTTTTACTCAACCACATGAGAAAATTAGAAGGGTTTCTCCATTTTCCAAGCTTCATCTTTATTCAGAAGGGTTAAGAAGCTATGCAGAACAAATCTACCCTTTAGAACTCACTCTGATAAAATGCATCCTGGAAGGTCCAACTGTGTGACCTCTTCCATATTACCTTTCATAAAAGCTACAATTCTTACTATGACCTTTGACAAAGTCATGTTTCTGAGTAAGCCGCTTCCCTCTAATACTGTACCTTCATAGCTTTTAAAAGATTCAAAAAGCTCCACAAGAGACTGGGTACCAAGCTGCTCATGATATTTAGAAGCAACTTGCACACAAAGCTGTAGATTTTGCCTAATGTTGGCTGACAGCATAGCACGCAAACACTCCACAGAGTCTTCAACTGATAGAGAGCCAAAGAAGTTCACAAGCCACTGCAAAGAAAAAGAAATTCTACTCAGCAACTTCTACAGGATTTGACTGACTTCTAACTAGTGGCCAACAGTCAGAGATTCTACCCTGGTTATTACAAAGATGTCTTCATGTGCAGAGACCAGACACTTATAAAGAAACACCATCTTTACAATCACAAAAATACAGTCTGGAATTAAGATCTGAAGCGTCCCCTGGGACTACAGGGTAAGATTTAAGCCATGCAGAGTATTAAATTATGGTTTATGGTCTAATCACTAACTCACCGGTGTTCTTGAGTCATAGCTGTGTATGATACTTTGAAACCTATGAAGCATCCTATAGCAGCTGCAGGGATTTTAGCAGCTATAGAAGCTTCAGTGCCCACTTCGCTAAGCTTTTACTTTTACTCCATACAACAGACTTACCTCGGGATTCAAAAGGTGGGTATGAACAACAGCACGCTTAATATCATAGAGATCTGTGTAGTGTTCCAAGGCTCGTTGGAGCAAGCCTGCCTTTTCACACAACTGGGCAATATGAGCACGATCATAGTGTGTAAACATTTGGTTTCCAAGAATGGCATCTGCAACCTAGAAGGTAACATTCCACATTTTCAGGCTGTCAGAGAATACAGCAGTCTTTGATGTTGCTGAACTACTTTGTATCAGAGCATATTTCTGTGCATGTTTACTGTTGTCTCTTTCACCTGCTGGAACTGGGTTGGAGGTCTTACCTGTGGGGCATGAATCAAATTCATTTCCAGGAGACGAGTCTGAAGGTGGCCTTCTGCAGGGCGGTTATTTTTCAGGGCATCCAACAAAAAGGATGTGCACTGCTGAATAAGACTGTGCTCCATGAACACATCCACGATCTGGTGAGATTGCTCAAGTTAGACAAAGGGGTCTATATACACACATGCCCATTTATCCATATATACTAATGGTTGGGCAACTAGACTAGAATGGCAGCTCACAACAGCACATAGCATGCTAAATCCCACGAAAAATCAAGGGAATAATTACTATAATAGACATGCTTTTCCCCCCACCTCTAGAATGTAAGCAACACATTACTTTGAGCTAGATTTTGCCACCTACATTATTTAGCCTTAACACAGCACGCAAATCCAACCCCTTCTCTCTTGTTGCAATAGCTGTTTTAAGAAGAGCCAAGACCTTTTCCAAGTAGCTTAAACTTATTAAATAACGCAAATTACTGCCTTATTTTTCTGTCCAGGAGCAGCTACTGGCAGCCAGCACCTGGCTTTGCGTGTTCATCTTCCTGCAAATTCTCTGCATGGAAAAGGAGTAACATATGCTCCATGAAAGCCAAAAGCAGAACAGTAATACTATTGCTTAATCTAAGACGCTGGCAGATTTACTATCAATATTGCACTACTAAGCCAGAAAGCTTCCACAGGAACTTGAGTACACTTGCCTCTAGAGTTAATGATAACCAAACTGGAGTAGTTCAGTCACTTTTCTAACTAAGCCACCTATAAACCTTAACTGGCCTTACCAGTCCCCCATGTGGTACTATGCTATTACCTCTGTCTAGAAAGAGACCTGTACTCTTGTTGTAGCCATCACCTGGTTAATGTTAGCCAGTGGTTCCTCATCCTGTACCAGCATCTGAGAGAACTGCAAGCCTTGGTCTGGACTGACTCTCATCACACTTCTCAGTAAGAAGATCCAGTCTGGGTTATAGCCAACCTACAAATTTCAGAAACAGTCATGCATGTCTGGGAAGACTTACACATCTTTTAAGCTTTCAGATCCTTAAGCATAAGCACTATGAAGTACTGTGAGGTTGCCCTGCTCATCCTCCACCTTCCAAAATTTTTCAGACAAAAGCACTGTGTGCCTTTCACCACAGAAATTCATTCACATGCTTAGTAACTGAACTTGCACCAGACCATTCCTTTTGCTAGTTAAAAGAACTGCTAGGAATTACTCCTTCAGTAGTCTCAAGGTACCATTTATCAAGTAAGGCCCTAAACAGGAAAGTGGACATCAAGCAGGTGATTTTATAATCCATCAAAAAAATTTTGATGTTAGGAATGTGATGGTTTGGCCCTGTCAGGGGATCACTAAAGCTGCTTTATCATTCCCCTCTTTCTTAAATGAATAGGGGAGAGAAAAATATGCTGAGAGGCTGGTGAGTCAAGACAAACAACAGTTTAATAAAGCAGAAAAAGCAAGGGCCATGTGAAAGAGCAAAGACAAATAAAGGTTATTCTCTACTTCCCACAAGCAGGGGGTTTAGCTGCTGTCTTCATAAGCAGGACTCAATGTGTGTAGCCATTGCTCTGGAGGACAAAACACCAAACATCCCTCTCCCCTCCTTTACTTCTTCCTCCTCATTTATGTGTCAGCTGACTCTAGTCAGTTTTGATTCGTTGGGCCCAGCCCAGCCTTCAGCCAGGGAAAACTTTGAGAGAACAAACTGAAGAAACCAATACAATCTTGGTGCTGTGCCAGCACTACTCAGCAGTAGCCAAGACACTGGTGTTTTATCACCCTGCCAGCTACCACCACAAACAGCACCATGAGATGTCATGGGGAGGTGCAACTCCATCCCAGCTAAATCAAATACAGAGAAGTATCATCTTACTCTCTAGAATGAGCTTGACAAATTCCAATACTTTGATAGAACATATATAATTTTATTAACTATTTTTTCTCCATACTGCCTAACGCAAATTGCAGTGCATGACTAAGGTCAAGGACAGTGAAAAGAACACTTGATCAGTCTTATCTTCTGGGAGGTAAGTTTGGTTCCTGTCACATAAGTAGGTAGCTTTGGACGATGCACATTAAACATAAGATAGAATCTAGCAGTTTGTGATAAACAACTTTACCTTTTTAGCATACAGCACTATTTTCTGGAATTGACCAGTTTCAGCAAAGCACTGAATCACTTTGTTTGGTACGTTAGCACGAAGATAGACACTGAGTGCAAGGGTTGGGTCAGCTGTCTTCACCAAGTCACCCAGCTCTTCAGAGCACTCCAGCTGAAGTCAAAAGGGTTATTTTATTAAGTGGAATAATTCAGCATTGTAGTATAGAAGTATTGTTCATATTCAATTGTTACAGTGCAACAGATTTAAGTAAAGCATCATGATTACACCTACCTTGTCTTCCTTCAGCCACTTCTCTAGAAGCTGTTTGCGGCCCTGCTGTAGGACAGGGCGACAGAGCTCCAGAGATTCAAACTTGTTCAGCTGTCCCTGGTCAAGCAATATCCCAAAGTACTGAAGCAGGGGAGAGGCCTGCCCAGGCTGAGCTGGCACACTCTGGAATTTCCTGATTGTATCACTGGTACGTAGAATTCCCTGGAGAGGTACATGGTAGAGAGAAGCAATGTTTAATTAGTAAAGGCTGCATAATGCTAGTCAATAAACAACTTATGCTATACACTGAAGCATCTACTCAATCCTCCAGGGTTGAGAGCTTCAAACCACTGCTATTCTAGCAACAGTGTCAGTGGGTAGAAAGTTCAGTCTCTAGTTGGGAAAGTATAGATGTTCCTTTACAGACAAAGTATTAAGTCAGCTCTCCGCACTTCAGTTGTTCTAAAACTAGTACTGTAGCACTTCAGTTTCTGAATGCCAAGTACTGAAATGCAAACAAACTAAGCAACCCCATGACTTCTACACCTTACCTTTTAATTGATTTACCTTTGGTGCAGATGCAGCAACTTTAGCAGCATCTGCATAGCTTCCTTGAGCAAACAGTGTGTTGAATTTTCTAGCAAATAGCTCCTCTGCCCCAGCCAGATTACTGCGGATAGCCATACGCAGCCCCAAATCAGGATTCTGGAGAACATTTGTAGCATAGTTAACTATATTGTCTTCCTCAACACATACAGAAAGCACCTGAAAAGGGCAAAAAGCATATTGATGAGTACTGTCTTCTCCACAGCTTCTGCAAAATAACAGCAACCAAACAGCTATGCAGCCCCCATCCATATAGTAGTAAACAAAGTTTATCTGCAAGTAGCTCTGTACTAGGAGAGGTTAAACTGACAGAGTTTCTTGCTCCCTTCCTCCATGTTTGTTGCATCAAGTCACTCAGCTGTTACATTCCATCTGAACTTTAAAAGGCTCAAAACCAGAACGCTGGACTTTTTTTACCTGTCCTTTTTTGTTCACACCAATAATGCCTGAGGTAGGTTCATGAGGAGCAGTGACAAAGATAGTGTCAGCACTAATACGATTCATGTAGATGCACACTCCAGACTCCAGGTCGTACATGTGAATATATCCATACTTGGTTATTAGGTAGATAACCCCATGCTTAACTCCAATCTGCCAAAAGATGAGGTTTTATTAGTCAAGACTAGAACAGCTGAGGTAGCTGCCTTTTACCTAGTCACAAAGTAGTACTGCAGTGACATGTCTTTGCACTGACACTAATAGCTTCAGGATGCTTCTTTACAGACTTAAAGCAACCAACAGCTTTGTTGGTCATTTGGAACCATTGACCAGAGGGGCTGACAGGAAATTAAAATTCATTTTCTACAGCAAAGGACTCATCCTAGTGAGCCAAACTAAGAAGCCTTGGTACAATTTATACAGATTAGAGCACTAATTAATATGAGCATCTGTTCAGAAATATTCATGAGGTAATCCCACTCTTCCAAGTAGTCCATCCCAGAGTTCCAGTATAACCTAAACTAAGTTCAGCTACTGAGTGAGTACTCTAGTTCACCTATCAAGTGATATCAACTATGCAGGCTTTCAAGCCAAAGGAGTGTTCAGATAAAGTAGTACATTAATTTTCAAACAATACTTCAGCTGTTTTGATAAAGCAGCCCCAAGCTCAAGTCCAGAGCCACATGAATCCTGCCACACAGGTACTTGCTTTGCTTACTTTTGTTTGATATCTTGGTTGATTTATGAAGCTGGTCTATTAGAGTGGTCAGTAGCTGCATGCTCCGAGTTGGATGTTATTACACAATTTTTAGTCCTGCGAACATGCTAAGAGAAGCTTGGTCTGTCAAGGCAACCAGCTCTCTTCTTTCCCAAGTAATCTCCCATTAGTGTGCCAAATTGGCCTTGCTGTGCTGCTGCTACTTGTCTCCAAGCAAGACCTACCACAGATGAAATGCTATTCTCAAGTGAAGCTACATCAAAAGCACTATAACATTCTTACTTAGAACTCCAAAAGGGTAGTAGGGAGTTCAACAGCAAAAGCACTGTTACAGACATTCTACCAGAGGACACTACTGAATTTTTTTTTTCCAGGTTTTCAGGCTTTGTTTTAAACTACAATCTTCAGTTAACTTTTCTGGACTAATACTAGAACATCCTATGCATTTGTGTTCAAGTTATCATTTTAAAGTATAAATCTATTAACACCCCTCCCAGAACCCAGTATGAATGACAAGAATGACAACAAAGCACTAGTAGAAAGCCTTCTTTACAGAGACAGCAACTGCTTGCCAGCTGTAAAATTCAGTTATTTCTTTTGTGTCAAACACTTACCTGCATTGCCACAGGAAAATCTGTCTGTGCCTCAGGTGGAAAAAACACATCAACAGCTTTCTTAACAAATGGTTGATTTCCAGTAGCTGGCTGACCTACTTCAATTATGTGTAGCTAGGAAGAAAGGAAGAAAAGAGTACATGTCACAAGACTGCCTGCAAGTAAAGCCACACACAATTTTCTTTAGGTATGCTACTGAAGTCATCTGCCTCACTTAGCCGATACATATCTGCCCAATCCTGAAACAACAGTCTGAGAAGCTGTGCTTCAGATAGTTTCAAAAAGTTGTCCCTGTGAAAAGTAAGTAAAAACCAGGAAAAAAGAGAAATCAGGAAAAAATCCTACACTTTGTTTGAAAGCAGACTATGTTTCTATTTAAGGCGACTTGCTCATCTGAGTGGGACTTGTGAATTCCTCGACAAGACATTTTGTTATTACCTCAGCTTTTTAGACTGCTTTGCAGTTGTAATGTATTCAGCTGCTGCTGAATTCCACTATCAGTTTGGTACAAAAACGTACCTAGAGCACTAAGGCTTATCTAGACTCTTTATGCCTATGAGTGGTTTTTGTGTATGAAGTGAAGTCAGTCTCCTTGCTTATATTTTGAACTCGGTACAAACTGTTGCTTTAACACCCTGAACTCAGTTCTCATTGCATCTACATTTATTTCGACATTTAAACCTCACCCAAGCAACTCAAGACTTTTTTGCAGTTTCTATCCTATTGAGGAAGAGCATTTTGATGCTGAGCAAGTATGCTGTACGCATGGTTCCCAAGTTGTTCTCTTGACAGAATAGACCAAACTGGTGATCACTTAGTTCTATTAGCACTGAGTTGTGCTACAGCAGTACACAAAAATAGCTACAGACTTTACCTTGCCTCCTGCAGGACTCCTCACAGCAAAACAGAAGAGAGTAGAAGGTTTGGCATTTCCCTCTATTTTGAATTCCGCAAAAGCTGCTGCATGGCCCTCTATAGGTTGGGAGACTTTTCTATCAACTGAGTACAGCTGCATTGCACCAACCACACGATTTTGCTAGAAAAAAAGATCAGCTTTTAGCAAGACTACAGATATTTATAGCAAGATCTTTGGGAGAGTAAACAAAAAAAAAAGGTAGAAAATGCCTCTCAGCCCCTGTTGGAATGTATCTGCAGGAAAATGGGCATCCTGTGAGCCAACCATATGGGATGTTAGCATGACTTACTCTGGGATGGCTGTAACTGAAACTATCTCTGTTCCCACTGGAAGATAACAGTAAGCTGCATGTTAGCAAAAATACAACCTTATGTGCATTCCTCAGATAGCGAGGAACCAATTATAAGGTGAACACTTGTCACATGATTTGGCAATGCTTCCAATCAGCAAATGCATGAACACCTGTAGAGATAGTAAAACTCTATATAAAGGGCAGCTTTAGCACAATAAAGTGTCTTCACTTTGATTCATATTGAATTGTGTGGAGTCCACTGTTACTTCTCCACAATCATCTGCCACGTTCAATCTCTTTATGTAGGCATAACCTGATCTTTAAAGATTACTTGATAACTGCTATAGTTTAAGTGAGGCCAAGGTTCTCCCAAATGTTTTCATAGTGTGCTGCTTCCAGGTAACTTACCTGTGCTGAAATTCCTATCAGTAGCAGCCATTTTTGGTGTTCATCTGTTCTGTAATTGATGATTTGGCAGCCTGCCAGACTAGCATGTCTGTCAAACATCTTCTGGGGTTGCGATTCTCCCTCCATGCTCCAGTGGTAGACTGCTGTTTCTGTCACCAGAGCAACTGTATTCACAGATATCCACTTCCAGAAGATCACTTCTTCTGACATTGTGTGAGCTTTCATTTTACTCTTCATCTCAATGTTAAAGATCTGAAGTGTTTTCCCAGCTGGTATGACAAAACCCAAAAAACACCAGACCTTACCACACTAGCAATCCTGTAGCAAGCGTCTTTAGAAGCACCCAGTTAAACCCACTGTTCTAGTGATGTTACAGACAGGATTACTGTCCAGCCCGTATCTGAGGCCCCTTTGATGCCTGACTCTTAACAAGCAGAATCCCTTCCCCACCCAACACCTCTACCATCCCTGAAGCAAAAAGTTTCTTGTTATAGACACACAGACACTACAAAAACTCACAAGCATAGACATTTCAATTAATAAGCTGTACAAGTATAAACTCTAGTTTAGGTAGTAGCACTGCTAGGCATCTTGTAGATGTTATTCAGTATAATTAACAAAAGAATGGCTTCAGCTTGTGTCTATTTAGTAGCTGCTGTAGATGAACTGAACTAAGTCTACAAAACTTTAGCAGCTCTCAGATAGCCAAAGAGCACAGCTTCCACCCAATCTTCTGTTGAAGAAACTGTGCACTTAACTAGGAGATACATAGGACGTGCACAACAGTAGAACAATTGCCTGTTGAGGACAACAGTCAAAAGCTCAGAAAAAAAAAATAGAGGTTTGGAGCAGTTCAAGTTAATGTATACAACTTCATAATTTAGGTAGCTATATTGCAGGTTTAAACTTTATTTCAGCATTCCTTTTAAATATCAGAAACAGCTAGTAAATGTAGACTTAAAACTAGTGTTAATTGAACCAACCTATAAATAAGGGATGGGACAACTCAGCTCTAGGAATGTTGTTTTCTGTTAACAAGGCACCCACGTTAATGCTAGAGTATTGGCTTGTAATACCATTATTTCTACCCACATTTCAGAAGAGTTTTCTCTGCTAGTTATTTGCATTGAGAACAGAACCTGCTATAATGTCACAGTGGGATTGTGAGTTTGAATCTTTCTCAAGCCAAAACAAGTCCAAGACAAAAAGCCACATTCATCACAAAGTTTTTCTGACCAAGTTACCAGACTGAGCAGTCTGCTTAAGCTGTTCTCTCCAGGCGTAATTGCAAAAAATCTGCTTACTCAAACTGGCATGAGAATTTACAGTTCAATCCATTCCACAGAAAACAGAAGCACCCAAGTATTGCATTCTCCCCTTACACCAAGTGCAGACTACTTTCACTACAAAGCAAAGCAAGAGAATCATGAACACAAGGACAAGGCAGAAATCTTGGTACACCAATAAAATTCCACATGCAATTCAGAAATGAAATTGTGCATACGTGGTTCAGCTCAAATCAAGAACCATTTCATTTCTTTTTCTGAGGGTGGGTTTGTACGTTCATTGCTCAGTAATCTTCAGACTACGAGCAACTCCCAGTCATGGTACAGTGAGACACAATATGCGACAGTTTTGACTACTGAAGCCTCAGTCAATCAGCAGGGAAAGTCTAGAGTGAGTGATAGCCTGACTTAAACCACATCTTCACCGCAGTTCTGCTGATTATTGTGGATAGCATTCTGGTTAGATAGCCCTATTCATTCTCTTTTCTACTCAAACCTATAGCCATGAGATTACTGGTAGAAGAGATCATTACATTTGAAATACCTGACAAAAGAACTTTGCATGTCAATGAGAGAACATTCACTCAGCCTTATCTGCTCAGATGTTAAGCTTAGTCACTCTGCAGGGACAGAACAAGTCCTTTTGAGTAAGTGTTAACACTGGACAGAACAAAGCTATATTCTTCAAAGCTGCTGATAATCCATTTAGTTAGCAGTTTTAAAACCAGATGATACAGTTTTCTTTGAAGAGCTAGGTAAAGCTCTGCTACTGTGAGAATGCACTTTCCTTGCCAATAGTTCATTTAAAGGGGTCCAAGATTAAGGACAGAATTCCTATCAGATGTGAAATTGTTTTTTTTTTTTCCACTAGCACCCTAACCCACTCCCCCAGGCAAGGCCATCCTTTGCACGATGTATAAGCACCTTAGCTGAATTGATGATTCAGCTCAAGTCAAACGTTAATACATTAGTTTTCCCCTAACGTCAGTATAAGCCTGATATCAAAGTTAAAGGCTTTGTATCAGTTTTATATGCAGTTACTTCTTGGACCCCCAAGTAACTCCACTATGATTTCACAACAAAAAACACACAGAGACAGAAATGAATAGCACACAGGACATGCTAGCAGAGGTCTCAAAAAATACAACTTTTTTCTATCAACTGTATTTTCATCACACACATACAAACATTTAGAGGACACTTCACCTTCACTTGGTACAGTCAGTAGTCAAAGCAGCCAAATGGTTAGTAACAAGCCAACGAAGAAGGTTTTCACTATAAACCAGGTGAGGATTAAGATTTCCCCCACCTGGCTATGAAGTGAACTGCCAAATGGGTACCGTGGAGTTCAGTATTTTCTATGAGATTAGACCATTCTGTACTACTGGAACATAGAATGTCATGACAAAGTTCACTCACCATCTGTTTAGATAAGATGCAGGAAGAAAAGTACATGGTCAGTAAGAGTTATTGAAGTTAGATACCAGACGTTGGTCATTTAAATTAGATAGAGATGTATTAAGAATTATTTGTTCGAGCTCAGAATGCTACTTAAAGGCAATGTCAACACCAGAGGTCCTCTATCTGCAAGATGTCATGAGTGCCAAACTTAACATGCTTGTACACTCAGACTTTCACAGTAACAGGCCACCCTTGTATCTGTTGCTATGTAGCAAGCTCTAGAGCTACAAGGGGCCAAGACAGAACAGGGAGTAAGAATGCCTTTATACATCTATTTCATCATTAGATGTGTCCACCATGTTTACAGCAGCCAGTTAAAGGGAAAGTACATATGTTGACCTGGTCCTAGGTGAGGATAGGAGGCTGCATTGCCAAGCCCAAGCACATCACATCTACTCTGAGGCAAGCAATCCAAAGACTACTGAAAAATCCACTGCCAGAAATACTGCCTGAATTTGCATGTAGTAACTCTCATCCTTATATACATTCTTCCTAGAAAGTTTACATAAATCTTAAGAGCATACGTAAGCAGTAATACAGCTTACAGTAAACAGTAGGTTGTGTAGTGCAATAATCAAGGGTTACTCACCTTTCAGTGCAATTACTTTAGAGGCTGGATTCATGATGGCACTTTCAGCAGAAATTGGTCGTCTGATGGGTGTTGTTGGATCACTCATGTCAATTATTACTACTTGTGCCTGCTCTCCCACTTTCTCCCTGATGCAGATGAACTTGTCTGATTCCATTGTTAGTGTACTGAACCCAATGTTTGCAGGGTTAATGCCCAAGTTTTGGAGCTGGAAAGACAAGAGTGGGTGGTTATCCTTCCCATGCTGAAGGTTTAATTCAAACCACTTCCACATAAGAGGCTGAAAGAGGTGGGGCTGTTTAGCCTGGAAAGGAGGACACTGAGCGGGGATCTCATAAATGGCTGTAAGTATCTAAAGGTCAATGGTCAGGCTGATGGGACAAGGCTCTTCTCAGTGGTGCCCAGTGATATAACAAGGGGTAATAGGTTTAAACTACACCACAGTAGATCCAATTTGGACACAAGCAAAAACTTTTCACAGTGAAGTTAGACCACTGCAATAGTCCATTCAGAGAGATTGTGGATTTTCCTACTCTGGAGACATTCAAAACCAGCCTGGACAATCTGCTTTAGGAGAACCTGCCAAGCAGGAAGGTTGACTAGGTGAATCTACTGAAGTCCCTTCTAACACCTTCCATTCTATGAATAACAAACAAGAAGCAAGTTCTTTCTGTAACTACAGAACTCGCATCTAAAAACAACTGTTACAATCACATTAAATGGAGCTACACAAACAGCAAAACTCAAGTTCATACTCAGATCAACTACTATCACATTAAGACCTGGATGTCTTACTGCAGCTATTCTCCATCTTTCACCTCACACAAGACTTGAATACTAAGGCTGTAAAGACTTATGCACTGTGACTGACAGTCACTCCTCCTGCACAGGCTTGGAGCCACAGTTCAATCAGAATGATCGACAAAAAACAAAATGAGCTTCACAAGGAATGTAAACAATCTGCTGATCCGTAGTAGTCCTGCACTTTTACATGGACCAACATTGCTGTTTCACTTCACACTATCATTTATGCACTTCCAGCTTGAGAGTGTGGGAGAGGAGTTCAGTATTTAGCACTGTAACTTCTGTCCTGTTTGTCTGTAGAGTACTTCCTGCATGCTTCGGGTTCTTCTTTCAGTAGAGTACACACAACTGTCTCAGGAAGACTCTTAGGAGCAACAATGTTATTACAGTAGGGGTCATTTAAAAGGTTTCTCAACTAGATTTGAAGGGGGAAAGGGGATGAAAGCAGGCTCTGTGGAGGTGAGCCTGGGGTCAGCATTCAAATGTTGGATTTTAAATTGACAGCCCAGTTAAAGTGCCTCTACACCAATGCACCTAACATGGGTAAAAAGCAGGAGGAGTTGGCAGCCACTGTACAACAGACACCTACTGGCCATCACTGAAACTTTGTGGGACCACATGGCACTACAATGGACAGCAATAAACTCTTCAGAAAGAATAGGCAGGGAAGGAGGCAGTAGGGTGGCCCTCTATTTTAGGGAATGTTTTGATTGTATTGAACTCAATGAGACTAACGGTGAAACATGAACCAACGAAGATGGCCAACCTGACTGAATAGAGAGCTCCAAAGGTCTCCCTGAACAGGTAGATCCCTGCTCCAAAGTTTATCATCTTTGGAAGACAGGGCAGGAGGATCTAACTAGGGTGTTCAGAGAGAACATCAGAAAGGCAAAAGCTCAGAGACAACTCAATCTGGCCACTGTAACGAGTGACAGATAAAAAATGTTTTTACAAACAAATCAACAGCAAAAAGAGTGGAAGAATCTCCATCCTTTGCTGGATATGGAAGGAAACATTATCTCAAAGAATGAGAACAAAGCTAAGGTACTTACTACATTATCTCAGGATTTAATGACTAGTCCAGTTATCCTCAGGGTATTCAGCCTCCTGGACTGGAAGACATGCATAGGGAAGAAACATTTCCCATAGTCCAAGAGGAAGCAGTTAACTTGCTATGTCACCCACACACTCAAGTCTATAGGATCAAATGGGATCCATCCAAGAGTGCTGAAGGAGCAGAGAAGCCTGCCAATCTACTCTCCATCATTTACCAATGCTCCTGGCTAAAAGGGAAGGTCCCAGATGACTGGAGGCTTGCTAATGGGTCACACAGCCACAAGAAGGGAGGGAAGGATGATCCAAGCAACTACAAGCCTGTCAGCCTGACCTTTGTACTGAGAAAGCTTATCTAGTGTTTCAAAATAAGTGACTGAGGGAAGATCTTATACTTTACAACTACCTGGAAAAAGGCTGTAGAGAGGTGGGGGTTGGTCTCATGTTCCAAGTCGCTAGTGATAGAGCTAGAAGAAATGGCTGCAAGATGCACCAGGGAGGTTTAGGCAGGATGTTAGAAATCATTTCCTCACTGAAAAGGTTATAAAACACTGAAATAGGCTGTCCAAAAAGCGGTGGAGTCACTACCCCGGCGGTGTTAAAAAGATGCATAGATGCGGCACTAGGAAACATGGCTTAGTGGACATGGTGCCATTGGGTTGACTGCTGGACTTTATGATCTTGGAGGTCTCCTCCAACCTCAATGCTCCTATGATTCTACAAGTGACAGGTGGAATTGAGTAATTCTAACACTAACAGATATTCTAACCACTTAAAACCACACTAGTTAAAATGTCTGCAGGTATAAACAGTACACTGATAGACATAGGTAGAAAGATTTGATGTAGTATCACTGAAAACAGCACAATTATATGGAATATTAACTTTAGCATTTAAAGCAGCATGGTAGATCTGTTACACTAACTTTAACTGCAACAATTTTATTGTAGCAAGCAAATATACTGGAATTAATATGAGGGGGGAAAAAGATAAAGCTAATAATGCTAAATATGGGTGTAGTGAAGCATTAACTTGAGTGTATGTCTTATATTTTCATTAATTCCTTACCTACAAACAACAAGCACCAAACAATTTATTCATGACTCTAGATGTTTACAAAACAATATTAAGCCACCACTGATAAGACTGTACTGCAGCTATCAAGCTAGAACAAATGCTATCAGTTCCCACATGCTCAATTTCCATCCTTATTTATCCCATCATGCAGAAACAACTGCAGAAACAGCTCTAAGGATGCTGACTGTATTCCTACTCCCAGATAATACTAACAACAATTTTCCCTTGGAATATCACTTTGGAGTTACCACACCCAGCTGGGGGTAAAAGCAGGGAAAACTGAATCCTGAAGAATTTAGTCCTACATGTTAGCAGCAGGATTTCTGAGGTTCCCCCTGCTTCTTTAGGCAACCTCCATATTGGGTGAAAGTCCTCCAAGCACAAGTTTAGGCTTTACAATAAGATAAAAAGTTATTTTAAAACAAAAGCAAGTGGTAGCAAAATAACAAAACTATAAGTTCAGCACAAACCCCTTGAGAAGGGCTCAAACCAGAAATACTACAATGCAAGAACTGGCAGAGTTGCAAGATACACGTCACCAGCCATCACAGAAAGTCTTTTAACACGCAAAGCAGCACACATTATACCCATGAGATGTCAAATGGTCTCTAAAAATTATCACACAGACACAATCAGGAGGATTTGCTACAGTCATTAATTTTAAATGGATTCTTTCTAGAGAGACTGCTATCAAAAACACTGATCCCAGGTTTCTTACTCAGCTGTACTGCAACTCAGAAATTCATCTGGGGTTACTAGTCACTGCTATATTGGACACTGGAGGGGAAGCAACAGTATAATCCTTCACTATGTTAAACTCTCCTAGCCCATGACAACTCTAAAGTGACAGGTGCATTTGCTCCCTTGGGTGCAGGGATCAGATTTCTCTGGAGTTCACTAGTCCTGTTACTATTTTCTAGGCTAGGGCTCTTTCTACCTTGACCAAAACAGTGCTTCCAACCAAGCAGAAAAACATTTCTAAAAGGGAGCTGGAAATTACAATAATTTTCCTCGTCCGAAACACCTGAGGTAGCACAAGATTCATGCTTATGGATGGTAGCCAGTCCAAATTTTGAAATGGATGCCCGATTTGACAGAAAGGGGCAGTACGGAGGCAGAGGGACGATGACTTGCCAAGTCCGCTTCCTGTTCTCTCATTCATTTAGCAAATTCCTTTAATTCCTGCCTCAATCGGCACGTTCAGAGGCTGCTGTTCTCCCACTCTATTAACAATCCTCCCTCAACACCAGTTCACAAGAAAACAGATAAACCGGTTTGTCTGTGCCGCATCCATTAGTCATGGATCTTTCCTAGGGCTGGCAGTATGGTTTCCACAGGCTATCAACAACAGAACTATGTCATTTTTATTGAGAGCTTGTTTGCTTTTGTTTTTTAAAAAATTATTATGTTTGGAGTTAGGGACTGAGGCTGTGCAGCTTCCAAATACAAACGTACAAACGTTTTCCTTCACCTTATTTCCTCAGCTTCCTCCCAGCCCGCAGCTGCACAGAAAGCGGCTCCTGGGAATCTCCGGAGACTGATGGTCATTTAGGCTAAACAGAAAACTCGCGATCCCTTCGCACGATGCGGGCGCCCACGTCAGCCGAGCCGGGGGACTCCGCGGTCACCGGGACCAACAGCACGGTCCCGGCCCGGCGCCTCCCCCTCCCCGGAGGACCCTGGGGCGGCGAGTGACTCTGCACAAATCGCGGCCGCTCCGCTCGCCGCAGCCCGGTGGATGGAAGGGGAAAGGGAGGAACAGAGGGATGAACGAGGCGAGGCGGCGATGGTCAGGGAGCCCCAAGCGGCGCCTTCCCGCGACGTCGCACCGGCGGGAGAGGAGGTGGGGAGAGGGTCCCCCAGTCACGGGGGGCCCCCTCGGCCTCGTCCCCCCCCCCGGCCAGGCTGCGACCCCCCGCTAAGGGCCGGGCTGAGGCAGAGCTGGGGCAGCTCCTTCCCTGCGTCTCCCCTATCCCTTATCCTCCCACCTCGTTCCGCTCACCTGGAAATGCTCCTGGAAGCGGATGGGCAATATCTGGGCCATGGCTGGGGGCGAATGCCCGGGTTAGGGGCGCGGGTCGGGGGCTGGCGGTGGCGCCGCTGCACCCACACAGCGGCTTGGGGGGCGGGGGGGAAAGGCGGGAGGAGAGGGAGACGAAGGGGTCGGNTCTCCTCAAATAGTCCCTTTCCGCAGCGTTCCTTACCCTCTCTTTACAACGCCACCCCCCGCCTCTAGTCCACCATCGTACCCCTCACTCCGCTGCATCCCTTCCACCCTAATGCTGAGTGGTGGGGATGGCGAGTGGGCTCTGAGGTGAATGGAGCGGGGGGCTCCAGGCAGCGGCCAGTGGAGTGGAGAGTGTGATTAGCACTAGTATCCTTCCGCAACTGCTACTCGCTCTCACTTGATGCGGCCCCGGCCGTCCGGCGTCCCCCCTGTTCTGCCCCACTTTACATAGCCCCTCCCTTCGACCCCCCGGGTGCTGTTCCGCTGTCCCCACAGCCGGAGGTGAACCCCAGACTCGGAGACTCCGGTGCTCCCGCCGTGGGTGTAGGGAGCTGCCCTTGGTAGGGACCCTTGGGGGTCCCTTGGGAGTGCTCTTGCGGCTCCTTGACCCTGCGGGCTTTGCTTCCTGCTCCGGCACCTGCCGTCATGGCTGGGCTCGGGGCCCAGGGCTGTGGCAACCAGCAGCCTTCAACCCCCGGGTACCCCCAAGGGGCTCAGCCAGCTACACGTGAGCTTTGCCACCTCCTGCCATGCCCGGAGGTAGGCAAGGAGTTCTGTCAAGTTGCGTGTGAGAAGCTGCCCTGTGCCTGTGCCCTGTGGAATTTAAATAGCGTGAGTTCCCTAGGAAGTTGATGTGCAAATGGGAAAAGTATTGAACAACCAAGAAGCAAAGAGTGCAACATGCACAAGGTTTATCAAGACCTTTTATTTTTCCCCTTGGCATCCCAGTTAGCCCATTACCATCAGATTAGGGAGGCAATGGTAAAATCACTGCTATTATGTTTCTCCTAAATTACAGTAATCCTTCCAGATGGAAACTGATGTGGAGTCTCTAGCTCCAGCAGCTTTACCCTGAGCATCGGGTTGTTCACATTTTCTCAGTGAATCCAGCTCTGGGAAACATAGGATTACAGGAAAATCTCTATTAATTTTTTGATAAGTGAATTTCTTCTGAAGACTCAAAACCAGAAGGCAGATTAAAACAACTCCAAATACACTAGCATTTAAAATCTCATTATTTTCTCTTAATCTCTTTCATGTTTAATACATGGAGCTGGGTATTATCAAAACTAGTTTAGGTTTCCTAAGGAATCACAGGCATGTTTCTGCTGAGACACTTCTTTCCTACGGGTGTGAACGGATGCAGGGTGCAGACTTTGGAACTCCCTGAACAGTTCATTGAACAGGTGACAGAAGGTGCCGGGACTGAGGCACCACTAAGCCACATCCCTCGGGAAAATGGATTTCTGTAGCTCTCCCAAGAGGACTTATGATTTGGGTTAGGCACCAAGGTTTGTTTTCTCAAAAACAAGCAAAAATGGAGGAGTGATGGAGGCAACTTTTCTTTGCATGATTTTAAAAGATGTTTGAGTAGCATTTTCTCCTGTTACAGTGGTTCCTTTACAGTGAGTTAGCTGTATCGGTTTCTAAATGAGGACAGGTCAACAGTGCTGCAGAGATGAGACCTTCAGCAGGCCATCAGGATATGATCTGTCACTAGTCCATTCTGCAATAATGAACTTGTGTTTGCCTCTGTCAACTGCCTTCTCTCACAATCACTTCATGGATGCTAATTAGTTATATCCAGAGCTCTGACTGCTACTTTGCTTTCTAACATGTACCTAACTAGCTCTTCCTAAAGAAAGAAAGAGCCACAGACTCTCATTACAACCTTTACAAATTAAGTAGGACCTCTTAACTAATGCTCATAGTTCTAGGATATATGTATATTGTTTATATTTTAAAGAAATTTTTGCATGAAAAGAAACAACAGCTTTGTTCCTGAGATATGTTTTTATTAGCAAGAATTACAAATGCACAAAAATTGCTGTGTCTGGCACCAAACTGCTGATACGAACTAGAGAGATCACTGGCTAAGGAAATCAAGGCTCTTTTAAAGTACAATTAAAATTAAATGTCTGTTACATGTCTTCCATCCAGTTTTAATAATGTAGTGCTTCATGCACACTCCCAGCTGGCCAAATCATTATAATTTCTGTAGTAAACCCCATAATTTCTATAGTAAAAAAGCATCGTGCTCTATGTAAAAGTGCTCTGCCACACTTTTGCCTGCTGACTTCATTCATCCATTCTTTACACTCTTCTGTGCTTAAAAAACAAATAACAGATCCTTCTGAAGCATGATCAGCTCTGAAGAGCTAGTTGATTCTTCTGGCCAGTTTGACACAAATCCAAAAAAATGAGAAAACTGTTTTGCCATTTTTATTCCTCTTTACTACCAACTGAGCTTCCATAGCTGAAGAAGCTGACCTCTGTACAGTCAGCAGTGTGCACAGATCTTTTAACCAAGGCTTTTAACCCTGTTTTCTATATTTAGTTTGGAAAGACACTACTGTCCTTATTGAAGGCACTTCTACTGCCTATATTAAAAGGATCTCAGGTCTCTGTGCTGGTACACCTCTAGTTAGCTAGCTACTGCTTCTTTGTAACACAGTACTTGGCAGCTGAGAAGGATGTAATCCCTGGCAGTTCCTTCACAACGCAAATGGAAAAGCTCCTGGAAAACATTTCTCTATTTTTGTAGAGATTGAGGTCCTCCAGATGTTTGGTTTTCTGACTTTTTCTGTGGACAAGAGCCTGATGCTCTCTTCCAGTCTTTGAGAACAGCCCCAAGAAAAGCTGCTGTTTTGCTTGTAAGTGCTGTTATTTACATGGGAAAATGCTGTATGCATTGTGCATGTTTCTAGTCTTCTTTCCTCAAAATCAGGTGAGGGAGTTTTGCTGCAAAAGCAGTGTGTGTTTCTCTTAAGTGTTCCTCCTGCAGTCTTGCTTCACAACAGAAGTTAAAATCACAGTTTAACTACAGAATTGTTCAGTTTGAAAATGTTTGGACACTTTACTGTTTTGATTAAAAACGTTAAAAGGCATTAGCACAGATTCTGATCCATATGAGAAAGCATCTGCTTGCTGACAGCAGGAGACCTGCCTGAACGTGAACAAAAAAATCTCCAGGTGACCTGGAGTCTGTGGGTTGGATGTGGACATCTTTATGCTGACCTCTACAAACTTCTGGAGAGCTGCTGCATGTGGCACAGACCTAAATGCAGTTTGCTCCCCATCTGTTCCCAGCTGTGTGCTGACTGGCATTGTCTGACTGTCAATGTTTTGCCTGACAGATAAATACAAACCTTAGGAATGCTGCATCAGCAAGTACAGCACAAAGATGTTGTGGTGCAGTAGAGTCATAGTATCACAACTCCAAGTTACATTTTGGTCTCCCACAGACAGAATTGGTGATGTGTGCATCTCACGGCCCTCATTGACTGCCCTGTTTGCTTCAGAATCCAGTTTGAAATTGGATTCCTTGTTTTTCAAACCGCACCCTCGCTCCCTGGACTTCTTTCCAGCTTGTATCCCAGAGCAGGCGGAACCCTCCCCCTTCTGTCTGTCTCTCCTCCCTCCTTCCAACTGGCTTATTATTGCTGAGTTAAGAACTCTCCCTTCTCATCATCTCCTGTCCAGATCTGATGCCTTGTACATATCCTGCAGTCATCCTCCATTTCAGTGCAAAATTCCATTAAAATAATGTTCTTTTTTTTGTGAAATTCAAGTCCTCATTCCCCATCTATTCTAGTTACTGAATGCATAACTCTGGGTCATACAAACCACTCTGAGGCTCTGGATGGGTTTCTTCTGTGAATTTTGTAAGCCAGTCTCTCATGAGAGCAGACTGGTAAAAACTGTAATGGTTTTGAAGAAATTATTTGAAATGTAAAGGTTTTGTTGCAGACCTGTTTAATATGTGTCTCTTTAAATTCCCTGGAGTTCATTCTCTGCCAGGAGAATGTTGTACACACTTTGCATTGAAAGGAAATTCCCTTTTGATGTCAGTTTAACTCCTGACATGTTCTTGATAAAGGTCATATTATTAATTTAGTTTGGTATGTGCAGCCCTATCCCTTGTGCTCTGCTAGAGATGATAGATTCTGATGGCATTTAATGTCAAAATGAGCAGAAGTGTCTAGAAGCAGTAGCAGTATGGGCTGGAGGCCCAGAGATTCCCCACAGAGATAATACCATGATGATACATTATTTATTTGTGACTTGCAAGCAATATGCCTGCCCTTCCTCCCAGAAGCGTCGCTGATTGAAGAAGCCATTTCTGTCTGCAGTGCACTGACATCCCTGCATTCATGGAATCGCTGGGTTCTTCTCTAGACATACATTCTCCAGGGTTTGTAGTGCAGGTGCTGAGTTACTCACATGGCAGTGTACTGGCTGAAATTACAACTCCTCCAGCCCAACCTTGTAAAAACAGAGGTCTACTGGTAAGTGACACAAAGTTGGATAAAGAGCATTGGAATCTTTAAAATCATGACGGATGGATCAGGACTGCTTTCTACATCAGCCTTTTGAGAAGCTGAATTCCTCCAGGGTGTTTTTAGTGGCAGCTCATTGATCAAGTGGATAGAGAGGGTGAACGTGTTCTTTGAAAACAGAACTAATGGAAAGAAATGAGGTAGCTAATATAAATTAAGTATGCATCTAATTGCTAATTTCTCTAGTTCTGCTGTGACAGTGACTGAGCTACACTTACAAATAGACCTAGTAAAATCTTGGGCTAATAAGTCTGAGTGGTTAAATACCATGTAGGAGTATGGCTAGTAAATGCATACAAATAGGGTACGAGAATGAAAAGCTGGAAAAGACCTGGAGGGGTCTCTGTCCTACAGCAGGATTAAATGAGCTAGTGTTTTCTAATTGCAGATTAATAGGGTGGTTTGGGAAATGCTGAATATATTGACTGCTAGGGCCTTTTAGTTCTTTTCTTTGAAATAAATCCTTTACAGGGAAAACTCCTTGTTCTTAACATTGTTGTATTATCTAGGAAAGAGAATAAAGACAAGAAAAGTAGAAACTCACATTTTACCATGCAGATGGTAAAGAGACTTACAATTTATGCTTTTGTATGAGTCTGAACTTTTGTCTCCGTTAACTTTAAAGGTGGCTTCAGAAATCCCCTCTTGAAAACACCACTGTTTCCCGGACTGTGTCTCCCCTACCAAAGCAGGTTTGTATTAGACCACGTAATGCTGTTCTATGTAACACAAAAGCCCTGCTTTTTCTATCAGCTTGTAGGATTTCAGGAAACTGAAAAGTTACCCTAATTTTCTTACTCACTCTCAGTGTCCTCTTGTCTTGAACTGTTTGTGGAACAGGTTTTAATGGAAGTGATCTGCATTTTTTCGTTCTTAATAATGTGAATGGAACAGACTGGTTTTTCTAGAACTTCAGTTATAACTAGACACTGAAAGACACAAGCACAAGAGAAAGATGTTGCCCAGAGAGGTTCAACAATTCTACATGTTTCTTCCTTTTAGAGTTTTGAGAAAATAACAAGCAAGTGGAACAAGAAGAATAAAAAGTAAGTAAACACTGACTTAGATGCTCAAAGTCCTCACAAAGAAAAGTCTAAATTACCTTTTAAAAAACCCTACCAGTACCAGCAGAAGCAAAGTAGAAGCACTTGTGTTACCCTGTCACTAAATGAATTGAGATGACACCAGATGAAGACAACTGTTCCCCTTTATGCCAGTGCTTTTGGTGTAACTCATACTACTTGTATAAGGAATGTTAAATAAAGGGAGAAAAGCTCTTGTGCAGAGGCAGCCTTAATGAGCACCAGAGGGAATTTACAATCCTATCTTTAGGGTATAGTTCATCTGTTCAGAAATAAATACTGATCCTGTTGGAAAGATCTTCCTCAATTTAGAGAGTAGTTGGTACTTCCTGCTTTTCTAAAGGCCTGGGAGGTATCCTGCAACATAAAAAAGTGCCAATAATTTTTGGTGAGCTGTGCTGTTTCAGAGATGTAAAGTATCTTTAGCAAATGCAAAAAAATGACAGAGAATGTATAGAAAGTGCTAGAGCAATTATTATTTAACATTTTGTGCTTGCATTTCTTTGTAGATTTTTGGTCCCCATGGTGAAAAATGTGATCTAATAAAGCATTAATTTCAAAAAGAATGTGGGAGGTCCAGTTATACAGCAGCTTTTAGTTGCCTCCCTCTCTCATCACCATGCAATACTGCATCCAGGAAGCACAGGAATGATTTCTAGTCCCTCTTCCACCCTATCTCTCCACAAGCCTTTTGCTCTGTCCCAGAGTCTGGTGTGAACATGTTTAAAATTGTGGACTGAGTCAGGTTGTGTAGGCAGAAGTGAGTCCTCTTAGTGTGTTTCTATCCATTTCCATTTCATGAAGGCTGAAACATAACCATTAGGAATAATAAACAGCACTTTTTTTCTTTGATTATGCTGGAAGAGAAGAACTAAAGAATGGAAAGAAACATGTTTACTGTTACGAAATCATGATTTTCATGGGCTCTGCAAAAAATCCTTAAATATCTGCATATTTCTCTTCTAGCTCAGAATGTGACTGAGACAGCACATGATGTTACCTGACGCAATTGCTATGTTCAGTTCATGCATATTGCCAAGTCTGTGTCTGCAAACAGGAGCTTGAATTGTGATGTCTGAGCTGTGTCTGACCATACTCATTCACATGGGAAATGAACAAATGGTTGCAGAAATGGCTGGTGGAACACAGGAAACCGTGTTGAAACTTTTCATCAATTATTCCAAAACAAGGATAGTCAAATATAGTCCATGGCATTAAAACCATCCTGAATCCATCCTCTTTTGTAACATTGTGGAATGGCCCATCCCTTCCCAGTCCACTCAATCTCATAAAAAATATTTGCTGGTGGTAGCAAGATTCTGGTAAGATTTTAGCATAGTGCCTGTGGTTAATCAGGGCTTCCTGGTTTGTTTCACTGCTGTTACCTCCTCAGCTGCTGGGTTACAAAGCCACAAGGCAGCATGTCTTACACTGCTTATCTCAGATATCGCTTCCTCTCTTCATCTCCATTCATAGTTACATACGACATGCAGTATTATTTTCAGCTATATTTGTCTTGCATGTAGTCCAACTTTCTGGCTCCTCTCTGTATCATGTAACTGCAACAGCAGGGAAGAGAAGCCTTTTGTCCCCTTATGCTGGAAGCATATGCAGAACACCAACAGGGACACGTTCCTGAAGACCAAACTGCTTTTCTGGAAGTCTGCTCACAAATTTAATAATCCATCTGTTTTCTGTAGGATGCAGTTATTTAAAGTAACAGAGTTCACTTCAGAGGCATTGTACAGTAGCTACTGTTTATGTTGATATTTCTAATGAAGCTCAATATTGTCTATTTTCCATTGTATCTCAACATTGCCTTTAATTGCCTCTTTCTACCAGATTTATATATTATCCCTCCTGGCTGTTCACACACAGACTTTCCTTGGCAAGATTCCAATCACTCCATACTACAGGCAGAGGCACTAAAACAGCAGAGCAGTTGATGAGAGTCAAAACAAACCTACATGATGTTGTACTATGTGGCCTACAGGCAACTGAACAATTAAACAAGAGCATCAGAAGTTCTCCTTTTCTTAAGACGGTTCATTCTAAGCACTTCTGGGCAGGTATGTAACAAGATTGTAGAGACTTAACAAATAGCTCTTCAAAGTTATTCTCTAACACCAGATAAAAAACTTACTGCAGGTTTTTTTTCATAACCCTGACTCTTGAGACAACTGAGGAGACAGGGATGTTCTCTGGAGATTCATGCAGATGGTTAACACAGCCACACTGACTCAGCAGAACATCTACGTGTGCCTAACTGCAAGGACAGAATGTTTTATGAAGATCAACATAAATATGCACCTGTTCCTTAAAAAGTGCATTCTTGAATGAAAGCTTTAACCTCTTGCCTTCTTATGAGCCCAGACCCCACTGCTCTGTCATTGCCATTTGGTGCTGGTGCCCAATGATACATAGAAAGGAGTAATATGCTGTGGTATCCCACAGTGAAAAGCTACTTTGGTTGTGCTGTTCATCTCATGTCACCTGCGCACAGCTGAAGCCCTCAGGCTTCTGGCAGTCTGCCACTGTAAACCCAGCATTGTGCATATTAGCTGGAGGAATAAGGCCTCAATATTGCATTTCAAACACTGATTAGTAAAACAGGCAATTGGAAGAAGTGTTTATTTAGCTTATAGAGACTGTAGGAAGGAAAACAGGTCCAGACATGCGAAGCTAGAAATGTTGGAGCAGTCAGGTGCATCAGATTCCTAAGAATGAATTTCCCACCACCTTCAGCTGCACAGAGGATAGTCTGACCACAAGTTGTAGTTTGAATTTGGGTGGGTTTCTTAGCCTGAGGCACTGGGATGTTGCTATGGTAACTTATGAAATTTTCCCAGCTCTGTGAACTGGTAAGACTTGTTTGAAGCTTATGGTTTCAGGTTTCCAGAATCTCCTTAACTTTGCTTTCATCTGTTATTCATAGAGGACACAGGTTTCTGGAGCTTGTGAGAACATGGTGAATGGAGAGAGAGCTCACATAATATTTCAGAGATCGAAGGAAGGAAGGTTTTGCTTGAATTCCATTGTTTGCTGAAATAGAGAGTTCTCCCCTCATTTATGGCTACAAGATTTGACCCACTTGAAATGCAGGAGTGGCTTGGAATCACGTGGAACAGAGAACTGGACATTAAAATGTCCACTGATGCTGAAGAGACATGTCCATGGGTTGAACAGACTCCACATTTCCACAGGGAGCGAGAACTGGGAAAGTCTTTTCTCCTAGAGGAAGTGGGGCTTATATAAGTTATATAAGAACAGGTAATGAAACTCTTCATGTCATTGTGTGGGGTTTTTATGTAGGATTAATTAAATGGGTCTTGTTTTTTCCTCAAACCAAGTAAGTTTTGGCTTTGTCTGCAATTTATAAGTGGATTTCAAGGCCTCCTTGTTTTGGCTCATTAGCACATTAACTACATTAATTGGTTCATTTAATCTCATGATAAACCCTTGACACCATGCAGTCTTTTTCAGATACTATGCTAGACAAGCAGTTGTAGTGCAGCTCAACAAAAAGCCATTGAAAAGCATCAAGAGCAAGAATCAAGGCAATAAAATAAACATCTGGAAAGGGAATATCCTTCTCCATTTTCCCCTCCCATGTTTTGGAATAATTGTGCCAGGAAATTATTAAATCACACAAACTTCAATAATGGTTGCATTGCCTGGACAGAGCGTGAAATTGCTGAGGAATACTGCTAAGGAAAAGAACATCTTTTCAAAGTCAGAGAGAGGAGCTAGACTACAACCAATCTGGACTTTTGAAAACAACCAGTATGGAAAGATATTCCTCTGAGTGATACAACTGAGCATTAAGAAATGTGTGCATAATAAGTGGAGGAATCTGTTTAATGTATTTTCTGCTCTAAGTCAGCACAAAGGTTGCCTCAGATGTTTTTGCTCAACTGGAAAGATTCTGCCACCTAATGAGGAGAGGGAGAAACCAAAGCCATTAAGCAGTCCTGTATCTACAAGGCCATTTTTATGCCTTTTGAGAACAAGGTTATAGCTACTGTGCCACAAATGCTAGTTGGTACCACGCTGGAGTGGTTCACTGAGAGCGCAATAGTGAGAGATGTCAATCAAGTCAGTCAAATTTTAGTACCTACTTAATTTGAATTTGATTAGGACTGGGAACATTAATACACAGGCAAGAGCATATTGAAGAAAAGCTCTTCCTTTTCTGTCCTGTGGGATGAAAAGTTGGTGAATTTAAAGGATGAAAGAGCAATGAAAGAATTGTGAAAGACATAGAATTGCTGAGTAAGACAAAGCAATTGGTTTGGTTAATAACTTGGGAGAATGTTGGGACAGACTGAAAACCTAGACTTCACCTATTTTACTAAACAGGTGATGGCAGTAAGACTTTTTTTTTGAGTAAAACCAAAGGAAAATAGTTAAACTGGATCATGTTTCCCCAACAACTCTAATATGCTTGTTCTGCATCCTGACATGCAGGCACAGCTCACCAATGGCTCAGGACTGCTATCTATTAAAGGACAGATTTACAATTAATATGGAGGAAGAGGATCATCTAGAATGAAGATGCTAAGGAGGCCCATTGTTGTTCTCCAAATATCCACAGCAAGAGCTGAAAGCCTGCTTTCTAGAACGTTCTGCCTTGCCAACAGCAAAGTCACAATCCATTTGGACTTTTTATAGCTGAGGCAGGACTCCAAAGTCCCTGTATTTAGAAAACACGGCCTGGCATTCAGGGACCTTCCCAAGCTGGCAGTCTGTTTATTCTGGGGGCACCTCCCTGCTTTCTTTCAAGAGAGCCTTACTTAGCTTCAAGTTGTGGCCCCAATGCAGTTGTTCCTCATATTTTCCTCTTTTGGGAATATGTAACATATTTATTTGGAAGCAAAACACCACCCCCTAATCAAAACAAAATGAAAATTCTAGACGTCTCTCCTAAACCCAAATGTTTTTTCAGGAGGGAAAAGGGACAGAGACAGGCAGAAGCATGGGGGTCCTTCATTCTCATACCACCTGTTCTGCCTGGTTTCATATATTTGCACAAGCATCTTTGACCTCCTTCCCTCTGCCATTTCCCAGAAAGGCCAGGACTGCTCAGTAAGCAAGGGAATCTTGAGAAAGCACAAGCCGTTTGAAATGTCTGACCAGTCACAAATGGATCTGTGCGAGACATTCTACTTTCTGAGACTCAGAAATGGATTCTCTGTGCAAGCAGAGCAAGCTAACAACATTCCTAGCAGAGAACTGGAGTCCTCTACACTGCTCCTTTCTGTACCATCTTCCACTGCACTCTTTGCATTATTTAGATCTTTTTATACACAACAATACAGTGCAGAGATGGAAGAACTCTTAGTTCCCGTTTGTTGAAGAGCTTAGCACACAGCAGCAAAACAGTTATCTGAATTTTAAAAACCCCTATCAATCTCTCTATACTATTGACTTTCTCTTTTTGGAGCTTTTGTAATGCACTTCTGAATCTCTGCTTTATGGTATCAAACAAAATTAATTGATCTCTTGAGGTTCCTTCTGACCCCAGTGATTTTGTAATTAAACAGTGCTACAAAAAAAACCCCCTCAACAACCAGAAGCCAAGTTATTCCCTTCATCTATAGATAAGAAACAAACTGAAGGTCATTACATACTGAAGTTTCATGCCTTGACCAAATTTGGGGCCACACAAAAATATTAAACTCCTGTTGGATGTAACTTTTCAAAATAGTCCTTTTATTTTTGCCTCGCTTGCCTTGTTCATGTGCATATCCAGTTTACGATACTCCTGATAACACCAGGCATTACGGTGAGATGACTTTAAAAGCAACATCTTGAATTATTTTATCATCACAAGTTTAGCAAAAAATTAATATCTGTTTACAGTCCTCTTCCAGGATCTGAAAGATCTACTCAAGAGTCAAACAGAACTGTAACACCCTTTTATTATCAGAAAACAAAACTCACCAGCTGCAGAATTATTTCCAGTCTGGCACAAACTTAACTGAGTAGGTCCAGCATTTTAACAGTTCGTGTTATGGGAAAGAAGTGTCCATGAAGATGTAATCAAAGAATTTGGGCAAATAAAAACTCTCCATTAACAGTAAGCACCTTTATTGACCATCTTACCATCCAACACAGATTTAATTCAATCTCCAAAATTGCTGAGCTACAGTCCAGTTTAGCATTTAAATAAAAGAATATTAAATTTAAATAAAAACTCTTTCCATCTGACTTGTATAAAAACTGTTATACATTGGCAAGCACAGACTTAGAACAGCTGTAGACATAAGCAATCCCTACCTGTGATTTTGAAAATTAAGCCCCATATATTTCAAAGTCAGAATTAACACATCTTCCACATGATGTTACGAGTGTAAAAATGCCTACAAAAATCTGTTTGTTCAGAAGGCAGACTGGTTGGAAAGTATTATCTATTTCACCATTTAACAAATGACATCACACAAACTACTAGGCAGCAGAATATGTCGGATTAATTTCAAACATTAAACCCTCTGACAACATACAGTGACCCAATATTTCAACAGCGCAAGGCAGCAACAAATCTTTGCAATACAGACTAAAATTCAGTTTTGAAACATTCGTTAAGAATAGTTAAGTACTCAGGAAACTAAATACACCTAGGAGTCCAGATACTGGTTATTCCCACTGATTTTCTCCTTGCTGTTTCTTGAGTATATGTCTTCTATTTATGTTATGAAGAGTATGCTACTTCCTGATGTGTAAAATCTCTTCAAAATGTATTAGTGAACTGTGAGAAGCAAACAAATCGCCTTTTTCAAAGAAGAACTAGTTTGGTTTTTTTTTTGCTATCTCCTTCTAACTTTAATATTAAAGTTCTACCCAAGCCAACAAGAGATTAACCAGAGCTATTTTGCTGCAAGGACAACAATTTCCATGCCAACGTAACTATTTAGACACAAAAAAACCCTAAATCACTCAATCTATTAAATTAACGCTTCAGTGCAAATTAGATTTCTTCTACATATACCCTACATGAGGTAAGCTTCTCCATGGCATCCAAGAAATAAAACTGTCTCGGGAAATCAGGAAGACACTGAATCAAGTCCTTCATAAAACATGCAAAATTACACTTCTTGGAAAGGGAAAAAAAAAAGTCACATGGGCAGTTTATTTCTCCTTTAAATCTCCCCTTTCTACAGGATGAAAAGTTATTCTAATGAGAAAAAAATATAATCACTATTACAAAGCAATGTAACATCAGTTAGAGTTATTTATAAAGCATCTGTAGGAAAGCTGAGAAAGGGAACTCAGCTCATTTATACCCAAGCACAAGTTCCCCCCCCAAATAAATCCAATGTGGGAAATAATCCTTTAAAACAAAGCCATTAAAAACAAAAGATAAATAAGTACAGCAAGAAAGCCTGAGCAAGCAAAGACATTCATTACTGAGTCACGTTGTTAGGGAACTGAGATGTTAGACCTCTGTGTAACTCCCACATGGCTGATATCCTGGTTTTCTAGGCTGCTTGGTTCTCAAAGCAGAAATAGAGATTTGTCTTTTTTAAAATCCCCTTCCCTACCTGTGTTTTTAAAGGCATCAGAGATACCCAGGATGCAGTAAACATTGCTAAAAGCAAACACAACTGAACAGCTGACCAAAAACTTCAGTTCATTTTGTGAAATCATTTAGTCTAAAAAAAATGGAAAGGCTTACATCAGAAAGGCAACAGAGTTCCCTCCATTTTTCCTATTACATGTCACACAGCTCCATCCTCCAGCTACATTTTTTCTGCACTAGCCCTAACTTTGTGCAGACTGGTAGCCAGGGTGTAGGCTGAGACTAAGTCCTACTTTGGGAAAGATTTTAACTGTGAAATAGTTGCATCCAAGTGAAGGCAAACGTCACACGACAGGGAATGTTATTAATTACTATGCAACTGCACGGTATTCTCTTTCCTGTAGAGAATTTGCATATCCTTCCTAAGACACCAGTGTTCTGTTAACCATCACCAGGATAACAACAATACAAGCATTTTCATCCTTTTTACTTTGTACAGAGGAAGTGAAATAAGAAAACAGATAATTGATAATCAGAATCTCCACTTCTCCACTGGAGAAAACAGTGATTGTATAATTTGCTAAATAAATGTATTGACCCTCATGAGGTATCAAAATATATGATTANTTTTCATCCTTTTTACTTTGTACAGAGGAAGTGAAATAAGAAAACAAATAATTGATAATCAGAACAGTAATTCTTCTCCACTGGAGAAAACAGTGATTGTATAATTTGCTAAATAAATGTATTGACCCTCTTGAGATATCAAAATATATGATTAGTAAGTTCTAACTCTGTTCTAACAGAGGAAGAGAAAATGAATTAATTGTTGTATACACCTAGAAGGTTAGATCACACAGTAATAAATTTCTTTTGGTTCTAGATGACCGTAAGTAACAGAGTGACAATTAAAAAGCAATGCAAAGTAGTGAAGATTTATGTCCCTACGAAACACAATTTAAGACTTGTTTTTAGGGACTGAAGTCAAAGACATAAATAACATAAAGGGATCAGTGGCTCACCTTTAAACTCATTCACAACTCTACTTTGATTGAAGTCCCAAAAAGCGTGGATCTTTTAGTGATTTATTAGTCTACAAGTGAGCTTTCAGAAAACACACTAAAATAGGAAAGGCTGGAATTTTATCTCAGTAACAACAGGGTGTACTTTGTAGCAAGGGAGGTCAAGGTAACAAGTCCCTTGAAAAGAAGAAAAGTGCTTGTGAATGTGATGTTCAGGAAGAATACAACCCTGATAGCCTTAAACACCAAGGTCTTCCTTTAAGATAACATGGTACAAACTCACAGCCCTCACTGTCAGTAGTGATAGCAAGTGTTGCAATACAGATGCAGGTCCCTCAGCCTCCTCAAACCAAAATAACTTGTTTGCAGAGCAGGCAGCAAGTTCTGGCCTGAAGATGGGCTGAGAGCAGATCTGTAATGACTTTGCACTACAGTGAAACTTACTCAAGAACAAAAACAACTTGGAAGGCCCAGCTCATACCTGGAAGACTCAAAAATGTTTCCAAGCTTTTCTTCATTTGCAGAACTTCTCATACCTGCTAAGCCAAGGCAGAAATTGGTGAACTATAGCAGAGTTCCTTAAAAAGACATATGGCCTAACATCCGCTCAATCCCTAAACACACTTCAAATCAATGTTAAAGATTACAATCTGTGTGTGCAATGTCAGACCAACTCACCATGTCTAACATTTCTCAAATCAACTAAGTGAATGAGGTCAGAAAGAACAGAAAGTAAAAAAAGCAGGTGGTGATAATTTCCACGAAAATCTTTAAAGTACAAATACAGAAGTCCTGCACTTTTGTTACTCAGACTTTGTGGGACACCGTCAATCAACACTGCTCGCAGACTCTAAGATAACGTTAGAGAACTTTACTGGAAACTTTGTAAAGGTGACAGCAGCTGGTGAACAAAACATAAAATCCAGTTTATGGGTCCACCATTTGGCAGAAGTCACAGCACAAGATGTTATTGCTGCATAACACCTCTGGTATTTTCAGCTTCTGCAGAAGACTTCGTTCCTTAAGCCCCAGAAATGCTGGAGAACAGTCACTTGAAATTATTCTAACAGCATTTTTACAGAATTTAAAATAGCTGTAGGTAAACAGAATGAGCAACATTTGTTCTGAACCAAGAAGAACATTCTGTTCTCCCCACCCCCTTCCCAAAACAGAGGTAAAATGCAGTCACTTTTCTCCTCATGGCTCCCAGGCCAAGGACACATAAGCTTTCTAGACTACAAATTCTCCCTGCACATGATGTACAGTTACACAACTGAACAGGGTAACAGCATTTACCAAGTGCTGAGAGATTTTACTCACTGTGCACTTCTCCTGTGTACAATATGAAGAAATTTAAGGTATTATGCTACACTTTAGATTACGCAATTTTAATGACAAAAATCAATAACAAACAGAAAATAAGCAAACTAGATAGTGTCAGATTTTTTAAGAGAAAGGTTGTGGTTATAGATCAAGAACCAATGCTGGACAAAAAACAGTAACAATTGTAAAAATGCTTTAAAGCTGTCGCACTCTTTTATCGGTGTTTTTAATATTGACATCCAGCGTCTCTACTTTTTTTGTTAGCCGATCCAGCATACTGTCTTGCTCATCTATTTCTGTCTGCAGGCCAAGAGCTAGGTTTTTCAGACGACTCAACCCAGAAGACATCTCATCTGCCAACAAAGAGAAGAAGCATAAGGAACCAAAGCGGTATAAAGCACAGAGGTAAATGGACACTGGCAGGAGTCCGTTTTCCCCACAATGCAGGATTAGAAAATGTTAGTTACAACTGCTCCAGTCTGAGTGCTCTCTGACACAGGAGGCACCAATATTTTAACACTTCTACTGCATTACTAGCAGAAATAGTAACTTCATTCTTTTTTTCCATCACAAATTAACCACAAACACTTAAAAACAAGTTGTATCTTTATAAAATTACATATCCTGCAATGAACTTTTAGCTTCTAAAAAACCCAGCTGATAGAAACTTGAGTGCATTTGTTCTCACATCAGGATATACCATACAGATACATTCAGATACTGTTTATGTTTATGTAGTGTTTTTCTTCATGCAAAGATATTGTCAATACACTGATGATTTCAATTTTTCAGATTTTCTAAGCTGGCTACAAAAAACTATGTTATTGCATGACTGACTGGTATAAACGCTGCTGTGGTTTGTGAGTTTTGCACAGCTTGGGAGTAGTACAAACTAGTGCCTCACTACTTGGCTTTGATGTATCCCTTTACGAATTTTTTCCCAATTGCTTCTTTCTAGGTCACCTAGACAGTGACACATATAAACAAAGAGGCATTTTGTACATACACTACAGAACAAAAGAAGAGAAAATCAGCTGAATTGTTCTGCAAACTAATAAAAGAAATGCAGAAAACTCACAAATTAAATATTTAGTGCTTTCTGATTCCTCTATTTTCTGTAAAATGTCTGAGTTTCAAAAGCTGTGCATATCTGTAAATTCTGTTTTCAAATCCATGTACAATTAGTATCTCAGTTTAACTGTCAGGCAGGCAAGCTGAATGCATCTCTCACTGTGAGTGGTAGCCTCTAACAAAAGAGAAGGAAAGTATCCACACTGGTATCATCTGGGTGTGACTCTGAAGTACTATTTCTGTATTAATATTCTTTATTCCTCCTCAGCAAGAGTTTTCAGAGCAGCTGCCAAAGCCTGCTTGTCCCAATGATATCCTAGTGAATTCACAGAAATATTTTCATATCCTGAATGCCAGTGTTATGGGATTCTTAAGCATCACTGCCTCATGGAAATGACAGGCGAACAGGCATATTTACATTTGGCAGGAGAGCTTTTCTTATTGTCAATAGATAATCAAATCATGCATTTCTTGTGGGGATTTTCCCTGATTGTCCCTGATTTTGACTCAGGGTCAGTTCAAAATCCATTGTTTCTAAAGTACAAATTGTTGCAGAAGAGTTGATACCAATAGAGTATCAGTCTCTACAGTATATTTACACTATTGCAGGCATCCTAGACAGTTTGTTTCTAGTTGTTTTCATATGAAATAAATTTCTAACTCAGACTTCTTAGTAGTATTTGCAAGCAGACCCACAGTGTTATACCATTTAAACAATGTAGGTTGCAATCACACTTTGGATTCTGATGTCTAGACAGTTTTGCAACGCAGAATACAAGCAAATTATTTTTCTTAAACTATCAAATTTCACACGTGAACTAAATGAAGAAGAGATTGGTGGCAATATGTTACTAGGAACTTTCTCTGGCTTAGAAAGCAAAAATTTGAAATGGTATTCCATCAAACAGCTTCAATTTTGTCACCCACCTAAGTTGTTATCAATTTTCTGGTGGTAAGCTCGCAGCTGTTGGTTCTTTGGATAGGAATCCCTTTGCACTGAAGAAACTAAATCTGCTTTGCGGAAATCATCATCTGTTAAGTGTAGGAAACACAGAGTATTATATAACAAAGTTAGCATAAAAAGGCTTTAAAGTTTTTAAAAGGCTCTTAAAAATTAGTCTGACCACAGCTGCCATGTAATCACATAAGCTGAGAGATGCTCAAATGCAGTCTGATGCTCTCTACATGGTAACTTGGAAGATGAACAGTTACTAAGCTGCACTTATTCTCTTTTGAGCTGCCGTTGTAGTTCTACTGGAGAGCTGAGAGAAAAAAGTAAAAAAAAAATGCAGCCACCCATCCAACAAATCAGGTAGGTTAGTAACTTCTACCAACAGTCAGGCTTCTCTCCGGTGAAGCTACTAGAGAGTTATGTCTGCCCTCTATCGGACAGACTTATACGTTATGTGCAGTGGAATGGAGACGGATGTCACTAAAAAGCATTCCCTTACTTAAATGACTACAGCTTTGAAGACACTCTGCGGCTCTCCCACTCTTACTTTACAAACCATCAGCTCCCTTACACCTAAAAATCATCACACAAGTTAACACACTGTGAGAATGAGGAATAAGACCAAACCCTGCATGCTTAGGGGGCCTACAGGGAAAATGGAGGATTTCTTGTAAAGGACGCTAGTGATAGGACAAGGGGGGTGATCAAGCTAAAAGAGGGAAGACTTAGACTGGACTTTAGGAAGAAATCGTTCACTATGAGGCGGGTGAGGTGCTGTAACAGGTTGCCGAGGGAAGCTGTGAATGCTCCATCCCTTGAAGTGTCCAAGGCCAGTTTGGATGTGGCTCTGAGCACCCTAGTCTGGCGAAAGATGTCCCTGCCCATGGTAGGGCAGTTGGAACTAGAGGATCTCTAAGGTCCCTTCCGAACACAAGTATTCTATGATTCCTTGTGTGAATAAAGTAATGACTTCAGCATGAAGGTTTACAGCCAACATTTGAAATAACAAGGAAAACGTAACTGAAGAGTTTATCATAGTTTTCAGCCAACTAACAGTTTGGCAAACATCTACACATTTTGTAGATGTTTAACAAGTCTTCTCAGTAAAAATATGAGCACTGGGAGAAACACAGAAGTCTTTACTGAGCATAGCATAAATGCACCACAGAAAGGACTAAATAAAATCTGTATCCAAGTAAAAAAATTTAATGTCCTAAATATGGGTATAAAGAGGACTGGGAGAAACATTCTCCTAGAATTCAAAGCCACAAAGGCTGGTGTACAAATATCCAGAAACTAAAGTTCTCTGCTTTAACCACTGTGCAAGTTTGCCCTATGTTGATGACAGAAATTCAGTGTAAAATACAGTTTACAAACCTGAGTTATCTAGTTTCCTTAAATTTGGATGACTTTCCTGGTATTTTGACTCTTGTTCTTTACTAGACATCATTGCTTCTTTCAATCTAGTAATAAAGAGAATGAAAATAAAACATTAAAATGAGGCCTGTGGTTCATGGCAATCTGTTGCACAAGCACATGTATCAAATTCAGACAAGAGCAGCACATTTGTTAGGACATGATCAAAAAATGTTCCTTTAAAATTAACTACTAGGATTTGTTTTCAGCAGAAGCAGAACTGGCCATGTTAGAGCTGAAAGTAGTGCATGGAAACTGTGACATCAAAATCAAAACTGCACCTTTTACCCTGGAAGAAACCTGCTTCTGTCTTTAGCAGAAGAGGGGGAAATTGATGAAATTATCAGGCTCCACATAAATGTCTCAACTGAGGAGACACAAACACTGTAAGGTCCACCCAGTAATTTCATAGCATTTTTTTTCTCCTTTATAAATTTTCATAGAAGCTAAGAAATGCACATGATTTTTAACTGGAAGTGTTTCAGTGCTACCAATTGCTCCTCAGACTGAAGGAAGTACCATCATGCAGAAAACTCTACAGAAATACTTAGGTAATTTTGTGTTACTGTTTGAATTAATTTCTTATAAATTAAATTTTTCTTATAAATTTTGCTCAGAGTTCAAAGAAAAAGAGCTAGACACCATCTCAGGAGTTTACTTGATAGATTCAACAGCTCTTTTAAGTTCTGATTTTCTGGTGACACATCAGAGATGCTGCAGAAGGTAAATCACAAATAATATGTTTATTTTGCTTACCTACTGTTAGCATCATATTCAGGGGCTCCATTTTGCTCTGGTTTGTTCTCCGGGGGTTTAGCTTTGAAGTAGTTTACCAAGCCTCCCCAAACACTCTTAATGCTGTTTATGTGCCTTTGACTAGTCTTCAAGTCCTGCTCCATTTTATCTACCATCTGCTCTGTGCGCTTCAAGGCTTCTCCTTGACGCACCAGTTCCTAAGAGATATTGACAGGAAAAACAGAAGGTAGTAAAGCCAAGATAAACTGGAATATCAAACATTTCACAGACTTGCGAGAACTCAATCATCCATGTAGATTATTGCTAAAGGTTTGCAGCAGTTTTGCTCACTGCTCCTCCTCCAGGACATCTCAATCAAGAGTTACTTCTCAGCCATAGCACTAATGAGGTATAAAATCTTAATTACTACACAATACCAGGTTCCTCACACCTATTACACACAGCATCCAGGAATTCTCTGTATTAGCCTTTTGTGTGTTGACATTTGTATCTGCTCTTGATGAAACAAGCATGGCACTGGTGATGTAATGAAAGTTTATGGCAGAGAAATGAGCAAGCAGAACTGCGGATGGTATTTTCACACTAGTGGGGTAATTCAGAAACAGAATAATCAACAGAAATCAACACAAAGAGATATTGCTCACACTGTGAGCATAACCTTTTAGCTAATATTAACAGTGCTGCATTTAGAAATCTGTTTTAGTTTGGCAGCACATAGTAATCTGAAGCCTAAATCAGGCAGTAAAGTTGCCTGCAGTTAGCACGAGGGCAAAACAAAAAACCTGTAACCATATTCTTCCAAAAGATTAGGGAGTTGTTCTTTTTTGCCTCCCCTTAACGAAGCAGTAAACATGTACAGTTCGGGTTTTACCACAAGCCCTGCGTTAAGCTTAAATTCTCCATTTCTCATTTTTGCTCTTCTGGACAAACAGATCACGAGTCTGCAAGTTTGCAGAAGTACTACCAAGAACTGTCCTCAGCAAAAGCCCCGAGTGCTGCCTCGGGATGCTCTGAGGTCAGTTCAGGCAGCCTTGTTACTGCTGTTCAACAAACACCCCATTAGCCCATGACACAGTGCACAAGGCCTTTACAAGCGATGCCTCTGTATATTAACTCTGTCTTGAAACACGGCCAGAAGAATGAAGGAAATGATTAATGTGGATGAAGTGAAGCACGTCACAAACAACAGGGCAGTCTCTTCATTTAATCAAGAGAACTGCTGAAAACTTTTAAGTCAAATAAAAATAGACAGAAATAGCGTTAACGAAACTTAGAACTGAAAACACAGCCCAGTCCTGCTCTCAGAGAGAGGCGGAACTGGGGGATTTCCCCTCAAGACCCAAACTGCCTCCCCTCAAGAAAACAGTCCGCAGTCACAAGCAAGGATGTATTGTCTCCGAAACAACAACTAACTCTAAACTCCGAATCTCCGGGCAACATTCAGAGGAAAACCAGAACGGGAGCACATCGCAGTGACAGACCGCTCCGACGTCGCTGCGCTTCGCCTCCCTCCCCCAAACCGCCCCGAGCCGCGACCCACCTCGGAGGTGGCCACACCGATCCGCTCCGACTCGTAGAGGAGCGAGAGGGAGCGGCTGGTGCTGTCGGCAGTGGCGGCGGAGCGGCGCAGCACCTCCTGCCGCAGGTACTGCTGCCGCTCAGCGCGGCTCGCCTCGCCGCTGCCACTTGTCGGAACCACCGCCGCCGCCTCCTCCTCCTCTTCTTCGGCGAAGGGGTTGTAGCTACTTGTCAGAGCCGACATGACGCCCGCGTCACTCACAGAAGCCGCACAAGGCCTGCCCCACCGGCCGCTGTCAGCCTCAGCCTCAGGCCTCGACCGCTCCCCTCCTCTCCTTCAACCCACAGGCCGCCGTCACAAGCCGGGCGGAACCGCCGCGCACTCCTTCTGGGGCGGGGCGAACACGCTGCAGCGGACAGGCTGAAGGGAGTCCTGCGTTGGAGGGT
>VZRI01013893.1:584504-662281 GCA_013397515.1 Upupa epops | reverse complement strand
GCTTCTATTTCAACACTGTGCTGTCGCTGGCTCGGTCGCTGGCGGGACAGAGACCAGCCCCGGTGGAAAAGGTAAACGGCGGCCCGCGGGTCTGCAGGTCACGCGTGGAGGTCTTGGGGGCTGTGGGGAGGGTGGCAGAGGCCGATGGGACTGCGCGACTGTCACGCGTGGGAACCGCGTGTGTCTGGGGCGGTGTATGTGTTCGTCACGGCAGCGAAGTTGCCGGAGAGGGTAGCAGCGCACTGCGGAGGCCGTGGTGGGGGAAGCGGGGCCCGACCTGAGGAGGGTCGGTGGTTGCGGCCGTGTGGGAGCTGGGGTGGTCCGGCCCGATGCTGCGTGGGGAGGCCGAGGTTGTCTCACCTGCAGTGCCCAGGAGCTTTTACTTTTCCCTGGGGGCTGTGTTAGGCCGGGAGGGCTGTGGGGAAACTCGCATGGCACAGTTTGACCCGGAGATCCCACCAAGGTGGCAGCCACAGGCAGGGCCCAGGAACTGGCCTCCATGTAAGCTTGAAGGCGACATCAGGTTCGACAGGAGTGTCCATCTGCTTAAGCCTCTGCAGAGGGATGAGGACAGGCCAGAGCGATGCGCTGCTATTAATTTTATGAGGTTCAGCAAGGCCGAGAGCTGGATCCTACACTTGGGTATTAACAACTCCAGGGAAGGCTGCAGGCTTGGGGATGTGTGCTTGGAAAGCTGTCCATAGGAAAAGGGTCTGAGGATGTTGATGGACAGTCAGCTGGAGCCAGCAGTGTGCCCATGTGGCCAAAAAGGCCAACAGCATCTTGTGGGCCAGCACGAGCAGGTGGGCGATCAGCCCCTGTACTTGGCACTGGCAAGGCCACGCCTCAAATTTTGTGTTGAGTTCTGGGTACCTCACATAGAACCTAAGTGTGTCCAGAGAAGCACAGCAAAGCTTCTGAGGGATCTGGAGCACAAATCTTGTGAGGAGCAGCTGTGGGAACTGTGGCGATTCAACCTGGAGAAAAGGAGATTGAGGGGAAAACTTACAGTTTTCTACAACTACCTGAAAGGAGGTTGGAGTAAACAGGGAGTTGATCTCTGCTTCCAAGTAACAAGTCATAGGGCCAGAGTAAATGTTGCAGGCTGCACCAGGGGGAGTTTCAGGCTGCATGTAAGGAAGAATTTCTTCATCTCTTTTAGGATGTGAGAACAGCTGCCCAGGTCAGTAGTGAAGACACCATTCCCTGAGGGATTTAAAGGGCATGTACATGTAGTTCTGAGGGACAGACGTGATGATCTTAGAGGTCTCTTCCAATAAGATTCTGTGTCATTTAAAGCAACATTGTTCCTTACAGCAGCTTCCTTTCCTTCATGTTCTTGCTTAAATCCAAGTGATGAAATTAGCTCAAGGTAAAAATCTACCTGGTTGGGATAAACCTCCAGTGTATGCAAAACTACACAGGGGATCTTTGGGCAGTTCCTCTCTTCTGGTCTCCACTGCTGTCATGGAGCTGCTGGTGTGGTCAAGTGTTGTGCTGCTGTGGGGAGGAGAGGTGGACAGCCTGGTGTGATGGTGAATTGGCTTCTCTGAGCACATCGTGATAGAACTTCTAAATTGCTTCATGCAGTAATGAAAGATGATTTAAATTGTTGCAAAGGGCAGCTCTGTGGTGATGAAAATTAGTAGTGTTTGTTCTTGGCTAGCTGTTGTGGCCTTCTTAGTTTTTCTGGAAATCTACCATATTTTTTTTTTTGTGTGATTTTTGTTCTTTTTAATTTGAGAGACTACAGTAGGACTTCAATTACATTAACAGCTTACAGCTAAATTTACTCATGTTATTGCAAATATGAATCTGCTGTGGGACATGCGGATCACAAATGATTTTCCGATATTATTTTCATGTGTCCTCTGCTGTATTCTGTATTGAGCAAGATGATTACTTGTATTGTGGTACGGATCTTGTAACTATGAGGCCTGGCAGTTGACAGACCAGAAGCTTTAATTCCACTGAGCATTCAGTAAATTCTTGTAATCCTCAGGAGAAAGTTTCTTGGCTTAGAAATTTCAGGATGGAATCTTTGAAGAGTTATCCAACTAAGAAGTAAGTTGACACTTGAATGTAGGTCTTTCAAATACAGGTCTTTATTATAACAGTCCTTTTTAGGTAATAGTAACATCAAGGAAATGGATGAAGAGACAGTGCCCTTGTTGCATTTTCCCTTTCATAACAATTCCATAGGAAAACCAAGTATTTGCAAGATTAGGTGTGTTCTTCAGATGTGTGTTTGCTGGGTATGAGGTGGAGTAATAGGTAAGTAATGAGGAAATAATCTTTCTGGAAATTTTATCAGATATGTCAGAAGGATTTGAGCAGAAGTCTTAGCTAAGTAACGGTTCAGTGGTTCAGTGCTGCGTGTGAAGAAAACATTTGGTCAGTTGTAACTAAAGCTCCATCCACCCAGTTATTGATAGGAATTTAGTAAATATGTTGTATGTCTTCTGCATGTGCCTTGCACTTCCAAAATGCCCAGTGATGTAGTGGAAGGAAGGATTGTTGCACCAAGGATGCAGGAATGAGTCCTGTAAATGCGATGCTCTGAAAAGTTTCAGAAATTCTCTTGAGATGTGAAAACTGTTGTGGTTTAACCCCAGCCAGCAGCTGAGCACCATGTAGCTGCTTACCCCTCACCTGCACTGAGTGGGATGGGGAGGGGAACTGAAAACAAGTAAAACTCATGGGATGAGGTAAGAACAGTTTAATAATTTAAATATAAATAAATAAATAAACATAATTGTACTGATAATGGTAAGGAAGATAACTAAAAGACAGAGAATTAAAACCCAAGAAAGACAAGTGCAGTTGCTCGTGACCCCACTGACTGGTGCTCGTCCAGTCCCCAAGCAGTGATTTGGCTCACTGGGAAAATTTCCCCCAGTTTGTAATACTGCATATGACATCACATGGTATGGAATATTCCTTTCAGTTTGGGTTGCCTTTCCCGGTTGTTACCTCCTACCTTGTGCCTCTCCAGCCTTCTCACTGGCAGGGTGTGAAAAGCTGAGAAATCCTTGACTTAGGATAAACACTGCTTAGCTGCAACAAAAACCATCAGTGTGTTATCAACATTATTCTCATGGTAAATCCAGAACACAGCACTGTAACAGCTACTGTGAAGAAAATTAACAATCCCAGCCTAAACCAGGACAAAATAAATATCGTGATCAAGTGATGAAGAAGACCCATGTTGTGGTAAATGTGTTTGACATCTACTAGAGATTTTTCTGTCTTTTTCTAGTTTCTGACGTTCATCACTGTTTCTTAGCCCTTAGATGCTCTGATTAATATCGATGACTAAAGCAAGGTGATGTGACCATCTGCCATGCAAAGACTGCTGTCTGCTTTAAACATAGGAGCTCTGACTAAGTCATGAAAAGCACAGCCTGGTAGCTGTTTCACTGCTGGGGAAAGAGTCACAATTTGTATTTGTGCTGCCCAGGCCTGTCATTTGTTATGCTCTAGGGCGTGGATGTGAAGGATAGCTCTGCACCATAAAAGAGATGCTGGGAGTGTTGATGCTGCTTGTCTGAGGTCTACTGGTGTTCAGAGAAGGGCCACATGGTTTTTGAAGGATCTGGGGCACAAGTCCTGTGAGGAGCTGCTGAGGGAGTTGGAGGGGTTCAACCTGGAGAAAGATTGAGGGAGAGACCTTACTGCTGTCTACAACTACCTGAAAGGAAATCGGAGCAAGCAGGGAGCTAGTCTGTTCTCCCAAGTAACAAGCCATAGGACCAGAGGAAATGGCATCAGGCTGCACCAGTGAAGTTTTAGGCTGGATGTTAGTAAGAATTTCTTCATTGAAAGGGTTTTAGGTTGTGAGAACAGCTGCCCCGATCAGCGGTGGTGTCACCATTCCTGGAGGGATCTAAAGGGTGTGTAGATGTAGTGCTTATGGACATGGTTTAGTGGTGACCTGACAGTACTGGGCCAAAGGTTGGACTTGATGATCTTAAAGATCTCTTCGAATCTAGGAGGTTCTGTGATTCTGTGTTTGAAAATCGTAGCGCATGCATTGTTGTTGCCTCAGATTGTTTTGACACTTTGGCTCGTGATCCACTGTCTTCTCCTTTACTGCTTTTCAGGTACAAAAACTGCTCTGTATGTGTCCAGTGGATTTCCATGGGACTTTCCAGTTAGATGAACGCCGCAGAGATGCTGTTATTGCTCTAGGAATCTTTCTAATAGAATCTGACCTTCAGGTATTTTTCTTTCTTAGGCTAACTATACTGAACTCAGAAGATTTTTAGATGAAGTCTAGTTGTTCAGTGAATGAAAAGTTGATATTTACTTATAAAAATAAGTGCTAGAGATAGTGGATATAGTCAGGAGATACAAGGAAACTAGGATGGTACAAGGACATGACTACCGTTGTGTTGTGTTTTTTAGTCATCGCAGCTTAAGGAGAGAAAAGAAAGGCTACTCAGGACACTTTGCTTAAACTGTATGTGTCGTTGGGTGATCTTCCCCATATGCTGCTAGGTGACAGGTGTGTTCCAACATACTCCCGCACCTCAGGTTTGGAAAAGGCCTTTTTATGCCTGGCACTGGCCAAGAAAAAAAGGTGAAGAGTACACACAGGCTACATCGTATAAGAACATCCCCTTTTGTATCTGTCCGGCTGTGTATGACAAGCTGGTTCTCCTCCCTCCCAACCCTGGGTGTGGTATGGTTTCCTTTAGAGGAAACGGAGGTTATGCTGAGTCCTAGGTCCAAAGTCATTTAAGTCTCTCTGAGTCATTGAATATTGACAGGGTTTGCATCAGGCCTGCATCTCCTCTTTAGTATCTCTTTGCAGTGATGCAGCTTGCATGCATTTTAGTAACATTATACTACAGAAAAGGCAAAAAGGACAATGTTTAAATATGGCAGCTGTATTCATTTCTTTGTGTTCTTATGCTGTTTTCAAAGCCAGCAGTTACTATTAATTAACCTAACTCTGTGAGGAAGGAAGGTGCTGTCCTTTGATTTGCAGATCAGGAAGCTGAAGTGTTAGATGAGTGTGTTAAGTGCCTTGGATAAGACTGGGGGATGGATCACATGCACTGAATTGGGACTGGCATTGAATTTCTAGCTGCCTCAGTTATTTTGTGACCTTGCTGTAATCTGATAAATTATTTGGGTTCAGTTACCATTCTGGAACCTTTTCCTACAATTTTTACCGAGAATGAACTGTCACCTAGAAAGAAAAGATGGTGTTTATAGAATGGAATTATTTTAGTTTCATTTGCCTGTGTTGAAATAAATTTTGTAATACTCAAGAAGCCTGTGAGATAATTAATAGAAGCAAGTTCTGTGTTGGTTAATGTAGGTTAGTGTTGCTAATGTTTTTCCACACCTTTAAAATATCTTGAGATTATACTGTTCAGCTTTTTTCCTTCCATTTTAAATAGTTTTTTCTTCTTTAGCACAAAGATCATGTGGTTCCTTACCTCCTCCGACTTCTGAAGGGACTTCCCAAAGTCCAGTGGATAGAAGAAAGCAATGCACGGAAAGGCAGAGGTGATGTCTAAGTTTTTTGATCATTCTCATAGAATGCCAGCCAGGAAATAAGAGATACTGAAGGTTACTCAGGTGCCTGTTACAAGAGGAGGTGGTAGGTCCTGCAGGGTTCTTAGCTCCTGACTCAACATCCTCTAATATTGATTTTCTTTAGAAACAAAGGGTAAATTGAATAGCTCTCAGCTTTCTTTCATGTCTGCTTTGTTATAAATTGCACTTCCCAAATAATTGTATGCTCGGTGTATTTTGTTACTAAATTGGAGAGGATTGTGTAGTAGTTAGAGCAGGAGAGTATCACTTGAGACTTGTTAGCTCTACTTTCAGCTTTGATGCTCTGAACATTTCATGCTCTCTTAATACAACTTCAAATTAGTGTAGAATGCTTTTTCACAGTGATTGTAAATTTTCCATTTTTTTCAATGACTTGAATGCTTGGACTATTTTTTAATTATTAGATTTGTTCTTTGAACTTTTCATGCAGAAGTTATGATGGTTAGAGCATACTCAGAGATTTTGTATGTAGTATTATGTTTTTCTGTCATCTAGCACAGAACTGTGTGACAGGGGAATCATCTGGGTCTTGCTTTATTGGTATTTGCTTGTTTTGTGTTGATTCTCTCAATCAGTGCTCAAGTGCCTTATTTTCTGTCCATTATTTTGCAGGATTGCTTCCCATTGCAGAAAACTTCAGCTTCTGCTTAGTAACACTGCTATCAGATGTTGCTTACAGGGATGCATCTCTCAGAGAGCAGGTGAAGTTTTATGTTGTTTGTGATAATGTAGTACCTGGTTCTCAGTGGTGCGTTACTGACAGGTGACTAGAGAAGAGAATGCTGTAGCTGCCTCCTCTCTTGCAAAGAGATCAGTTGCTTTAAAATGCATGTTGTTGCATTATTTTGCTTGTTTTAACCAATAAAAGTACCTAGAAGATATTCATAAGTCTGCTGTTATCCTGTGTGTTCAAGGATGTCAGTTGCTGAGGTCAGACTTTTAGTGTTCAAGTTTTGATACTGAAATTAGGACTTGTGCAGTTTTATTTCTGCTAGTACGTTACATCAAACAGCAGACATTACAAAAGAAACTCTTAAGTCTGAGTGAGGGCAGTAGACTTTATTCAGTCTCATGACATTAAGAAATTTTGCTTACAGAGGTGATACTGTTAATATTTGCAAGTTTCTGGTGTTGTAACAATCTGATAGAAGGTAATTCTCTCTCTTTACCAAAAGATATTTTCATTTGTCTGTCTTGATGACTTTAGATTTTGGATACAATCCTACAAGTAATGCAGTTCCTGTTGGGAATGTGCCAGACCCCACAAATGCATGATAAAGGTACAGTTAATGTTGTAACTTCTGTCCTGCAGAGTTCTCTTGTGTTTTCCAATTATCAGGAGAAGTGAGCTGCTTTTTCTTTCCACTTCCCTTAGCACATATTTGATCTGTTTGATAAATACAGAAGCAGTGTATTAATTTGTGGTACCTTTTATGGTTTTTCCTCTAGTTGCAGAAATAAGTCTTTGTAAAGCAAGCATGTTAGGCTGAAATGAATTTTTGAAGCAGTAGCAAAACCTTGAAGAGGAAATTCTGAGTTACTGTGAATGTACAGCTACATGTATTTTTCTTTTCCAGAATATTTGTGCAAGTACGCAGTACCCTGCCTGATAGGAATTTCTCGAGCCTTTGGTCGCTACAGCAATTCAGAGGAGGCTCTCCTGTCAAAGCTTTTTCCAAAAATTCCCCCTCATTCCCTGAGAGTTCCAGAAGAACTTGAAGGAATTCGCCGACGATCATTTAATGATTTCAGATCAATTCTTCCCAGTTCTCTACTTACTGTTTGCCAAGATGGAACACTGAAGAGAAAGACTAGCAGTGTATCTAGCATCTCACAGGTTTGTGTGACTTGCTCTGTCTTAGGTACAGTAACTGATTTTGTGGTGTTGATGGAATTAAGACAGCATTAAGCCTGGATGTGTTGACACTTCTATAAGACTGATTGACCAGATACTGAGACCTTTCTTCTTGTTCTGCAACTTCAGTTTCAAAGCAGTTTTGTAGTTTCTGAACTACAGAACAATCAGTGACAGTTCTAACGAGTCTAGTGAGTTATTGGACTAATGAGTCTCAATATGGAACAATTGGCAGATCCTACTTCCTGTATTATTCTCATGAAAAAGCATTGTACCGTGTATTTGAGTATTTGAAAAGCTGGCATTTAATGGATGAGGTTTTCAGAAATGCTGAGGATACATAAGCTCTCACTGGTTTCACCAGGAGCTGTGGGTGGGTGTTGTTTTAGGGGAAGAATGTATCCAGATACCAGTTTTGAAACCACAGATTGTTAGTAGTATAGTTGCAGCACAAGAGTCATCGTTCTGATCTTTTCCCTTTGGTAAAAACACTGAACTAGCTTTTTATAACTTCTCATTTTTGGTTGTAATTGAGCTCCTAGGCCTGGCGATAGGTAGCTCTTGTTAATTTTGCTTGAAGCTGTGCTTCATGATAAAGTCTATGAACCATTCTTTGAAAAATATTGTTAGTTTTTAAATCACAGCTTTTGTGTGATGTTTCAGGTTAGTCCTGAACGTGGAATTCCCCCTCCTAGCTCTCCTGGAGGATCTGCAATTCATTACTTTGAAGGTAAATTTTTTTTTACAAAGGAGTAGTGTGTGATTTGGGGGTTTTGTTACTATTTATAGAAAATTGAAAACCAAAATCCTCCATTCCTTTTTCTGCCCTCTGGAATTCTTGCAGTAATTCTTTTTTTATAATCCTGTGTTTATGTGCTGAGTTTTGGGGTATAAATACAGTGGGAAGTTGTTAGTAACAGCAGTGGTTTCCAAGCTTAGTTGTTTGTGGCAGGCTTCTAAGAGTGACATGATTTCCTGACTGGTAGGCTGTGCCTAGTACTGAAGAGCTTAATCCAACCAGGACAAAAATATTTGAGGAGATTAGGCTGAATAATTTTGAAGAACAAGTGTTAATATTGTGCTTCACTAGATCACTGAATTTTTGGATCAGGGATTGGAATTTTGAGACCTTTGTGGCATGTTGTCTAAATCTAAAACAACTGTTCCACTGTGTAAGACCTAGTTATTGGCTAAAGTGAGAAATAATAAAGAAGACACTGGATGTGACTGCTTGCTGATGTGTGCTACTTGCTGTATCATAAAGGCAGAAATGTTAAAAAAATTGTTAATGAAATAACATGTGAAGTCTAACTACTGGGTTTTGGTACAGCTCTAGCTGTGAGTTCTGTGTCAAAGCAGGGCTTAAAAATAAACTTCAATGATTCAAGCAGAGAGCTAGTTCCGCATCTGTAGTGTTTTGGTGTCTCTGGTATTAATCTGGCTGACTGAGCTTTTTAGGCGTGGGCACACCCTATTTATTGGACATTGTTCTCTCCGGAGCTATGTCTGAAATTAATTTCTACCACATTACTTTTATCTTTCCTTCATGTTACTATTTGTAGAGGTACCTGTCTTCCTGAATCATATCATTGGATAGGAGAGTAATTAAATTATTGTTCTTAAATTGCCAAGTAGGAAGAGACTTGTTCATTTTCTGTTTGCTGTCTTGAACCAATCTGTATTTCTTCAATTCTGTGGTCTTAATGTTTTGAATAGCAAAAACCAACTAACAAAATAAAAAGCTGTATGTTAGGGCCTATAATAATAGAACAAGAATAATCTTAATTAGAAATATAGGTGAATAGTGGACAGCTTTACTGTCAAATTGCAGTAGTGAAGTAGTGCCTCTTCTAAGATGAAAACTGTGCCATATATTCACCTGAAATAATATAGGGGAAAAATTTGCAAGATAATTTTGACTTAACTTGTTCCTTGTGTCTCTGTTCTTCTAAGCAAAATGGCATTTACAGGTGTTTTCAGGTAAGAGTACGTCAGTAGTATGAGAAGACTTTCAGTGTCAGCAGTGTCTCTGACATGAACAGAAGTAATAGAAATTAATTGTTTTATTGTAATTATAAACTTCTGATTAGCAAATGGTGTTTTTTTAATCATAGTTTACTGTCTTGATTTACCAGTAGATGTGCTGGAATGTATTCATAGCTAAAGCAAGTTAGTGACTGTACTTGTGTTGGAAATAACTCTTCAGTAGTATCTAAATATTACCATTAAATGAAGTTTATATATCCTCTCTCTCTCCCTGAACTTTTATTCCTAATTTCTTGGGATCTTTTTCTGGTCAGGTTCTTATCTTCCTGATGGGAGTGCACTAGACCCTGATTATTACTTCTCTACAATCAGCTCCAGCTTTTCAGTTTCTCCTCTCTTCAATGGTGTTAACAATAAAGAGTTTAACATCCCACTGGAAATGCTCCGCCAGCTGTTGAACATGGTATGTGATGGATTTTTGTGAAAGCTGCAATAAAATTGCATTTTAGATACTCATGCAAGAAATAGATGCAGTTAAAGTTCAAACTTTTAGAATCACTTTGTGTAATGTTATTTTTATGAGGTTTAGTGTCCTGCTTCATTAGTATTCCTAAAATCAGTATTCCTCTCTTACGAACCATGAAGAATTTGGAAAATGGGAAAAGTTTATCAGAAAATTAGAAAAAAAATTAGTTCTGATTTACACTTGTGGACCCCTTGTTGTTGAGGTAACCTGGGTATTGCTGAAATATTTGATGATTTTTTGCTGTGAGAATGAGATTCTTCTCTAGGAAGGATTTAGTTGTTGGGAATTCACAGAAGTGGCAGAAACTACTAACTCTGCTTCCTGCACCCAGCTACTTTGCAGCAGCACACAGAGACTCAAGTATACTTGAATCAAAACCTTGTTGCAGCTGGAAATTCTTGTAGCCTTAATTTCATCTGGCACTTTGCAGTCACTTGACGTTTGTTTTCTATTCGTGGACAAAATAGCATTTTCTTTCTGTCTGGAGTCATCAACAGGGAACACACCCTTTTAAATGATTTTTTTATTTCATCTGCAGGTAAAACAGATTGTTGATGATGCTCTGCTGAAGACCTTGGACGCAGTTGTAACTGAAGTTGCAGAGGTATGTTCTCCAATTTTTTAATTTTAATTTTAAAATTTTTATTGATACTTGGAAAATTAGTCTTTTCCCTGTGTGTAACCTTTGCATCCTGTTCAAACTGTTCTTTCAGTGCTTCACATCTGGCCCTGGTCTGTCTAACAGTGTGGGGCAGGGTTGAAGGAGGAATATTTTTCATGAACACAAAAGGAAATGATTGTTCTCTTTCAAAAAATGAAGCATTTTCATACTTTGACTGTGTTATCCAATGAATTTGTAGCTTTGGTTTCCTAAAACTGCTTTACCATAGACTAAGTTCTTTACTGCATATTACACTAACATTGTCTTCTATTGGATAAAATGTGTTGGTGGTTGTCTTTTTCTGGCTTGGAAGTGACTGTTACTCTTTCAGGAATAATTACTACAAGTTAACAGTTACAATTTGTGGAGTTTTGCTCTCCGATGTGGCCCACTCCTTCCTGTAGGACTGTAGGTTCTTGTTCTCCCCTTCCCTGGGTGCAGTTCTGTAACACCACTACTACGTTTTACTGAGTTCTCATCTCTGTGGGGATGTAAAGCTGTGTCAGAGCGTGTTCAGCTGCATGGGGAAATGACTTTGCTCAATCGTTCAAGTACTGCCCTACTTGAAATGTAGTGTAAGTGGACACAGCTTCAGTTTCTCTTTTTGCTGCCTCAGTAAAATGATAGGTTTGCTTCCTCCTCTTGTTTTACTGCTGTTAGAGCATACATGCACTTTTCAAATTGAAGCAGTGACTGAATCTTATTTAATATGCTGAATGGCTGCACTTCAGTATTTTTGATGAAGGTAACAGGGGAGGGCTATGAGGTTACTCCTATTACCTGTTTTAAATGCTTTTTTATGTTGTGGAGGAAAAGAATCCTGTGTCTGGAATTAAGAAGATTTATGTATTCATGTAATGGGAATATATGTAATTTTATTTTTTTTCTCTTTCAGAGTGGTGCTAATACAGATCTCTACTATAAAGCATTCAGTGACCCTCTTTATCTTGCTCAATTTAAAATGCTGAGAGACACATTGTACTACATGAAAGGTATGGTATCTTTATGTTTTGGGGTTTTTTAACATATTCTTCATTGTGCTTAGGATTTGAAGTATTGTCTGCATTGTATTGATTGCTTGAATATTGGGGTTTGCAATTCCTGGGAAGTCCACACATGCAATAAAATTCAAGTTTTGAAGTGTTTCCATATAAAAAAGGTACTATGAAAATAGAAAAAATATTTTGTGCATCACTTAAAAGGATTTATTAATCCTTTTAACTGAGATTTCAGTTGTCTGATTACTGTGGACTTTAGTATGGAATTTCTCTTTCATATCTTTAGGTAGAGGACAGATTTTATGAAATCACTTAACCTACAGTGTAGCAGTCACATTTATATATGCTGTCATTCTGATACACAGACTTCTTTCCTTCTTATATAATGCTCTTGCTTTTTATTTCTTTAGACCTTCCCAACTCATTTGTGAAGGAAATCCATGATTTCGTACTGGAGCAATTCAACAGCAGTCAGTCTGAACTTCAGAAAATTCTTCATGATGTGGATCGACTGCACAATGAGCTGAGTCCTTTAAAACTGCGTTGTCAGGCTAATGCTGCCTGCGTGGATCTCATGGTATGGGCTGTGAAAGATGAACAAGGTAAAAAATGCTTTTATTTTTTTCTTTTAACTTGTAGAAATACGTACAAGTTCTCCAGAAGTCGATGATCACAGGATGGTAGAGGTTGGAAGGGAACTCTGGAGAGCATTTAGTCAAAAGCTCCTGCTAGAGCAGGATCACTTAGAGCAGGTTGCACAGGATTATGTCCAGGTGGGGTTTGAATGTCTCCAGAACCAATCTGGGCAACCTGTGCTAGGGCTTTGTCATTTCTGATGCTCATAGAAATGTGAATTTCATTGAAATACTCTTTACTAGTAAATACAATGTAAGGCTAAAAGTTCCATCAAAAAGTTGTGAAATGAGTTGGCTAGGCAGCCAGGCATCTCTTCAGAGAAGTGGGAACAGAAGCATCCTGTTGGTGTATCTACAAGACCAGATACAATTGCTAAGTTACATGCGGGTGCTTATTTTCCAAGGGGTTTTTTGAGTTGTTGCTCTCGGTGCGTTCCATGTTTCTCAGTCCTTCTTTTAAAGAAAATGTTTGTTCTTGATTTTTAATAAAATTGGCAAACTCTTTCTCAATTTGTTCTCTTGCTGTGTAGTTCTTGCATCTCTGAATATAGAAAGGGTTTTTTTTTCCTTTGGAGGCTACAGTACTTAATTTCTCTTAAATGTGAAGAACTTTCAGAATCCACTTTAAATACTGCAATTCTTTCAATCATTGCACCTGTACCAAAAAGCCCTGTTAAATACTAAGTTTCCAAATATTTTTGCAAAGGCACCAAATGTCTTTGTGAAGTTGTAATATAGGATTGTGAAGCTGGATAAATTTTATGTGTTGTTTTAGAAACTTAGGGTTCTGTGTGGCCTAAAACCGAATCGGATAATCCAACAGAAAACACTATTATTTTTTCTTTCAAGGTGCAGAAAACTTGTGTATCAAGTTATCGGAGAAGCTGCAGTCAAAAACTTCAAGCAAAGTCATTATTGCTCACTTGCCACTGCTGATTTGCTGCTTGCAGGTCTGTCCTTACAGTATTTGACATTATTTTATCAGTGAGCGAGAGTTTGGGGAGCTTTACAGGTTGCTATGAGAACACTTACGTAGTTTGTAACGTGTTCCATGATTGGGGTTTGGAGGTCTGGTGTGGAAACTAGAACTGCAGTGGAGTACTGCTTTCAAAATATTCATAGCACAACTACATGAACAATAATACTAATGGGTTTTTTAACTAGTATTTAATTTCTGAAATACTTCTTAGTCTCTTACAAAACCAGTTAGAATACAGAGAGTGGCTGATGACTGTTTTATGACTGAAGCTTGATCATTCTAATTGTTTTATTTCTTCTTGAACACTGTATTCCTATCCTCACAAACACAGTGCCACAAACACACCATGAAGTAAATAATCAAGATTTTCTAATCCTGAACTTGTCCAGTAACTTAATTTTTGTGAGAGTGCAGTTAATTTCCTGTAACCCCTGTGAAATCGCAGCAGGAAGGCTGGGCTGGTGTGCACTACTCTAGAATAACCTAGAAGATTTAGAGGCTTCAAACATCTAAATCTGCTAAAGATTGACTCTCTCATAACTGTGTTTTGTTTTGGTTTGTGAATTTTTTCTTTCTTTTGTTGAGCTGAAGTTGCGACTTACAGTTGAGAGAAAAAATGTGCTGCTATTCTAAATGTGTAGTGTTTGGGTTTTTTCTTGTTTGTTTTTTAGGGTTTAGGTCGGTTGTGTGAGAGGTTCCCTGTTGTGGTTCATTCTGTCAATCCATCCTTGAGAGACTTTCTTGTGATACCTTCCCCAGTGCTTGTAAAACTCTACAAATATCATAGCCAGTATCACACAGGTAAAAGAAAGAACAGCATGTGCTAGAGGATGTGCTAGTGATCCTTCTTCAGCTTGTGTGGCTTATTGATGCTTTTGGGTCACTTGTGATGATACAGCTGTGGGAGGAAGTGGAGATGCCTTTGTGATGTTTTTAACTTTTTTTGAGGAATACAAATCCAATTCTCGTAGAAGTGTATCCTCTAAGGGATAGCAGTATCTATTTTAGGCTAGCAGCAATATTGCTATGCCTGTCCTGCTGAAACCAAGATTGTCTTATCTCAAGCTCTTTCGTCCTGAATGACATCTCCAGCAACTCTAGCATGATCCTCCATTATTGAAGCTTGTATTAATTGTGCCAGCCTCCTACACTCAACTCAGAGCCGTGTCTTTAGGGTTTTGTCCACAGAAACTTCCAGGATTGGAGATTCTACAACCTGAGGAAATGCCTAATTATCCTTATGTGGGAAAAAAACCCCATATATCCAGCTGGAAACTCCATTGTCTCAAGTTACGGCTGTTGTCTCATTCTCTCATAAAGTCTTTTTCTGGCTGCTCAGTGTCTGCTTTGCACTTCAGAAGGCAGCTGTTAGGTGTGTCTGAAGCTGCCTCTGCTTTAGTCTGAACAAGGTCATTCATGTTCCTTAGAGTTTCTGTTCATGTCCTGTGCTCCAGCCTTGTGACCTTCGTGTTGGCACTTGGCAGGTTGCTTTTTTGTCCTGTTTTGAAAATATAATATCAGGTTAGGATTTCCAAACAGAAAACGTTCAGTTTAAAACTCTTGCTAATTCAAGCGCAGAACAGGTAAAATGAGACATGAGAGTGACTAAATTTAGGAATAATTATTTAGCAATAGTTAATTCCAGTAATACCTTGCAGGGCTAGTGGCAACACATGCACTTCTGTGAGCAGTAAAGAGCACCTCATCTTAGGGGGAAAAAAGCTATTTTGAATGGTGTTGATTTTTGTGTTCTTGTGTTCTTAGTAGGTGGCAATGACATCAAGATTAGTGTAACCAATGAGCATTCAGAGTCCACTCTAAACGTAATGCCTGGCAAGAAGAGTCAACCATCCATGTACGAGCAGTTGCGTGACATTGCCATAGAAAACATCTGCAGGTAAGAGAGTCTTGCACCAGATTGGAGCTCATGTTCTATTTTTCTAGCAGAAAAGTGCTGTGAGACCACTCAGAGGGTGCTGTTCTCTGCTGCGGTAAAGGCTGTTTGCCTTGGTTTTGTTTATTGTGACTTCAGTTTTCTTCAGACATCTCTTTGTGTCATAGTTGTAAAAGAGTAGTTTGGTCTCATTGTTTTCCCATGTATGTAATTCATGTTAATCACTGTTTTGATACTTCATGGGTTTTTGCTGTCTGCTTATATTATCATGTTGAGTGAGTCATGTAAGAAGGTTACTGTTACACACAGTAACAGTGGGCTATGTAATTATTCTTCCTTTCTATACAGCTTCACAAAGCTGGAAGGAAGACAAAATAGTTGGTGACTAGTGACAAGGGACTGAATTTTCCAAAGCAGCAGATTCTGAATTTACCTTATTGAATATCCCTATCCTTACTGCTGCCGGAGAAAGCAGCATCAGAAACGTCATTCATTCTTTAAAATATATCTGCAACATTCCTAGGCCATCAGTTCCTGTACTGCAGCATACACCTTTTTTTCCCCCTGTGTCTGGTGTGCATTTACAGTAGTAGAAAGCAAAATGTTTAATTAATGTTTTTTTTTTTTAAATTTGCTGTCTGTTCTAACAAATTTTCTGCTGTTTATTGTTCCAGGTGCTTGAAAGCTGGTTTGACAATAGATTCAGTGATTGTTGAGGCCTTTCTTGCCAGTTTATCTAATCGTCTGTACATCTCTCAAGAGAGTGATAAGTAAGTTGTGAATCATCAAACCAGTTTTCCTTCAGTCTGAACCTGCAGCTTGTTGTAAGATCTAAATATGGACAGCATTATTGTATAATTGTCTCTGAAATGTTGGAGATTGTATGAGTTCAAGATCTTCCCAGGGCAGAGCCCTTTTTTCATACTCTGATTGATTTTTATATTCAGTAAATCTTTGATGAGAATTAGCCAGTGTTTGATCTTAGGTTGAGTGATGTTCTCTATGTATCTATCAGGCTTCAGCTGTTTTTTATGGCTTAACTCAGCTTGTCGCTTGTGGCATTTGACTTGCTTCATTTTTAAGACTTGCCAACCAAGAAACCACCAAAAGGAAGTCCTGGCACGACTTAATGTTTTGCAGATCATAGATCACTTTTACCAGTCTTAACATGGCTGTTTCTAGAACAGTTTATTCATGGATTAGCGTTGGATAGTGCATTTGTGGGATTTGCTTGTTTGGTTTTTACTTTGCAAAGTAACTTGTGCAAATACATCCCCAGTGTTCGTATGGGAGGAAGGTAGCTTTATGGAGTGGCAGTGTTCCAGCTGTTAGTGATGCTTAACTTCAGTATATGAACTCTTTCTTACAGGCAATGTAACTGTGCTGGGAGGTCTTTATCTGTTGAGCAGTTAAGTGTATGGTCTTAGGGTTCTTTGTTTCTTTTTGTAACAGAGAGGCTCATTTGATTCCTGACCACACAATTCGTGCTCTGGGGCACATTGCAGTGGCACTGAGGGACACTCCAAAAATGATGGAGCCCATCCTACAGATCTTACAGCAGAAGTTTTGCCAGCCACCTTCTCATCTTGATGTACTCATCATTGATCAGCTGGGCTGCTTGGTCATCACTGGAAATGTAAGGGAAAAACTGGACAAGAGAGTGCCAGCGCATGATGTCTTTTCTTTAGCTAAAACCAAACATATTTCAGAAACTTCATTTGCAGAAGTTTTTAAGGGTTTGGTTTTTTTTTTGTTATTCACCACAGGTATGTGCTTGTACATTCCTCATGTGTCTGACATCAGAAAACAAAAGCTAATCAATAATGTGAAAGAAACTCTCCCTGTAAAGCAGACTAGGCCTCATAGAAGATAATAAAATCTCTTTTAAAAAAACCCAAGGGTTTGGAGTATGAACCACCAGTATGAACCACCACTAAACTCAATGTTTTCCAAAGTTAAGTTTATAGATTTGGCCTATTTCCCAGATAGGCGCATGCTATTTTCTTTCACATCAGTAATTAACTTTCAAAGTCTTGTAGATCTGTATGTTTAAGACTATTGATTGCCTTTTTCAGTCATACAAGGAATTGATTTACCTATTCTGAATGTAATTTGTGCTCCCGAGTGAGCAATTATTTGAGTACTCAGGGGCCTGAAATTCTTTGTTGGGAAGGTGAAGTTAAAGAACTTAATATATTTTGTATTATTTGAGGAAATAAAAGCACAAATTAAAGTGCTTTATGGAAGCTGAAATTGTTGCTCAGACTCTGTGTGACTAGATACCTCTCTGATGAACTTCATAATAGTGTATTTTGCAGAGTTGTTCTATATTGAGATTGTATTCAATGAGCTCTACTCAATGATTTGGTTTTTGAGTGTGGTTTTTGTATTTTTTTACAGCAATATATTTACCAGGAGGTGTGGAATCTATTTCAGCAGATCAGTGTTAAAGCAAGCTCCGTTGTTTACTCTGCCACGAAAGATTATAAGGATCATGGATACAGGTAACACTTTGATTGGTCCCTTAATTGCAGGAATAATGTATCAAATCACTTTCCTTTCAGGTTATATCAGGGATTTTCACTTTTTCCCAGTGTAAGTTTATAAGAAGACTTTAAACAGTGCTGTTCTTTTTTTCTTTGATGTTAAAAAGTTTAAAAATAGCAGCACTAGGTGCTGTAGAGATTCTTAAAAAGTTTTTTACTAGCAGTAGTACTGATATTTTTGGTAAATTACAGTTGGTATTGTTGAATTATGTTATCTGTAACTATAATAATTAATCTCTTAAGTGTGGAAAAGCTAATGAAGTTTCACTGAGTTTTTTCTTTGTGTGTCTTTGGAATTTTATTTAGTGTGTTCCCAGTTCTTGTTAGGGATTGAATGCAAACCATTATCAATTTAACTCTTAGTTAAACATGCATAATATGTTAGTTCCTGTTACAATAAAAGATTATGACTGACTTGGTTGGTAGTTAAGATAGGGTAGGTATCTTTTAATGTACTGACTAACCTAGAAAACTGTTCCTGTCAAACTGTTGTAGCGTACTGACTGATCCAATGCAGTCTCAATTTGAGCAGTGACTGATCCTAGTCCTGATTCAAGACCTTTCCCAGTCCTAAAAGCCCTTTGCTGCTTCTTGTCTGTAGCTGGAACCACTACAGGAAAGTAATCTCCTTTTCACTGTGACGGTGTCAAACATGAGAGTCCTCCAGAGGCAAAGTTCACAGTTAGTTTTTCATTTAAATACTGATCACGTCTCAGTGTTTGGTGATGTGACCAGTGTTTACAAAACTAAAAGTAAGCCCACTAAAAAAACCCCCATCATTAGCTTTATTATGAGTGTTACTGTCAGCATTATGAGGAAGGTGCTCAAAATATGAAACTGAGGAATTACTTGCTAATAACTATTGTTTCTTTTCAGGCACTGCTCCTTAGCAGTCATCAATGCCCTGGCTAACATCGCTGCTAACATTCAAGGCGAACACCTTGTGGATGAACTACTGATGAACTTGCTGGAACTGTTTGTTCAGCTTGGACTAGAAGGAAAGAGAGCTAGCGAGAGGGCAAGTGAAAAGGGGCCAGCTCTGAAGGTCAGATACTCACTGGTTTTGAATTGTATGCACCCATGCATTTATGCAAATTGCACTGCTGAACACTGCTGTAGTCCTCTGTCTCTTGAACCAAACCCCACATTATTACACACACACACAGACAAATCAAGCTTTCTTGAACCTGAAAATGTGTCCTGATCATAAAATATGAGTACAGATTTATGATGCCTTTCAAACACCTAATGAATCTGATAGTGTATGAGGCCAAGCATAGTTGTAACTATTATTTAGCTGAGTCTGGGTTTGTGTCAGACTGTAAAATGTGTAGGGTGTTCAGCTGTTAGAGGCAAGTAGAAGTGCTGCAAATAGAAGTACAGAATGCTGATGACTAAACTCCTCATACAAATTCTTGAAGTGTCTTTAGATGTCATAGATTTCTACTATTAATTTTAGTGGTGTCACAGGATTATAAGAACGCACTTGTGAAGGGGACCTCAGGAAGTAATTTAAGCCAGCCTTCAGCTTGAGGCAGCTGATTAATTATTGTCCTGATTAATCCTGAATTGCTGCTGTGAATGGGTGCATCCTGATTTAATTTTATTCCTCCCACAAGATCCAAGTTGCTGCAGGCCTCTCTAGATTTACAGTGGGAACAGTGCAGTGAAATGAAAATAAAACATTTAAAAATATCTCCTCGTGTTTAGGAGTGCTTTGTTTAGAGAGCAAGTTTATCCAGGGAGCTTGCCTAAGAAAGAGCAGTCTTGTCCCTTAGATTGATTTCTGTGGCAGTACTTTGCAGGAGAGTAAAATATGCAGTTACTTTATTTGCTCAGAATTTTTTGCTTTTTTTTTTCTTGCTCAAGCTTTTTGACGTTGCTTCATACCAGCTTTTCTTCCTATTGCAATAAAGTGTCCAGAATACTTAGTGGGTTAAGCATCAAATAAAAATCTGTGTTTCCCAAGGTACCTACCTTCCTCTCCCTTTTGCTCTAAAATAACCTCATAAACAAGCTGTTGCCTTTCACATTTACGCTTGGGGTTTATATTATCATTGGAAAAGTAAAATGAGGTTGGTTGCTTCTTGCTTACTAGGAGTCAGATAATTCCTCCAGTTATGTTCCTCCCTAGTGTTCAAATGCTGGAACCTCTTGGCATTCTAAGCACTTGCTTAGGACTACTTTGAAAATCTTACCGTGTTTGATAGTGGTTTTACATACAGAAAATGCACGTGCATATTTTAGTAATTTGTATGTGCTCATAGGGAAAACAGCAGTTTTTACTACATTACTCTTCATTCACTGTACAGTAAATGTTATGGAAGATATCCTGAAGTCTGGGTTACTTAATTTTCAAGTAAAGTGGATGAGACGTGGCATGTGCTGTGCTCCCAAAGAAAAGCAGGTTTTTTCTTTGATAGGCAAGCTATCTGACACTGATGTCCTCTGCTTCTCAGCATAGCTTTTCATGGACTTAAATGTGCTTGCTCGTCATGAAAGTGCTTCAGTGGCTTAGTTGTTACAGATCTTTGAACTATGCAGAAGTGGTTTCTGTGAGAAGAAGAAAAATAACTGCCTTTTTTTCCTGTTGCTGATAGCTTACATTGATGTCCCCTGCATATGCCCAGGGATGAAAGTCATTGTGTGCTTTTCATCTTTAGAGCCATATATTATTGTAAGAGGCTGATAATCCATTTTAATAACAAAAATGCTCTCTGCTGGCATCTTGTCTTGTGTTCTGTCTATCTCTGTTAGCTTTCATCTCCATTCTGATTGCAGCACTTGGCCATGTGCAGTGGACTGTCCTATTGCTAGTAAAAACAATATGCTATTTTCTGATAGTTCCTACCCCTTAGAGTGACTAGAGGGTTGTTCTTTAATTCCCTTAAAAATATTTGAGTCTGTCTTTTTGGGGTTTTTTTATCATGGACATTACAGGAAAGATAATCAAGATGTGTTTTAGTTGGGTTGTGTCATTATTGTTTCATCTGTAGACTGTTCAGTGGGCCTATGCTTGCACGCTCACTCATGCTCTCTCCCCACCCCATTCTATAATTTTTTATTCCCAAATTGCTTCCTTTCTGTTTATTCCACATTGTGCCAAGCGCACTCTGTTAGCATGGCTGCTTTGTTTCCTCCCTGCGGGACCAGCAGGTTCTGTACCTGCTTTCCTTTCTGTAAGGAGAGTTTTCTCCCACCCAAATCTAAGGTGGGAGGGGTACGGGAGGTGGGAAGAGACTTTCGATGTCTCTGAATGTGTTGTCTGTGCTATCACTGCCTTATCAGAGAAGGTAAGGAACAATGCTTTGTGTGTAGTGAACGTTGTTAGTTGCTAAACATGGTATTTGGCCAAGAGCAAACACACTTTTTGCATACAGTGCAATTAAAAATAACCTGATGAGTCACAGGAAATATTTTGTTCCTGTGCTTTTATATTTCAATGAAGAAAGCTGCTCACCTTGCTTAAATGAGTTGTTGAAAATGCTGTATTTTTACAGACTTGTTATTGTTAACATAATTTTGGTATTAAAATCAGTTGTGACTATGGCAACCCATTTCATGTGAGCAGTTGTTGGATGTCAGAGTAGAAATGGTATTAGTGAATATATTCCCTCTGCTGCCATTAGCTCAAGATGTAGTATTTGACTCCCAAGTATGGAAGACCCTGTGCTGAAAGGGGAAAGCATCCTTTCTTTGAGTCATCTGAAAAGCTTTGTTGAAAGACTCCAGGGAGTCTCGGTCTGTTTGACTTCTGAGGTTCTCTTGCCCACCTCACACATATCTATTTTTAAGATACAGTGATTGGCAATGTGTGTTTGCACAGATGTAGGAAAGTTTGATGCTTGAAATACTTGTAGCAGGTTTATTAGAAGTGCTTTTGTAGATGTTTTGACAGCTTCCTTATTCCTTTCCAGGCCTCCAGCAGTGCGGGGAATCTGGGTGTCCTTATTCCTGTTATTGCTGTGGTGAGTATCCTGTGGTTGGAAGAACAAGTCTTCTCACATATATCAAATAGTGGTGGTTTTTTATGTTCAGATGTATTAACAGCTAGTGCAGAAGTTAGCATCCAAGAGAAATATAGTAGTATTGCCAAATGATATTTCTTGCTTTAATGGGGGGATGGTACCTGTGTTTAACAATGACATATCTCTTAAATAATCTTTTGTGGTTGAGCGGTTGTTGCTGGTCATGGATTCAAGGGATTCATAAGCTAAATAATACCCTAGGAGATATTTCTTTGAAGAGTGCTTGGTGCACAGTGTAACAAACAGCACGTGTGTGGCCCGAGGAGGAAAAGAGAAACAAGACCTAAAGAGATAAAGTTAAAAATAAATCTTAGTTTGGCAGCAAATGAATTCTGGTCCTTAAAAGGAAAAAAAATCAGAAGAAAGGGAGGAAGTGTCCTGTGTCTTCTGAAACAGAAATTGGCCTTTGTGCTGAAAGCACTTTAGGAAATGTGTAAGGACATAGATGTCCATTCCAGACTCGTTTATTTGATGTATGTCTGGTTTTGGTCTTGTGTGACAACTTTCTTCTGGGGTAAAAAAGATGTATTATTTTTTTGATCAGAGTATAACTACTAATTCAGTTAAAAATTGGTGTACTACCATTCTACATCTTCAACAGAAAGTGTGGTGCATCTAAGCTGGGTTTCCAAGTCAGTAGGACTAGTTGCCTAATTGCTGTAGCTGCTACAAAAACTGTCTAAAAGATCCATGGACAAACTTGCTGGAGAACAAAAAAACATCCTCCTGAAGTCGAATTTTTCTGTGGAACTTTATCTGCACAGGTAGTAAGACAGAGGGGGAAGTGTATCCCACACATCAGGTGTGCCTTCATGTAACTTGTTTATACTGCACATCTGATAAGAAGCAGAATAAAATCATTTAATACTTTACAGTCCTCATCACTGATGTGTTTCAAAGAGCCTACAATTAGCACTGGTTAAAGATCAAAGAACCATTCCTTTCCCCTTCCCCTGTCTTTTCCATCAATTTCCAACATAAACTCTTCCTGAACTTGGCAGCAATCTCAGGCACCAGCTTCTAGCTTTACAGAATTGTCTTTATAAATGTCTCAGATTGTTGTTATTCAAGAGACGCTCTGTTTTTGTGTGAAGTGGCTAGTGCTGCGCTGAGACGTATGTCCTAGTGGGTAGTAATCTTCAGCTGTTAGTAATGCCAGGACCAATTTGAATGAAAGCAAGATCATTCTTTGTGTATAGAGAAGAGACTAGTGCTTATTAGAGACTTAATGTAAAAGTTATAGGACTGCTTCTCTGTTTCAAATTGTTATTGATGATACATTGGTTCTGAATAGTTGGTGTTAACTGCATTTGTTAACCGATGTGACCTTTAAATGGAGTCAATTCCAGAAACTGAAGCAAGAGTTAATGGTTACATTATGGTTGTTGAAGCAAATATTTGACTTTCTTGCACAATGTATGAAGCTCATGAGTTTTGAGCAGTAGCGGCTCTGCCTGAGCTCTTCCTCTAGAATAATTCCTGTTAATTAGGTCCCCAAAAACTCTGTATTTTGGATACTTCAGCTCATTTAATCACTGATAAACTCTCTGGGGCATGTAGAGTCTTGCATAGGGGCAAGAGCAAACCCAGGTACGAGTACAGGTTGGTGACTGACCTGTTGAAGAGCAGTGTAGGGACCTGGGGGTCCTAGTGGACAGCAGGGTGACTATGAGCCACCAATGTGCTCTTGTGGCCAAGAGGGCCAACAGCATCCTGGGGGGGATCAGAAAGGGGGTGGTTAGCAGACCAAGAGAGGTTCTTTTCCCTCTCTACTCTGCACTAGTGAGACTGCATCTGGAGTATTGTGTCCAGTTCTGGGCTCCTCAGTTCAAGAGGGACACAGAGCTGCTGGAGGGTGTCCAGCGTAGAGCAACAAAGATGATGAAGGAAGTAGAACACCTCCTTTGTGAGGAAAGGCAGAGGGAGCTGGGTCTTTTTAGCTTGGAGAAGAGGAGGCTGAGGAGTGAGTTCATGAATATCTACAAATATGTGAGGGGTGGGTATCAGGAGGATGGAGCCAGGCTCTTCTCAAGGTCATCTGGTGATAGGACAAGGGGCAATGGGTGCAACCTGGAATAGAGGAGGTTCCATATCAGTATCAGAAGGAACTTCTTTCCAGGGAGGGTAATGGAGCATTGGAACAGGCTGCCTAGGGGGGTTGTGGAGTCTTCTTCTCTGGAGACTTTCAAGACCACCCACCTGGACATCGAATCATAGAATCATAAGGGATCGGAAGGGACCTCAAAAGATCATATAGTCCAATCCTTCTGCCACAGCAGGATCACCTACACAAAGTCGCTCAGGAATTAGGTTGGCCTAATTCCGGTTCTGTTTGTACCAATGAAGATGAGAGAACTGTACTGAAACCATACAAGTTAGATTGGGGAAAAGTAGTGGATCTTTTAGTATTTCACTTCTCCAAGACATTTGTCTCCTTTTATTTGGTGTGCTGATCCATAAGGTTTATGTTGTGTAGGTCTACTGAAAGTTAAATGGTTGGAGTGAAAGAAACAATATAGACAACTACTAATTTTCAGGTTATGTAAAATTATGTAAAATACCCGTGAGAGACTGAGAGACCATCTGAGTACAGTGGGTGCTGTAGGCAGGGGGGGGTTCGAGATAGATGAACTTTCGAGGTCCCTTCCTACCCATAACAGCCTGTGATTCTAAGATTGATCAGGAATTCAGCATTTCCTTAGTCATACTTACAATAAATGGGCACTGTAGCACAATTTAGGACTTCATGAATCCAGATAGTCTAAATATTTTATTGGTTATATTTTCTACACTGAGGTGGAACACAAAGTGTAAGTTATTTTGTGATCTATTTAATACACTTGTATTAACACATGACACTAACGAGTTTAAATTGCAGTCAAATTATGTGCCAAGTCCATTCATGTGAAAGGAAACTACCTGCAGATAATACATTTTCTTTTAATACCTGTGGCTTTCATATTAGCTAATATGACAATAAAATTTCCTTTATGATATTGATATAGTAACATGTAATTATACAGCCCCTGCCTGTGTAACAGTGTGTTGGAAGTCTTCTCAGCTTTTAAGACTTGGCTGGGTTGACAACTCTGCCCATGAAGAGAAGGCAACTGGTACGATGTTCATAGATCAGAAACAGAAAGGGGCGGTCAACAATAAAGCGAATCTGAGTTGAAAGAGGCATGAACCCAACACTGGTAATTGCTCCTGCCTCTGTGCCTTCCTCATTCACAGTTATTGTGCCTTGATGATTGAACTGTTCAAACAAAAGAAGAAAACATAAAGAAATTGAGGATTTCATGGGTTAGAATGTGCTCACAGCCTTCCCCTCTCCACATCCCACACTAGGTAACTCCTGTGCAGCAGCAATCCTTTGGTTTTGGTTTGTGAATAAGTCTGCTCCTGACTGACCACAGTGCTTTTAGTGTCTTTGACACCTGATTAAGAATGTTCCTCATTCTATGAATAGGCAAGGGCATGCAGAGAAGTCCACATCCCTCCTATGTCCTTCAGAAAATGAGAAAAATATGTAGCCTAACTGAGAAATCCCTTTACTCTATTGCCGTATGTTCAGCTGACACTGTTTTATCAGACAGGGAATGAAAAGAGAAGTAAATACCCTGTCAATGGTGACTTTCTCGTCCGATATACCAGAGTAGTCGCCTTTTTCATTGAACAATTCTTCTATTCCCATGGATCTCAGATATTCAATCAAGTTGTAACTCTTCTCCAGCTTAAATTTAGGGAGAACCACTTCTCTTGTTCTGGTAGAAATGAAAACAGAAATGAAAAATCATTGAGGTTATAAATGCCTTCATGACTCCATTGCTGTATGTGATTTGGCTTTTTACTGTCTTCAGCAAGCAGGACACAGATGTACAGGACTGGCTGCTGTACTTTCAAAGCTTGGGCATCACTACTTTTAAGCTCTGTTTTTAAGAAAAATTAATTCCCCTCTCAGAACTTAGTAATTGAGTATTTCACTTAAGGTTGTTTGGTCTTTTATATGTGGAAGATTCATAGCTTTGAGCCATTTACTCCATGTTTGTAATGCATGTTGAACTGTCAGATTTTCTGGAGCACTAAACTGGGGACTTGGCACTTATTGTGTATAATAGAAATAGGTTGGCATTGTGAATACCACATCAGATCAGCTCTTTTTATCTTTCTTTGGATCCAAAGACAGATTCTACCTAGTCTGTCTGATTTTTCATGCAATAGATCCATCTTTTGGTGGAGTTTCTTTAGGTTTAATGTTTTTGAACAAAATATTGTATGTTATGTGTTCTTTACTTACCCTAGCCAAGCTCATCAAGAAAATACATTAAGACTTTAACCAGTTGTGCTTTTCAGCAGATACCTGTTTGTCATGCTCTTCTGCCATTTTTCCACCACTTGAGGTGTTATCTGCTTTTCTAGGGCTTTCATGCCAGAGAGTTTGTGTGGGAGTACAATGAGCATGCTGATGTTCCCAACAAACGGGAGCTGGATCACACCGCAGTCTAGCTCGGGGTCTGCAGCAGCTAGGAAGTTCCCTTTAGTCTGCATCATAGGAACCTTTATTGTTTGCTTCTCATTTAATCGGAAACTTCTCTTTGTTGTCATTTCCACTGGAAACTTATTCTCCCAAGTTCCTGTTAATACAGTGCAGAAGGCAGATAAAAGAAATTGACAAGATCTTTGTTTAATAGAATATACTCAGAATACCAGTTTCTTTCAAGTTTTAATTACTGTGAATTGATAATTGCTGTAGGAGGTGGTTGGTTTAAATCTGAATAAGAAAACTAGTTTTAAAGTTATTTTTAAATTCCTGGGTTTCTTAACATTTGTCTTTTTTGAGTGTTGTGAATTACAGAAGCAGGTAAACATAGACAGGAGGTTTGAAATGGCTTGGTGGATATTCCTTTTTCTACAAGGAACCTAGAAATGACAAAGTTCAAACAAATGCACAATATTTGACAGGGTTCACATCTAGCAAAACAACTGACACAGCTGTATTTTCTGAGACATCCAATATTTAAACCAGACTGCTTGAAGCATCAGAATTGTCAAGGTAAATAATTGCTGGTTTCATTCTGGGTAAAAGGTACTGTGCTGAAACTGATGCCCTGACTTCATCCTTTCAAGGCAGCTAACATCCTGTGTTAAGACATAGTAAAGAAATTGGGTGCTGAGTGCTTGATTCTATGACCCAGTTTGATGTGATTTCAGTTCATACCTATACCAGCCTGTCATCTCACACAGATATGCCTTAAGAATTCAGTTCAATGCATTTTGCAGCCCAAAATGCTTTGGCATCAGGTTTTGAATCACACTTTGTCAAGATTCTTTGAGAACCCCAAGTATTTATTGACTGTATAAAAAAAGGTGCTTTTTTAAAGTGATGTTCCTACTGATCTCTTGTCAGAACCAAGGGCTCTGCAAGTCTTAACGGGCAGAGAAAGCTAGAATTTAATAGTGGAAATATGGCTACCAGTCTTTCTTGTTAAAACACTGAGGAGTTTGAGAAGTGATCAAATGCTGGTTAGTAATCTGAAGAGGAATGGGATATAAAATGGATCGTTCTATTCCAAAACAATTGTCTCTCTTCTCAGGAAAAAACAGCATCTGGCTGTTCAGGGAATAGAATTCACTGAAACCATAGGACTTCAGGTAGCTGAAGACATGAAGCTGCTGTGAGTCAGTGAAGCTTTAGCAGCACTGTTGTCACCTGAAGAGTGGGAGAATTTATCCAGTAAAAGAGAGGAGCTGGGAGACATGGTTCTTGAACTTTCTCATGCAGATGTGTTTGTCTTGGGGTCAGGTAGTGTTCTCCAGCAGGAAATGTCTGTTTTTTCTGGGGTCAGCTAAAACTAGTGGCACTTGGACTTTTGTGATCTTCCCACCACAATGTCTTTTAGATCTGTCTGTGGAGGCAGGAGTTTTCTCCACTGACTGACATCTCTTGCATTCATTACTAGAATAGAAGCTGTTTTAGGGATCTGCCAAATTTGTCAGTTACCAAAAGTTGCTATGATTAGCCATGGTGAAACCAGCCAGCTCCTGCTTTGTAAGGAAGCTCATAAATGGTTGTTCAGATCTCTGAAAAATGGAGAGTAGATCTCAGCTGGACACTAACACAAGGTGGCATTTGCCTTTTGCCACAGTGAATAGTTTGTGATAGTTTATTGATGGTATTTAATACAAAAGGAGTTTGAGGCTTCATGATGTTTGGCAAGTTTCCCAATACTCAGCATCTCTTCTGCTGAACATCTTGACATTCCTGTGAGAATACTCAGAGGTTTCTTTAGCCCTGAGAGCATACAGAGCTTGTCTGCAATGGTGCAGACAGTGTAAATATTGTAAATACAAATATGTGGACAAAAATTTATGTCTAGAAGGACTGGGGGGAAAACCAGGAAATCAGGAGCAGTAAAATCCAGTTCCACATTAAAAGAGACTGTCACTGGAAGGTGAAAAAGTCGGAGACAGCAATACAGGATTGATCTTTTACGATTTGAGGGTTAGAAATGGCAGCCTTCAGCAGACAGCAGCAAGGCAATTTGGATTAACAGGACTTCATGATGGCAGGAAGTAAGATCTAAAAGTTGGTTTTGTTGTCTTGATGACTTCAGAGTTCAGTACTGAAGCTACTGAATTTTTGGTTGTGTTTTTGTTACTTTGGGATAGCACAAGTACTTAGTAATTTCAGAGTAAAACAAAAAGTTAATCTAAATTCGACTGAATTGTGAAAGAACAAAGTCTGTTTCACTTCACATAACCCTTTTCTTAGGATGGTCTGTTGGGAAGTAGAGCTGTTTATTTAATATGATATGATCATCGGAGATGTACTTAAGGCTACAGATAGGTCCTTTTTGGATAGTACTTCAGAATAGGGGTTTGTTTGGATGATTGCTTCAAGGCTTTTAAAGAGAGAGTGTCATTATTCAAAGAAGTGATGCCTTGTGAGTGAGGGGATAAAAGGTACCTTTCTCAAACTGACAGGAATGATATTCCTGTGAGTTTCCATGATCAAGAGAGAACCCTTGAGCATTTATTGATTAGAAACAGTGACATAACTGCAACAGAGAAACTCCTTTAGGGTATGTTGTATTTCCAAACAGTGTTATGCTCATGCTCCTCTGTCTTTCCTGACGAGAGCTTTAAGTCACTTTCATCTGATTTTCATCTTAAACAGTAACAAATTTCCTTTTATTCCCAGTTCCTCTTTGACTGACACCTCCTTTCTGTTACTCCCAATGCAAAACTTTGATAAATTAACAAACTTTCAACCTGAGGTAGGTAACTAATGGTGGACATCTCACCACAGACTCTTGGTTTAAATGAAAAGAAATTGAAAACAAGAACTTATAAGGATTTATAAGAGGAATATATTGTAACATCTTTCTTTCAAGCCTATCTGTTCAGCATGCTATATCAGCAGACAGTTCATGCTGAACCAAGTGATGGATGTGTTTGGTTTTAGTTGTCTAACTAAAAGTGTTTTGGTTATTGTCTTCAGTGCCATATATAGCTCCTTGCAAGAGTCATGTTCCGACCTTATTAAAAAGTACATGCTTTAAGTGGAAGTTCTTTATAGTCACAAATACTGAATCCTTCAGAAATGTAAAGTGTTTTAACTGAAATCAACCTTTACTGTTTCAGTGAAGCAAATAACATTTTGAAGCAGAACAATGTGGCTAGTAACCTGCATATCCTTGCCATCTGATCCTCCTACAACACTTAGGCTTTCTGAGGCAGTTGTGCATTCATATGGTGGTTTCTAATCTTGCTATTAGACTGTAAGGTTTTGGATGTAGTAAGCATCTGCTGTATTTGTACAACATGCATTAACTTAAGGATGTGACTGGAGCGTCAGAGCTACATGCCAAAACAGGTTAATAATAGTGGTTGTTCTTAGGGAGGGAGTTGATAGGCTGTTTTGAACTGCAGGCTACATTGAAGTTCAGTCTGGAGTCTGGAATTTCTATTGGAATGGGTAGTGAATTGAAAATTAATAAAATCCATTGCTAAGATTGAAATAACAGATTCTTACCTTTGAAGTAAAGACAATTAAGTATCATCATCAGTGTTGTAGGGTTAACATTCACAAGAGCTTCCTTTATTAATCCTTTGGTGAGTTTCAAGATGCGCTCATTGGTTTTAGTTATGAAGTTTGGATCTGAAAAATCAGCTGACTGGGTATCAGCAAAGTAGTATGTTTTCATATTGTTTCTGAAATCGTTCAGAACAGAAAAGTCCTTCTGGATGTAAAGATCATTGACAGCCCTCAGTGTGAAACCAAAATTGCGCCTGAATAGCCGATGAGTGAGTTTGCGGAAGAGGTTATGGACAGTCATGAGCTCATATTTGGTGCTGGCATTAATGAAGTCTTGAAAGCCAAGAACGGATAATACTTCCTGCTCAGTTTGCCCCTTCAGACCCAGAGAAATCATAGCCATTGCAGTGGAAATGCCCACAGGAGCCATGAGAATATTATCTGAAGCGTTTGCCTTGTCTGCCACGCTGCGGTAGAGGTTGAAGCCAAAGTTTGCATTGAGAATATTGAGGCGCTGGATTCTGGTTTTGCCTTGGAATAGTTCAAGAATATTTCCTTGCTGAATTTCAGAAGCCATGTATGGGCCAGCGTCAATAATATCACTGTAGTCATCTTCACTCAGTATCTTGTCCAGATCTAGATAGTCCTCTTCCTCCTCCTCTTCAGGAATTAATTCATTAGTGATGGTGTTTTCTCTGTGGAACTCTGGTGGTAGATTTGGCATATCATAGGTCCCATTTTCATGTGCCTGTGCACCTTTAAGGTTTTCAAAATGCTCAGTGAAGTCCTTAATTCCACATTTTGTGGACGTTATTACGAGAGCAAGGGCAAGCAAATGAAATAGGAATGTCATGCTGACAGCTTAAAACCTGGAAGACAAGAAAATGCAGTTAAGAGAGCACAGGGTAATTGAATTTCAGTTCTCTATTCTGTAATTTTAATTCCATGCTGAATTCTGTCACAGCAGAATGTCTTTAGTTACATTATTTGACATCATTTTTTTAAGGGGATCAGAACTTAATTAGGTGGATAAATGAATTTTACTGGTAATTGGTTTTGCTTGTGATTCCAGCCTGCCAAAGAATTGCTTGACCTCCTGCCATGGGAGTCATTATTGGCATAATTTAGCAGTAACTGCTCTCTTAAAACAAAAATGTTACCACAATGTTGATGAGGATGTTTGTTTTTTTAAGTTAGTCTGAGAGGTGTTCACTGTATAGACACACATACCTGTACAGCTGCGAGTAAAAGCAATGCTTAAAGGAAAATATTTCAGAAAAAATAATTTCCCTCTGAAATAATTATCCAGAAATCCAAAAGTATTTGAGATGATTATCCCATGAGAAAACGTGAATTCTTTTGCAATAAGGAAGGGCCTGGCAAAGCTGATTTTAAGTGGTTTTTGCACTGTCTTAACAACTCAAATCAGCCTTTTTCTTATTGTTTCTTTATGAATTCATAACGGTTTTCCCCCTGTCCCCAGAAATATGGCCCTTTGTGCCGAGATACTGTGTCCAGTAGCCAGTGATAAATGTTTTCAGCTCTTGGCATAGAAGAATTTGCTGTCTGTACTTCCCAGCTTTACATTCTTGTCTTCCCCAACGTTCAGTTACTGCTTAGCTGCGCTTACACAGACAAAACACCCCCCACCTCCACTGCAATATATAATACATGCCTTTGGTCAGATCTACCTAAAGTAACAGAAGATGTAAATGACGCTTACCTTAAGCCTCTGTATGGAAAGGATGAGTCGACTAGCTTAAGTAAGGGAATGGCAGGGTTTAAATCTGAACTTTGACGCTGGGTTTTTTGTGTCTCTCCCAAAGTAAACATTCTCTAAACCAAACACAGCTAAAGTGACTTCGTCAGCCAAAATCCCTCCCTTGCCTAGTGATCTTTGCTGAATTGTATGCTGTTTGTTGAACTGCTTTATAGTTTTTCAGGTACTTGTTCACTTTTGAGAAAGATCTTTGAGCAGAAATTAGTGTGCATGTAAAGTTTCAAAGTCAAGCACACATATAAACTTGACTGTTAATGACTAGTAAAAGATGGATCGCTGCTGTTTTGTGTTGAAATGGAGGGGGCATCTTACTGCAAATATGGTTGAGGCCACTGCAGTTGTGATGGTCAGGCTTCTGTCTGTGTTACATTGGTGCAAACATTTGCAGTGGACAAGCAACTTTTAACCATAGTGCCAGTTTAGACTCAGATTTTAATATAATAGAGAAATGTTTTTGTTTTTTTTTAAAATTAATAATCTGCTTAATTACTTCAAATATAGCCAACGTTGGCCCTAAAGCTGCTTTTAGTGAAATACTCAAGGGAATCACAGTTAGAGAAAACTTCTTTAAGAAAAATTAGCATCAAACATTTTCTTAATAAAGTTTACAGTAATAAACACAGTTGTATTGAATAAAGTTTGCAGTTTAATAGACCATTGCTTCCATTTTTTAAACACTGCCTTTGCTTCTAATGAAGCAAATGTGTGATGAGCTTTGTTGCATGTATTTCTCTATAGTTGCATATCGAGTTTTCTGGGAGTATAAACTGTGTTTCTCCTGTGGTAGCAGCTGTTTGTGGAAGAAGTATCAGAGAATTTTAATAAGTGTCTTGAAAATAATGTTCCTTTACTTGCTTGTTTAGATAGTAAATTCTCCAGAACTGAAGTCATTGTGTGCGTGGGTGCAAACAATGAAAGATTCCCAATTGGTGCCTCAATGTATTTCCACAAAGCCAATAAACAATAGCAACCAGAAGTATGTTTGACTAGTATTTATTTGGTTTGGAGTTCCTTTGCACTGAAGCAAAGCTGCATGGCATTGTCTTCAACACAGTTTAAAGGACCGTATGGTCTCTTTCTCTCTGCAGTTGATAATATACCAGTATTATGTGCTCTCTTCAGAGCTTAGTGTATCAGCATGGTTTTATTCCTGTGTAAAACAAAGGGAATTCTTACTCCAGACATCCCAAGTGTTAGTATTTCAGATATTCATACAAGATCTCATTTTCTTTAATACAAGAATAATAAAGTAATAGTAGTTTTCATAGGTGACAAAAAACATTACCTCTGTAAATCATAGTCTGGAAGGTACATGAACAGTTTCCTTAGCATAGAATTAAGTTGTAACTCCTTTCATTTTCTGATGTTAATTTTTAATTCTTTGGTAGCTCACTAGACGTTTGCCGCCCATCAAGGAGGCCAAGCCTAGGCTGCAAAAGCTGTTCCGTGACTTCTGGCTGTATTCGGTGCTGATGGGATTTGCTGTGGAAGGATCAGGTAGTGTAAATTCTGAGAGTGTAACACTGCTGCTCACATTTAAACTTGTGATATCTAAGTATGTAACTGCAACCTGTTTGCAGTAAGCTGGATCAAAAATTGAGACCTAATGATGTTAGAAAGCAAGCAGTTTATGTAGTTGTGGTAGGATTTCTTTATAGCTTTGCTGTTTTGCTGTGACATTGGTGCTCAACATCAATACAATTTCTACTTAGGGTTTTTTTGTCTAAGCTGCAAAAGCAGTTAGCCTTAGTTAATTATGATTTTTGGTAGCCAAGTTCCTGAAATGGAACATAAGGAATTTAGGAGGTTCAGCAGTAATCAGGTAGAAACGTTTTGTCCATTGAGAAACTTCATTTGCAACTAGCTAAACATGTGTATTATGTTTGGAATGTGGATCACTTGAGTATTTGTGCTTAAGTGCATTGAAAAAATTGCCCTAAGAAGCAGTATAAACCTTGATAATGTTGGTTAACTTTGTGAATCTTTGCTTTTTTCTCCTTGTTCCACCTTTCTCTTTATACTTGTGCCTCCAGGTCTCTGGCCAGAGGAGTGGTATGAAGGTGTATGTGAAATTGCTACCAAGTCTCCATTACTCACATTTCCCAGCAAAGAACCACTTCGTTCTGTTCTTCAGTACAATTCTGCCATGAAGAATGATACTGTGACTTCTGTGAGAACTGATTTCTTGTATTCTCATTCCACAATGTCCATCAGTGTTAAATGATATGGTAACCATGATTTATTGAAACATGGTGAAGCACAATACCCATTCAACCTACCTCTTACTAGTGAAAAATAGCTTTTATACACTACTCTTATGACAACAGTGTTCATACATGACTTCAGTTTTGTTGTATGGAATGCTAATATACACATTTAGGGTGCTAGCTGCAGGATTTTGTTAAGGAGTAGAAGCCAAGGTTTTGTGGACTTTGATATAAAATGGATTAAAAACTATGAAAAAGCTTCAGACAGACAAAATTTTCATTTAAAAAAAGAAACAGACCAACAAAACTTTGGAAGGTCTTTCAGAGAGAAGTTGTGAGTTTCCCCTTTTCTTTCTCTGGCGTGGTACTTGTATGTTTCTCTCTCCCTAACGTCTGAAGGTTTGTCCCTCAGGTTTCATCTGAGGACTATTTGTGGTAGCAGTGTAAATTGAAGAGTTGAAGCTTATGAAGTATTTTCTGTATTATTTCAGAGACAGAACAAATCTTCACTGTGCTAGATATTTATAAGTCTGTGGCATCAAAGAATGGCACAACAGAGCCATGAAGTTTCAGAAGTTGAGAAAGACTGATACTGATCGAATTACCTGCGTTTGATGAAGGAATTGTTTTTTCTCATTGGTGTAACTACCTGGAAACTGGCAGTTACTGCAGCAAGGAGCTTGACTCCAGTGTTTAATTCTGTATTTGAGAGAGCATGATTTGCTGAATCAGACCAGATTAGTCTGAATTTGCAGATAGGGTCATCCTGGAATATTATTTGCTATAGTTAAAAAGTGAAATGAGTAATAGCTGAAAGGGAATGTTTTCAGAACACTAATATAGCACTTCCACTTCAGATAACTTGGTGTATTCATCTCTAGGCTGAATTAAATGAATTGCGGAGTACCATAATAAATCTCTTGGATCCCCCTCCAGAAGTGTCAGCTTTGATCAATAAATTGGACTTTGCCATGTCTACCTATCTCCTGTCCGTTTATCGCCTAGAGTATATGAGGTACATATATACTTCTTTCCCTTATGAATTACAAAAAAACCCAAAACAAAACCCCATTTTCAATTGGGTTTGTTCAAGTCAGAATTGCCAGACACTAAGATAAATGAGAATCAGAATTCTGAGTCACATTAACTCTGTTGAAGATTCAGAGAATGGGAATTCTCTGTGCAAAAATGCCCTTAGGGTAGATAAAAAGGATGGAATAATATAGTAGGGCTCAAAAAATTATATCTCCTATATATAAGAACTAATAGAAGGTTACAGGTTTTAGTCAGTGATATTTCCATCATATGCAAAGTAGGAAATGCCCAAAACAATATAATGTTTCTATGTTTGTAGTGATTGCTTAAGGTTTCCTGCTTATGAAGTGTGAAAGTTAGTCTCTCAGTGACAAGCACTGTATAATCTAAGCCCGGTTTGTTGAGTGTAGAAATACATAAGAATATCACACTCAGTAAAAAAAATGATCATGAGATGATCACCTAGCATATCTGTTTGTACTGTGTCATTTAAATTAACATAATTTTGTGTTGAAAATATTGAAAACAAAAAAACCCAACCTAAAACAAAACCACAGCCCAGCCCAACTCACAAAACTCTTACCTTACTCTAGGGTATTGCGTTCAACTGACCAAGATCGCTTCCAAGTCATGTTTTGCTATTTTGAGGATAAGGCAATTCAAAAGGACAAATCTGGTAAGCTTACCTGTCTAAGTTCTCTTGCAGCTTGAGGTACTAGGAAGTTATCTCCAAGCATGCAAAGCAGAAACAAATCAGGCAACTACCTAGTGAAATCATGTTAACTGTGTTGCTATTGCTTTATTCTTGCCAAGAATGCCAGTTTTAGTTTGAAACAGCTTGGTTCAGAGTAAACATAAAAATTCTTTTAACTGCTAAACTTGTTTTTTTTTAAAGCATCAGTAATTCTGATAATCAAACTCACTTCTCTTAATTCCTCAGGCATGATGCAGTGTGTGATAGCAGTTGCTGATAAGGTCTTTGAAGCTTTCCTGACAATGATGGCTGACAAAGTAGGTTACATGCAAAATAAAATTTAGATTTTACGTATGTGTTCTCATTTTAGTTGATGCAGGTGTGCTTGTCTTAAGAGCTTCATGCCGCTATTTGTCCTGCTTTTTAGCCTAAAACTAAGGAGAATGAAGAGGAGCTGGAGAGACATGCTCAGTTCTTGCTGGTGAATTTTAACCACATTCACAAGAGGATCAGGAGAGTTGCAGACAAATACTTATCTGGTCTGGTAGACAAGTGAGTACAAATTTCATTGTCCTGTTCTTTTTTCATGGAGACTGTTGAGTGATTGCATACACCATTGATGATGACAGTTGTATGAATTTCTCAGCCAGTACTTCTGGTGAAACACCTCCCTGAAAAATAACATTCATAGTATCTTTAACTTGAGCTCTGAAACCCCTGCTGAAACTGTCTTGTCTGCTTAGAATTCACATGACTGGAGCAAAGCAGAGAGTTTCTGAAATAAATGCTGTCTCAGCATAGCTCTGCTTGGCTTGCTCTCAGCTTTAGATTGTACTAGGATGTTGAGCGCCATGTCAAGCTTCGTAACTGCTGTTGAGGATGAACTTGCCTGCTGAGGTACATACATAGCCAGCTCTCTGAGCAGTTCCATTTCTTGATTAAATAATTTCTGTGACTCTCCATAGTTACTGTGTTTCTGAATCTTGTCTTGCTCTAGATTTCCTCACTTGCTGTGGAGTGGAACCGTCCTGAAGACGATGCTAGATATTCTGCAGACGCTGTCCCTGTCCCTCAGTGCAGTAAGTTCCATTTTTTCAGAATGCTGTTAGGGAAGTAAAGTGTATGTTTCAATTTTTATTTCATAGTACTTAGTTTCCCCCCTTTGTTTTACATTTATTTGCTACTCATCTGTGTTGTAACCTGGTATTGCTTTCATCACTGAGATTGATAAAATTTCAATTTCTGTAAAATAAAGAGTGCGTTTGTACTCCTATTCCATAGGACATAAAACTAGTCCTAGAGTGTAGTTACCAAATGTGATTCAGGAAGTTAAATTTAGCATCAAGAGTAAAACACAGGATTATCCATTATGGGTTTTAGCTGTCTCATAAATAAAAATATTCTGGATTTTGTGGATTTATTCTCTTTTTATGCATTTTGGTTTTGTTGGGTTTTTTAATCCAGTCTGGGTATGTGTATCTCAAGTCCTTGTGTTTATTACATATTTGTGTTTTTCAGATGCTTGAGAGTTCTATTTCTATACTAAATGTTGAGGGGTTTAAAAATTATTTATACTGAAAACCAAACTGGGTTAAAAACCATTTGTTAGAGCTGTTCAGACTGACTTGAAGAGCAAGGATTAGCAAGAAATTCTGCCACCCATAGTGTTGAAGTTAAGTGATGATGAATTTTATCTTAATTGCTTTTGTTCAGGACATTCACAAGGATCAACCATACTATGACATTCCCGATGCTCCGTATAGAATAACTGTCCCTGACACACATGAAGCCAGAGAGGTAGGCAGTTCTCCGTGGTTTATCAAATAGATAATCCCTGATTTCTTTTCATGCTGAGAAGATAAATTAGGAAACTACTGTGAATGGTCCCATTTTTAAAAATTACTTCCCTAGGAAGGATTTTCCTAACACACTTGGTGTTACGTTATTCTGAGTTTTATTATTTTACTTTATTTGGAGTGTGACTGTTCTTCGCTTGCAAATGACATCTGGTGCTGTTGCGAGCTGTCTTGCTCTCGGTGTTACTTACTGCACCACTGAATGCAGTGCCTCTTATCAAATTCCTGTATTTTAGTATTTATATTGATGCTTTCTCTTTCTAGAGTATAGTCAAGGATTTTGCTGCACGCTGTGGAATGATTCTGCAAGAAGCAATGAAATGGGCTCCCTCAGTTACAAAATCTCATTTACAGGTAATTCTGTGAAAGAATTTGATCTTTCTAGATCTTCAAATTATGCAGTGGTCTTGATTTATTTTTTTTCAAGCTATCCAAGCGTAATATAAAATACTTCTGTTGCTCTAAGATTTCCTCTGTAGTATTAGCAGAGAATAATTAGAATTTTGTTTGATTTTTGATGTAGGCCACAGTCCAACCTGTGTGTCTTGAAAATAACAGGTTTATAAATAGTTGATCAGCCTGGATTTGCTGAAGGCAGATGATTCTACTGTACCAAGTTTGTTTAATGTTGGTGCGTTAGCTGGATAGAATATCAGCTGGATGAAGTGTATGATTAGGATGTAAAACTTGGTTCCTGTTTCCCTGTTGGGAGGATGTTTTCTTTTTTTGGGTTTTTTTTTGGTTTTTTTGTTGGGTTTTTGGTGTTTAATATGAAGAAGCATTGCTAATATGTACTTGATTTGTATTTTTTTGTCAGGAATACCTAAACAAACATCAGAACTGGGTATCAGGTTTGTCCCAGCACACAGGACTGGCTATGGCTACAGAAAGCATTCTGCACTTCGCAGGCTATAACAGACAGAACACCACTCTGGGAGTGAGTATTTGGCACAGTTCTTGTTTCTGTGTGTGTTTGTTCATGCAGCTGTATGGGTGTAGCCACAGATCTTCTAAATCACCTCTGTGATAGCATGTGAACTTTACTTCAAAAAAATTACCTTAGTTCTTTTATATATAAAAATCTATGTATGTAAACCTTCATTTCTTTATATATAAAATTTAGCTTAAAGAAAATTGAACTTAATACACGTGAAAATATAAATAGAAAGAAAAACAAGTGGTTGGACAAGAACAGAATAAACAGCTGTGATTGGTCTCGTCATAGGCAACCCAGCTGACTGAAAGACCAACTTGTGTAAAGAAGGACTACTCCAACTTCATGGCTTCTCTTAACTTACGCAACCGCTATGCAGGAGAAGTAAGTACAGGGTTTCTCATCAGCATAGAGTGTGAGTGCTGGCATGGCTTTTCAGGGATGATGTCCATTCCTACCTATGTTGTGATACGCACAGAGTCTAAAGATAAATTCTTTCAGGATGAAGGGCATAGTTTTCCTAGGTTTTATTAAACAGATCTTTTCACTTTTGGTATTGCAGAAACCTGTTAAATTGCAAATAAAACTCTGCCCTTATTCAGCACATAACCAGTACCAAACTAGATTGCTAGAAATACTATTTTGTGTTGAAAAACCCGTTCTATTTTACAGGTCTCTGGAATGATTCAATTCTCAAACGCTACAGGACGAACATCTGACCTGAATAAACTGATGGTCAAAGAACTGAATGATGCTCTTGAATCAGGGCATGCTGAGTTCTACACCCAGGCCATGTTTAAGTTGACTGCACTGCTAATAAGCAGCAAAGGTAATGAAAAACAAAGGGTGTTTTGCTTTCTGGCTGTGAATGCCAAGAGGAATAACCTACAAAAGCTTTCTGTTCACAAATCCTGCCTGCATCAACTTTGAAGCAAAACTGGCTTGAGGAAAGGGTTTTGGGTCTTTTGTTGTTTTCTTTTTTAATTAGGCTTATACTGGGGGAAAGCCTTCTTAAACTAGAAGCGATTTACTGGGAGTTACTGCATACTGTGCACACCAGTTTCATGTGAAATGAAAAACATTTATTTAATCTGCTGGAGAAATCTGAGTGAATGTTTGTTTTCAGACTGTGATCCCCAGCTCCTTCATCATCTGTGTTGGGGACCTCTGCGGATGTTCAATGAGCATGGCATGGAAACAGCAATTGCTTGCTGGGAGTGGCTGCTTGCTGCCAAGAATGGAATAGAAGTGCCAGTAAGGAGCTAATTAATGAATCTTTCTCTGCCCATGCAAGGGTGTAAGAGAGAAAATCATGAGAGATGCACAGTTTTTGTCAATATTTGTCAAGAAAAGATGTTAAATGCATTATTAATCAGTTTAGAGTGCCAGAAAAATCTCTGTTCATGTATTGTTCAAAGTCCAAGAACCCTCACAAAGTAGACTGTGGGAAATGCAACTTTCTTAGCAGCAGGAATGACAGAGCAAAGGAAATTTTTTAGGATCAAACCTAAACAGGCTTGAAAATTACTTAATTCTGTAACAGGCTAGACCAGCTTTATTTTGTGATTAATCTAACAGTTATAAAGCACCTCAGCATGATGTAGTGGCAGCCCACACAAAGCTGAGAAAGCTGCCTCTGGTGATTACTCCAGTTAGTGAGCACTAGTTGTTTCATTTCATAGAGATAATAGCCAATCTAAATGTACTCAGGTCAGTCTGCATGCACATTTCAGTGTGCATTTCATCTCTTTAGCATCAGTTTCATTTGTTTTCTTAGGCTTCTGGGAATTTCTTTGTATCTTGTTGAGGAGAGCAGATAAGCAGCTATAGTTGCTGGGCCTCCATTCTGGCAGAGGATGCTGCTCTCTAGAGCAGGTTCATCAAAAGTGAAGTGTGTGTCATCTTTATGCTGTGCACTTCATCAGCTGTGTGTGGTCACAGGCCAAGTAGTGTCCTGCACTACCTACTATTCACTTGTTTCTGCTGTGCTGGTGTTGAAGGTGGTAACTGTTAGCAGAGCAGGAGGATGGCTGGCACCATCTGACATAACAGTTCAGTCTCTAATAAAATACAGCAATTCTGTTGCCCTCAGTTACTGTCAGTAGCTGAACTTCTGGGAGAGTCCTTCTTTGTTTCATTATTTAGGATGTGAATCAAACAGGTAGAATGTATAGATCTGTGTGTGCCTCTCCATTAACGTTGCAGTTACTTTTAACTGATGCATTAGATTTGAAAGACTGCTTTTGTTACAAGATGCTTTTGAAATAAGAAGTATTATTCTCTTCCTTTTTGCAGTTTATGCGGGAAATGGCAGGAGCCTGGCAAATGACAGTGGAGCAGAAAGTTGGCCTGTTTTCTGCTGAGCAGAAAGAAGCAGATCCATTAGCAGCCTCAGAGGAGAGCCAGCCAAGGCCTTGTCCTCCAGAGGTGACTCCACATTACATCTGGATTGAGGTTTGTTTTTCTTCTGAACTTCCCATGTATGCGGGGGATGCAATGATGAAGCTACTCTACACTATTTGTTTTCATTATTCAGGAAGGGGGTGATGGTGCAATGGTAGTCCTGCCTCTAAAAACCGGCTTAATGATCAGGAGAAAGATGTTTGAGACAGGAGTGCATTAAGAAGAGTGTGTCCAGAAGACTGAGGGAAATTCTTCTCCCTCTCTGCTCTGCCCTAGTGAGACCATCTGGAGTAGTTCTGGACTCCCTAGTTCAAGAGGGACGGAGACCTACTTGAGACGGTCCAACAGAGGGCTATGGGCTATGAGGATGATTAGGAGACTGGAACAACTGCCTTAGGAGGAAAGGTTAAGAGATCTGCAGCTTTTCAGTCTGTAGAGGAGAAGACTGAGGGGATCACATAAATGTGCATAAATACATGACAACTTGGCATCAAGCAGGCAGAGACAAGCTCTTTTCTCTTGTGTCCCATGATAGAATGCGGGGCAGTGGATTCAAGCTCGAGCACAGGACAGTCCACCTCAGCATGTGGAAGAACTTCTTTAGTGCAAAGGGTACAGAGCCCTGGAACAGGCTCCCCAGAGAGATTGTGGAGTCTCCTTCTCAGGAGACTTTCCAGCCCTGTCTGAATGCATTTGTGAGTGGTCTACGCTAATGTTGGCCCTGCTCTTTCAGTGAGGTTGGACTTGATCTTCAGAGGTCCCTTTCAAGCCCTAAAATTCTGTGAGTCTGTGAGAAAAAGTCAAAGGCAGCCCAGCATATCTGTCTCTCTTTTTCTAAGTTCTTGGTGCAGAGATTTGAAATAGCCAAATACTGCAGTTCTGACCAAATAGAGATCTTCTCCAGCCTGCTCCAGCGGTCTCTTTCGTTGAACATTGGAGGAGCAAAAGGCAGCTTGAATCGGCATGTGGCAGCAATTGGACCTCGATTTAAGTGAGTAGGTTGGGTTTTCTCATTGGTGGAAGAAAGGAGATGACAGAGGAAACCCAAACCCCAAATATAGATCTTCTCCTTAGATTAAAGTGGTAAAAATTCCTTTAAAAGCCTGGAATGATGTAGAATTTAAGAACTGTTTTTCAAAGTGAGAGTAGCTAACTATAGCTTGAAAGTAGTATTTGTTGTTTCAGACAAACTTCATGGTATAATTTCATATATTGATAGGAATTGCCCTTATCATGGATCCAGTCACTCTGTCAGTTGAGGATGATTTTATGCCATTGATTGTTTTCACTTTCTGTCACTTCAAGCCTTAAATATTTTACGATTTAGTAGTCACAGCCTTAATTAAGAATGAACTTAAGATAATGAAGAGAGTTTGCCAAGAGCTCTGAAACAGACACCTCAATGAGTTGAGTGGAGTTACAGCTCTAGCTTTGGTCTACGTGGTTGCATCAGTCATTGTTTTGGGAACACCAACATTTTCATTCTCTATTTTGCTTATTAGGTTACTGACTCTGGGCTTGTCTTTGCTGCATGCTGATGTGGTTCCAAATGCAACTATTCGAAATGTTTTGAGAGAAAAGATTTATTCAACTGCCTTTGATTATTTCAGGTACTTCTTTATTTGCAACTACTCTCTGAAAGTGTGTGTCTGATTTCTCAAACCTTCTATCATACTTCAAAGCAGCAGTTGTCTTTCCCTTCTAGTGATTTAACTTCCTTCTTTTCACCCTTTTTAACAGAAACTTTTCCTTGTGATTTTGTGGAGTTCATAAATCATCTCGAGGAGGCTTCAATTTTTATGTGTGGTTTATAAAGTAGCACCTTCAGAAATATTCCTGTTCTTTTGGACCCAAAGAGTGGTGGTGAATGATGTTAAATCCAGTTGGCAGCTGGTCATAAATGGTGTCCCCTAGGGCTCAGTACTGGGACCGCTTCTACTGATGATTTGGGTGTGGGCATTGAGTGCAGGAAGTTTTCAGATGACTCCAAGATGGACAGGTATGGTGATCTGTTTGAGGGTAGAGAGACTCTACAGATTGATCTGGACAGCCTGGATTGATGGGTCGAGGCTAATTGTATGAGCTTCAACAAGGCCAAGTGCCAGGTCCTGCACTTGGGTCACAACAGCCCAGTGCAATGTTACAGGCTTGGGGGAGACTGACTGGAAAGCTGCTTGACAGAAAGAGACCTGGAAGTATTGACTGATTGATCATGGGATAAATACAAGCCAGCAGTGTGTTCATGTGGCCGAGAAGGCCTATGGCATCCTCGGTTATATTAGAAATACTGTGGCCAGCTGGAGTAGGGAAGTTACTGTCCCCCCTGAACTTGGCAATGGTGAGGCCACAGAGTACTATGAGTGAGTACTGTGTTCACTTTTGGCCACCTCATTACAAGAAAGACATTGAGGTGCGGGAGTGTGTCTACAGAAGGACAACAAGGTTGGTGAAGGGTCTGGAGAACAAACCTTGTGAGGAACACCTGAGAGAGGTGGGGCTGGTTAGTCTGAAAAGGATGAAGCTGAGGACTGATGTTACTGCTGTCTATAGCAATCTGAAAGGAGGGTGTAGAGAGGTAGGTGTTGATCTCTTAGGAGTAACAATAGGACAAGAGGAAACAACCTCAAGTTGCACCAGGGAAAGTTTTACACTGGACGTTAGGAAGAACTTCATGGGAAGGATCATCAGGCCTTGGAACAGGCTGCTCAGGGAGCGGATTAAATGACCATCCATCAACATGTTTAAAAGTCATGTAGGAATGGAGCTTATGGACATGATTTAGCAGTAGGATTGGTACAGTTAGGTTAATGGCTGGACTTGATGACCTTAAAGGTCTTTTCCAATCTAAATAATTCAGTGATATCTAATGGGAGTTTATTCAATGCTCAAACCTAGATGTAAATTTGTAAGGTTTCAAGCATTGCTGTTACAGAGTGTGTGGCTGTAATAAGGTTTGACTGCTTTGGAAAGACACACCGAATCTGATCATTTCAATATTTGACATGGGCACAACTGATAGGAATGTCCAAATGTGAGGAGGTCCGTCCATCATAGTATTAAATTTGAGGGGAATTCATGATGCTGACAGACTCAAAAAAGATGTTTGTAGTCTTAGGTCAGGCAGAATAAAGTAGCAAGAATGAAATGTAGTGATATGCAGTCTCACCCTTCTAGTCAGAATAAGATGTGACTTGATTAGATTTAGGTTTTTTTAATACATTCAACTTCACATTATTTGTGTGATTTCTTCAAGTTGTCCCTCAAAGTTCCCTACACAAGGGGAAAAGAGGCTTCGTGAAGATATTAGCATATTGATCAAATTTTGGACAGCAATGTTCTCTGACAAGAAGTACCTGACAGCCAGCCAACTTGTGCCACCTGGTGAGTTCATTTATGTGTCATCTCAAATGGCTGTTGTTTCTTTGATTGGATTCTGCATCAGATCTGTTCTCTTTTTTTAGATAATCAAGACACCAGGAGCAACTTGGATATAAATGTTGGCTCTCGGCAGCAGGCAACTCAGGGATGGATAAATACTTACCCTTTGTCCAGTGGCATGTCAACCATATCTAAAAAATCAGGTATTGTATCTGTTTGATAGTATCCAGCTCATTGCAGCCAGCTTTAACAGTCTATTTTATATGCAGATACTGCGGAAAGTAAACATTTTCTTTAGTACTGGGCTCTTGTTCTTCTGGTAGGGTATTTAATTACCAGTGCCAGACTCTGGAGAGGGAGCAGAAAAAAAAGTCTTCCTGGTAGCAAATGGCACAGTTTTGAAACTACTTGAGGTTTTTTTGGTAGTGGTCAGAAGTAGTGCAGGTAGTGCAGCAGTAGGTAAGACCAGAGGTCAAGGTGTATTGATATCCTGTATGTAAATTGCTTTGTTCTGTGCAAATGTGCTCCTGGTGCTGTTGGGAACAGCAGAGCGACAGGCTGTGGTTTTGTGCAGTTGTAAACTACGTACATTTTCTTTTTTAGTAGGTTGTCCTGTTCTGTTCTAAAGGGAATGCAGTTCTGGGTAAATTCATATCCCTGTAGCCTGCTGGACTCCATATGTTCAGAGAGTAACTGTACAATGATTAGCTGCTGTGCTGGCTTGGATCAGAATGGGGGTGGTTAGCAGATGGAGAGAAGTTCTTCTCCCCCTCCACTCTGCACTAGTGAGACTGCATCTGGAGTACTGTGTCCAGTTCTGGGCCCCTCACTTCAAGAAAGACACAGAGCTGCTGGAGGCTGTCCAGTGTAGAGCAATGAAGATGATGAAGGAAGTAGAACACCTCCCTTATAAGGAAAGGCTGAGGGAGATGGATCTCTTGAGCTTGGAGAAGAGGAGGCTGAGGGGTGACCTCATTCATGTCTATAGATATGTGAGGGGTGGGTGTCAGGAGGATGGAGCCAGGCTCTTCTCAAGGTCATCTGGTGCTGGGACTAGGGGCAATGGGCGCAAGCTGGAACACAGGAGGTTCCATATCAGTATGAGAAGGAACTTCTTCCCAGTGAGGGTAATGGAGCATTGGAACAGGCTGCCCAGGGGGCTTGTGCAGTCTTCCTCTCTGGAGACTTTCAGTACCTGCCTGGATGTGTTTCTGTGCAACTTGGTCTAGGTGATGCTGCTGTGGCAGGGGGATTGAACTAGATGATCTTTTGAGGTCCCTTCCAATCCCTAATGATGCTATGATTATATAAATTTACAGGTATACTGTAGTTATCCGATTCTTACATGTCAGTGTTGCCAGGTGTGGACCATTTGAAAGAACCTTTCAACTTACTGACAAAAGCCGCTGAACACTTTTTTATGCTTTTCTCAAGGCATGTCAAAGAAGACTAACAGAGGTACGCAGCTGCACAAGTACTACATGAAACGAAGAACATTACTGCTGTCGTTGCTGGTGAGCCATCAGAAGAATGGGAAACTGCATGAATTTCCGAGACCTGCTTGTTGTTGCAGGATGCATAAATGAAGTATGAAATGGGGAGGGTTCCTTATCCTGAAAACACATAGTTTCTTTCTTTTCAGGCTACTGAAATTGAACGCTTGATCACATGGTACAATCCACTGTCTTCTCCTGAGTTAGAGCTGGATCAAACTGGAGAGAGCAGTGTAGCAAACTGGAGGTCTAAGTATATCAGTCTCAGTGAGAAGCAGTGGAAGGATAATGTGAATCTGGCTTGGAGCATTTCTCCTCACCTTGCTGTACAGCTGCCCACCAGGTAAGACATTCCAAAAGAAGGAGCCTGTTTCTTAACCAGTTGAGCCAGTATTTACACTCATAAATACCCAGTGGCACTTGCTTTTGTTTACAGCCCCCATACATACTTTCACAGCTGGTTGAGACCTTCTTTGAAAAGAACTAGGTAACTTAGTGCACTCATTTGGCTCTAGTGGAGTGGAGTGTAGCTTCCTTTCCTGACACATTTTTTTGATAACATCTAGACAGTGTTTTCTTCAGAAGAAATCATGTCTGGTTTTTCTTACTATTTAAGCCGTTAGCAGGCACAGCATTTAAATAGTGCTAGAAATTATTTTAGAATGAAGTGTTCTAGCTATATATTGACTTGCACTTTGCTAAGTATTACAGGAGAATTAGCATAGTTGGCTCTGGAAGAGAAAGGAAATTCTTTCCCCCTTACAACACTGATAGTTTTTGCCAAGTAGAGTTTTGCACAGTGGTTTCTGTGGAATTCCAGACAGTATATTTCAGCCAAGAATCCAGTAACAAGCTGAAGTACTAGTGGTTTGTACAGAAGCACAAATTGTTCCTGAATCCTTTTTCGACAGCATTATTTCAAAGTTAGACTGGTTTTTTTATTACATGTATTCTTTTCTGCGCTTTGCTGTCCTCATTTTTACATAAATGAAAGAGGCTGTCAGAATGTTGTAGTAGTGGCATTGTATCCCTGGTTATATTTAGATTTAAGAACACTGAAGCTATTGGGACAGAAGTGACCCGTCTGGTTCGGTTGGACCCAGGAGCTGTCAGTGATGTTCCTGAAGCAATAAAGGTACTTGTGAATATTTATACGGTTGCAGGGCCTCAGGATGGCTATTTCATTCAGATATATTGGAAAACACAGTTTTTCCTTAACACGGTGTATGTTCTAGGGCTAACCATAGCATTATAGGAGAGCATGGCAGAGCAGCTGTGGAAATAGGGTGCTGAGGCAGGAGTTGCAGTATGAAGAGTGGGTGGCTAGTTAGCTCTTGTGTACTTTCACCATACACAAAGTGTTTCAAGACTCAGTGCTTGCAGTACAGGCACCATTTCTGTTCCTTTTCCATAATATATAAAAAGACCACTGGTGAGTGCTGCTGCCAAAATGGTATCAAGTGTCTGGAGAGGCCAAGCCTCTTAAAATGGAGGAGACTCTTCCTGCTGATGTGCAGTGAAGCACTCTAGTCCCACGAGGGGCAGTCGTGTCACAGCTATGTTTTGGAAATCACCTATAAAATGAGAGACAGAAAAACTGAACTTTCTTTAACTCTTACAAAAAAAAATACTCATTCTTTCTTGTTTCTCCCTCTATTAGGACTTCTCTATGGTGCTTCTAGTTAGTAAGTTGACTTTGCTAACTTCATCTGGTGATTGGTGAGGTGAGGTTAGACTTCCATGGGAAGAAAATGGCTTTACATAAAATAGCTGTGGTTTTGTAAATAAAATGTAGCATGTTTCACTTCCTTGCCATAGGAAGCTAGAATGTACTATTATTGTCTGGTATGTGCTAAACAGACATGTTTGGGTTTAACCTGATTTTCCAGTACCTGGTTACCTGGCATACCATTGATGCTGATGCGCCTGAGCTAAGCCATGTTCTGTGCTGGGCACCAACAGATCCACCAACGGGTCTTTCCTATTTCTCAAGCATGTATCCACCTCATCCTTTAACAGCTCAGTATGGTGTTAAAGTCCTGCGATCTTTCCCTCCAGTAAGTTCCAAGAGAGCGTTTAACACCGCAAATCAAGTTATGGCCTTAGTTTTAATACCAGGGCTTTGTTTTACTAGTGTGAGAGACATGTATGTAAAATGGGCATGTCACATTGCAGAATATGAACATCTTGGGATGAAAAGTCAATGTTTGATTATACCACATCGTACTGGTTTGCATACTTTGTTGTTGTAAATCACACTAAGCTGAATTCTTCAGGCTGCTCTTCTCAAATGGTTCCTTTTGAATCTTAGTATAAAAGTGTTTATTATAAGGCGTTTATTATAAAGCAGCAGAAGGCTGGATTTTTAACAACTGTCAGCCTTGTATTAGGACTGTAAAATACATGATTATTCACAATATTTTTTGAAGGGACTAACTAGATAGAAAAATACTTTGATTTGAGGGGTTGGTATGTATACAATTTAAAAGAGGCTGTGGTGTTTTGTTAACTTTCTAGAAGCACAGAGCTTTTCTCTCTGCCTATGACGAGTCTTCTAACTACCAAAACAGTAACAGTAAATATCCTGCCATCTATTCTTTTTCAGGATGCCATTTTATTCTACATTCCACAGATTGTGCAGGCACTTCGGTACGACAAGGTGAGGATATGAAACTGATACAAATGAACAAAACAGCTTTTTTTAAATCAGCAGATGAAATTAAAGTTAAACTAGCACTGCTTATTGTTCGTCTATATTTCTAATGCATAGAGGAATGGTCTCTAGAAGCTGGCTTGCTTTGGATGCATCTCTTCAGTGTTCACAGAGGTGTATCAAGTAAGCTTGAGAAACCAGAGGCTGTGTAGCTCATCTGTCCAGAAGATGTTGTTATGGGAAACTCCAGATAAGGACTCTGAATAAAGCTTTTGAAGGTGTGCACAGAAAAAGCAGTAATGAAATTAAATCAATATATCTAATCATTTTACTGCGAACTTACCAGAAGAACATCTAGGGATGCTTTGTGCTCCATCATGAATATGAAATCACATTTTACCTTCAACTTGTAGAAATCAGAAGTAAAGCTTTATCGTCAAGTTAAGAACTCTTTTAACGTGAGATTATCATCTGCCCAGAACATCAGTTAACTCTGATCAGTGCATATATTTCATTACAAGTAGCTGCAAGTAGAGGAAAGGGAATGTATGCTTCTGGAATGTACGCAGTCCCCCTGCTCACTTCAGCTTGTTTTGTAATTTTGTTCTTACTTTCAAGAATTCTGTGGGACTGTGCCAGCACATGTGGTTGGTTCTTGCCACCACAACATGCAGTCCGTGCGACACCATCATGATTTCTGGTGTTACAGGAGGAATTAGTAATGCCAAGCAAGACCAGTGTCTCTGTTGTGCTGTGTGTTGTCCACATACATGGACATGCCCTAAGCTCAGGTATTTGAAATCCAAATAGAGCAGATAGAAAATGTCACAGGAATGGGAAGAAGCTTAGTTAGAATAATAGAATAGGTAGTAATAAAGCTAATAATAGTTTAGGTCAATGCACTAGTTGTTAAAATGCTCTGTAATTTTTCAGAGGTCTTTGTAGCTATGTGAATGAGAGCACAGGGGTCTTCTTGCTGTCCATTAATTTTATTTTGAGTTTGAAGAATAACTGTTAGAAATAGTAGTATCAATTATGCTACAGTTGTAATGACTTTGATCCTTACTGGACTGGATATGGTTACAGATGGGTTACGTTAGAGAATACATCCTGTGGGCAGCTGCCAAATCCCAGCTCCTGGCTCACCAATTCATCTGGAACATGAAAACTAACATCTACCTGGATGAAGAAGGACACCAGAAAGATCGTGAGTGCTTTAAAATATAATCTAGCTAGGCTTCTTTCTTTGTCTCAGTTTGTATTAGATCTTTCAGCTTGTGTCTTGGCAGGGGAATCCTTTTAGCTAGGAACTTCTCTTTCATTTGCACAGGTGGGGCTCTTCTACCTGTCAGAATGCCTCAAAAGAGATGTGCTATGTTTGCATCAGTTCTGTTTCTTGCATACTTTCTGAGGGTGACTATTTCTACCGCCCATATCGTTTACTATTTTGAAATAACCTTCTGACACAAATGCTTCCTTTTTCACATGCAGCTGACATCGGGGAACTTCTGGAGCAGCTAGTAGAGGAGATAACTGGTTCATTGTCTGGCCCAGCCAAGGAATTCTACCAACGGGAATTTGATTTCTTCAATAAAATCACCAACGTTTCAGCCATTATTAAGTAAGTGCTGTACCTGAGAATTTTGCGTGTTTGAAGTTCACCGTTCTGGTAATTGCTAGTATCTTCATTGAGAAGCTAAATTTCTTTTATGGGCATTGGGATATTGTTTGCTGGAAAAAAGAATTAATTACTTATGGATTTTGTTCTTAAATGTAACATAAGGGTTGTAGTATGATCCAAAGGCTCATTTTAATTTGACTTCTAGGAATCATTCATATCTGCCCTGACCTCAGGGCTTATGCTTTCAGTTAGCCATCATCTATCCAAAACTGCTGTGACTTTTTTCTCTGGAAGCAGATGATTCTAAACTTGACTTTAGTTTTTAATCCAGTTTTATAAAATAATGCGTGGCTGGCAGTTTGTTTTAGCGAAAAATGCAGTTATACAGGAATGGAATTGTTAAAGCGACTGGTGCTGTTGTCCTAGCTGAAATCCCAATAGTATAGTTGTAAAAAAAACACCACAAAGGCAAAAATTCTGAAGCATGGGTAATGATTTATACCTTCTGCTAAAACTCTGTGCAGCTGTCTTTTCCTCTTCTCAAAGAGACTTCATTGTGCAGTGTAAATTTTGCATGTCTTTTTTCCTTTTTATCCTCATTCCTCAATTGTGTTTCTTGAGAAAAATTTTGTAAGTATCGGATTGTTGATCTCTTAAAATTGAAGTCTTGCTCCTAGAGAGAGTCTCACTGTTGACCATTGAGACTTTGTAAGATTTGTAATCTAAATTTTCTGGAGATTGCCAGTGGATGGCAGCAGGTCAGCACCCAAGCTAGGTCTGGAAAGGAGGATTTATTGCATATTTTTAAAATATCCTCTGTTGTATGAAAGTATTTGGAAGTCATGTAAAATGTATATTCTGGAGCATACATCCTTTCAGGTGAAGCTGTAAGGCATCAAGATAAAGTACATTTACGTCGCATATTAGGTGCCTCCTATGTTCATGTTAAGATGTTTTCTAGGGTGAGTTAGAAGTGTGGATTAGGATCTGAATATCTTACTGTTTGGAACAAAATCAGTCCACTGTTGGTTAGTGTGAAGGAGTAATTAAGGAAGAGATAATGGTTGTGCTTTGCAATCATCGCATTTTGCACCCCAGCCTTAAAATTAATCTGGTTTTAATGCATCTCCAATGCAAAGACAACATAGATGAGATGCTGTTTGCTTTGTAGATGAATGAATATGGCATCCATAATGATTTCATGAAGTGTTATGTTGCTGTTTCAATAATTTGCTGTACTGGTTAAAACGAGAACATCTGTAATACTGTTCAGTTGCACTCTGTTATGCCAGGTGAGCATGTGGCTCTGTGACTGGCTTCGGTTGCTGGTTAACAGCTGCATGTGTGGACTGAGCAATTGTACATACCAGTTGTTAGCCATGTTACCAGTCACTCCGTTGACACCCACAGTCATGCTAAGTATGTGAACAAATTAGACATGTAACTGCATAAATAGTTTGCTAGCTTGGTCTTTCCAGTTACAAAGTTCTTACTCTAGAACAAGTTCCACAAGGGAGAACTATTGATAAAACTATGGCAGTGCTTACAAAGGTGTAATCTTGCTCCAGTTTCTGTATAGGGATTAGATACTTTGTTCACTTCTCTTATGCTGATTGGACTTGTCAATAACCACTGTGTTAAAACAAAGTTAAGTTTACAAAGCAAACACTGTAACCTTCATTTAGAGAGAAAATATTCTGGTTAGGTATTTGAGCCAGTAAGTTCTCTAGAAATGGTGCATTACTTTGTTACATGAGATAATTTTTAGTGTGGTTCATGTAAGTCTGAAACACAATTGAGGCTACTACATAGAATAACATAGCATGCACATAAAGAAATTATTCATGTTTCTAGGCCATTCCCCAAAGGAGATGAAAGAAAAAAAGCTTGTCTGAGTGCTCTGTCTGAGGTGAAAGTGCAGCCTGGTAAGAATTTATTTAATTGTATCATGCAGTGGGCTTTCTGCATTCAACATGAGTATTGCATTTTCTGTTAACGAATCATGACATCTTGCAAGTGGCAGTCCTCAGTTCTGCTGCTGGTGACATTCTTGGATTGTTCTTCTCTAGAAATAACTCAAAATATTTTTACCCACCAAATAGTTTCTATATGGTGCATCACAACTTGCCCAAGAGCAAGTTTAGGTAACACACATCATGGATAACAGTAGAAGCGTATGTCTGAAGAGAGAAGAGAGAGAAGTTTATTTGCTTAGGACCTCCTTCTTTGTTAAAACAATGAGGCACTTTTGAGAAGTTATCTCAAGAAGAAGAATGTTTCCCCTGTGAGGAATTACCTCACAACATCATTGTCTGAAAGTCCTTACAAGTCTTGAACTTGTTTTTTCCAATCTTAATCTCCTCTTTTAAATGGAGTTTGATGAAGGCTTTTCCTGATCTCTGTCTACCAGAAATCAATTATCCTGTCATGTATTGCTTGCTAAGGGCTCTCCCTAGTGCATTGGGACATGCTGCCATGTTTTCTTAGGGATTATTGTAAGACAATTGCTGTCTGTACATTTATTTCTGTAGCAGAGACTCTGCAGTATTAGATCCAAAGTGCATTCTGCTCATTTCTGTGAAAAACTCAGTAAATGCAGAAGATACCACATCCTTTATGACTAAAGGACTGTAATCTCCCCTTGGTTTCTAACATTTTATTTAATTCAAAACTACATACTGAAGTTACAAACACATCAGCTGTTTTCCACCTTGATTCTCACACTAGCCAGTAGATTTTTTCTCAGCTATCTGCTCCATTTTGCAGGCTGCTACTTGCCCAGCAATCCTGAAGCTATTGTTCTGGACATTGATTACAAATCAGGAACTCCTATGCAGAGGTACCGTGCTCTTGTTAGATTCTCCTGTTAGGTTAATTTATGATGTTTAGGTATTTTCCTAGAAATTTTTGTTTGACCCAGTTGCACTCATCAACATCTTTGTTTTTATTACAATTCAGTGCAGCAAAAGCACCCTACCTGGCCAAATTTAAAGTGAAACGATGTGGAGTTAGTGAGCTTGAAAAAGAAGGTTAGTAACTACCTCCTAATCATTGTCACTACTAATTAAGAATCAGCAATTACTTAAAAATTGCCAGATTTTAGTGACTTGAACTACAGCAGTAAGATTATTTCCATGTTGAACTCTATCTGTAATGGTTCAGCTTAGAAATTAAACTGCATCAAAGAAAGAGAAAATCCTGAAAATCTAAACCTGTTGGTTTCTTTCAATTATATTAAAGTCCCAGGAAGCCACATAGTTACCGTGAAGAAATGTTGACAGTTTCTTTAGACTAATACATGACTTTATTACCTTTTTCCTGGTTTTTAGACTGTAGCAAACTCCAGGTTTTGACAGGCTTTTTGTGTAATAAATGTAGTGGGTTGCCCTAGTTGACTCGCTTAATGCAGTCCAGGCATTTATCAGGTAAATCGTGATAACTATTCTGATATGTTCCAGTAGACAAAGGCAGCTGTCTTACACCATTCCCCTTGCAAGGCAGAAATATGTGTAGTGCACCTGCAGTGAAATGTGGGTTTGAATACAGAGGGGTTGTCATGACAGAAAGTTACTAATTGAAGCCCATGTCTGGGTTTTGCTTTGTACTTTTCTTGCAGGTCTGCGTTGTCGCTCTGATTCCATAGATGAAAGCGCTGAAGAAGGGGTGGACAGTAAGAAAATATGTTGGCAGGCAGCTATCTTTAAAGTGGGCGATGACTGCAGACAGGTACAAAGCACTTGGGCTTTGTAGTTACAGAAGACAGATTTGTAGGTGGCAGTAATGAAGAAAATAATTCTGTTGTAGAAACATTTTTCCTTGGAGTTTCAAGACTCTCCACAAGTTCTGGATAGTGGGAAAAGAGTTGTGGTGTACCACTACAGAAATTCTGATTTAGAAACAAAGGGTGCTTTTTCAAGACATTTTACCATGACTTCAGATCCTTTTTCAGAGTTTATTTTTTGACTAAAACTATTGGTAACATGTCAGTGATTTTCAAGATGATCTCTTGTATGTTGAAGTTTGATTTGGTTTTGATTAAGAGGGAAGCTAGCTTTAGTAGCCCTCTTATCTCAAAGAGTTGTGAGGAAATTTGTTCTTTATAGATAAGTAGTGAAATCTTCAGTATTGCTTGATACCCTCTTAAGCAACATTGTTTACCTCTTTGATTTCCCTTAGAGCTACAGTGCATGCACAGGTAGACATCTGCAGACCTGCTGGGGTAACTTAGTATTCACTTCAGAGTTCTTCAGAGCATTTTAGTAATCTAACTTATGATCTGTAACCCCTTGTAATGCTTGTGCAATTTTTTTCTTGTATAACAGGACATGTTAGCTTTACAAATCATTGATCTTTTCAAGAACATATTCCAGTTGGTAGGCCTGGACCTTTTTGTGTTTCCATACAGAGTGGTGGCCACAGCTCCTGGGGTAAGTGGGCAATTAATGGTGCTGCTGTAGAAAATAGTACATAAAAATTCCATACTGCAAGGAAGTAGTGCCCACATCACTTGTGCCAAATATTTGGAGTACCTGTGACAAAGAGAGTCTTTCCTCTCCTGAGTCTTGCATTTCTAAAGCTTTTGGCTATGAAATTTTGTAGCCTATGGTTATTCATGTTTGTTGTTCGATTTTTTTGGACTAGGTTATATAAGTCAGTAGAAAGTTAAATACCTTGTCTTATGTGCTGCATGGAAATCTTAAACTACATATATCTTTTTTTTATGAACAAACTAGAAATACTGTATTCAGTCATCTGTAGGCTTTCCCACATTTCCCAGAGGACCTGTATGACTGCCAAAAGCCATGAACAAAATATATGTTGGGAACATGCTTTACAGACCTCTTTCTCTTCTTTCTCCTCAGTGCGGTGTTATTGAATGCATTCCTGACTGCACATCCCGTGACCAGCTGGGCAGACAGACAGACTCTGGCATGTATGACTACTTTACAAGGCAGTATGGAGATGAGTCTACACTTGCATTTCAGAAGGTAAAATACCAGGTGGCAAGCACAGCAAAATGTCAACTGAGAAACAGTTGAAGTTTGATTAGTAATGACAAATAATTGGATGACTACCATAACGCTGTATCTGCTTTCTGATGCTGATAATCCGTTTTTAGCTATGAGTGAGTGAACTAAAGAAGTTATTGCAGTTGTATGGAGAATATAATTGAACATTGTGTCAAACTAATCATGAGTGATAAAAATGAGAAATAAAACCTCTTAATTCACCTGTATCTGGTTCTGGGATGGAGAGTTATTAAATTCTCTATGTTCCTCTGATCTGCTCTAACTTCTTGTTTGTACAGGCTCGCTATAATTTCATCCGCAGTATGGCTGCATATAGTCTTCTCCTGTTTCTGCTCCAGATTAAAGACAGGCATAATGGCAACATCATGCTGGACAAAAAGGGACACATCATTCATATTGGTCAGTCATATCCACATCAAACTTCAGTAGTTACCTTTCCCTTCTGCTGTAAGGAATTGCTCATAGCAGACAGTCCTGCACACTGATTTCAGTTTGTAGATAGACACACAGGAGGTGTTCATGCCTGATCAGTACTGTATGTGCATTTGTGCTGGCTGCTGCTGTGCAAATTTAGCTTTGTAAAGGTTTACCAGCTTCAGGAAAGTGCACATGAATGCATGGATTGTGCATGTGTACACATTTTGATCGTTTATATTCACTACATAAATGTAATCTCTGGGCTCCTTTCCTCACTCTATGAGGACGAATTAAACTTGACAAATCAATCTATATAATTACTTGAGGGTATAACCTCTGCTTTAGCTTTGTTTTCTGGAACTGCACAAATATTCTAGCAGAAACTTTTCTTTTGAATTTGATGTCTTCATTCTGAAGTCTAGTCTAACTTTATGGTGATGATTCTTTTGTTGGTGTTCTTACACTCCAACAAAGCTTTTATACAGGTGGAGTTGAAATATTGGTAGAAAAAGTAGATATTAATACAAGGAGTCCACCTCCTTTCTGCTGTAAGCTTTGACAGCACACTATTATCCAGCAAAGTTTATGAGGCAGCTTATCTTCTGTGCACAGATTTTGGATTCATGTTTGAAAGCTCACCTGGTGGAAATCTGGGCTGGGAGCCTGACATCAAGCTGACTGATGAGATGGTGATGATAATGGGAGGAAAAATGGAGGCAACTCCATTCAAATGGTTTATGGAGATGTGTGTCAGAGGCTATCTGGCGGTCAGGTAAGCTGTTCTTAACGGCTCAAAAGTGGAACTGCTCACATGCCTAAACCAGATGAAAAGAGAAATAATAAACGTTTGTCTGTATGGGGTCTGAGCCTGTCAGACTATGCTGGTGTGTCTTGCAAACTTTGAAACATTTCAATAATCCTGCAGTTTTACAGCCTGAGCCTGTGGGGTTTTTTTCCTGTTCATATGTTATGTTTGATGTATTATATTCAATTTATAAATGTGATGATACATGCATTTCCTCATGTGATTTAGCATTCTCTTAAAACTTCGCAGTAAGAAACTAGGAGAATGAAAATATTTCTTGCTTTCCCAAATAGGACAGGTAGAGATTAATAGGTAGGAAATGTGGAAAAAATACTCCTGTTTTCTGTGGTAAAAACTGAAGGGGTTTCAGTAGCTCAGCTCTTCAGCTGTAATTGTCATTAGCAACTGTGAAGGTTAGTAGCTTCATCTAACACTGACAAGCAAAGATGTTTGCCTTAACATGCAGGAACACAAATAAATCTATATGAAGAGGGTGCTGCATGTAGGTAGGAGGAGGACAGTACAGTAGAATCTAGATAAAAGCTCATTCTGTTATCAGTATACAGTATTATTGATGTTATCTTACAGTTTCTTCAGCTACACTTTTTGGCAGCCTCAAAGGGGCTGTCATGGAGTCAAGATCAGTTTGATGTCTTGAGCAGGAGTAGTCTGTTTTGTGTCAGGTCAGAAAGGTCCCGGGACTAGAGCAATAGCTTTGTAGGCCTTAGATGTGCCCAGTGGGAGGAGCTGGGCTGTAATTCCTAGTTACATGGAGTAATTAGGAGTTTAAAGAAAATCTTTTGCTGTGGTATTGCTGGTTTCAGCCTTTTGTACTGTTCTGATGCACTGATTCACTTTTCTGATACCAAAGAAATGTTGCTTGCCGACGCACTGCTTTGTGTAATTCCTGAGACTGTTCATCGTGCACTATTCTGAGTATCTGGTAGTCCAACATAAATGACTAAAATTGAGTTCAAGTGGCAGATTGCAAGCAAGAGTGTAGCTCCAACCAGCAGGTGTAAGAGGATTATATGGGTTGATTGAATTATGAAAAAAGTGTGATCCAGATCATTGAACTCCTCAGCTTTCCTGCTTTACCTACTAAGGCTGCAGAAGCTGTAACCTTCTTGTCCTTATTTTTTCTAGACCTTACATGGATGCTGTTGTCTCACTGGTTACCTTAATGTTGGATACAGGGCTGCCCTGTTTCCGAGGACAGACAATCAAGCTGTTGAAGTAAGTACATGCCTGAACTGGGAAATAGTCGCAAGTTCTTCACAGAATGTTTTTTGGCCCAGCTTGTGTAGTGAGTATAGGGGCTGTGCTGCTCGAGTGTCTTCATGTTGTAAATATGGTAATTTTTTTAATAGAATATCTCAAAGTAGGGATTCCAGAGGTCTTCTTATGGAATTAAGTTCAGGCTGTTAAATGACTGTGCAAGTACTTGGATTATCTTTTGTAGAACTGGCAAAATAAGACTGCAAAGAAAGGATGTGCTTTAGTGGAGAGGTCGTTTGTTGCACAGTCTCATGTCCTCTGGAACAATTGATGTTGGACTCTGAAGGGCAGCATCTTCACCTTTGTTCTGCAGATCATGCAGAACCGAGTGGGACTGTGTTGTAACAGCCAACAGTTTGGGCAAACACAGACCCTCAGACTTAGGCCTCCAGAGGGAGCAGAGTTAACTCAGCATTTCCTGCATGTAACTTCCTAAAGTTTCCTAAAGTTAAGCTTGGATTCAAAAATTAGGGTGTGCTGGAGCGCTACTAGGTTTCAAGATATTTTAAAAGCTGCAGCTGCCTAGAAAGCTGGAGCAGCTGTTCTTAGAGTTACCTCTAGACTGATGAGAAGTTCAGCCTTTGTCTCCAGTGACAAGTACCTATTAAACATTACATCATTTGTATGAGAGAGAGTCTAGCAAGATAGTTGCAACTTGTGAAATCAACACCTGGCTGAGCTTGTGCAAAGGCACATTTGTGTCAAGCTCAATGGAAGCCTCACTAATTTCACTCTCCGTGCATGCAGACACAGGTTCAGCCCCAATATGACTGAACGGGAGGCTGCAACTTTCATCATCAAGATCATCCAGAACTGTTTCCTCAGCAACAGGTTTGGAACCTATATGTGTCTTCTCCCTATGGCTAAAGGAAGATCATCAAGCTTTGAGCAGGGCTAAAAAGGTTTATGAGTCAGACACCAAACATTTTTGAGTTGTTGATATTTGGACAATGCAGGATGGCAGCTTTGCTTCCAAACATGCTGAATCTTCTCTCTTGTACTCTTTTTCATCAACTATTTGGTGTACTAAATGGAATAATCGGTTCTATCTCATCATTAGCAATTTAAAAATAATCACCAGGTAGGCATGAGCTGTAGCCCTTTCCTTTCAAGTATGCAAACAGTTTGGTGTCTTCTGCAAAACTTTTCCAAGAGAACTACATGTAAGGTGTCACGTTATTATTTAATATTTTAAATGCAGCACATTCAGTATTCAGACATCTTAAGTGAATGTTTTCTATCCCAGATAATGGAGACTTTGTGGGATATATTGGAGATTGTAATACAAACTCTTACATAGTTCCATATGTGGTCAGCTTGAGACCAGTAAGGCTCACTGGTTCATATAACCCACCTAGAAATGAATTGGATTTTCTAGTGCCTGCTGTTGCATCTGCTCAGAATCTTAGATTAATATTGGGGGTTAGGGAGGCAGTCACACTGCTCTGTGTATTCCCAGAGCCAGCTTAGTTCTGACAAGCTTGAGCTTCTCTACCTGTGGCACGGTTAGTCTGTGACCTAAATAGGTTCTGCCCATGGATAATTGAGTTATCTGTAACAAGGGTAAGATTTGTTTCTTCAGTCACTCATCAGAGGTGTTGCTGTTAATGCTGCTACTTCCCCTTCACTGTTACTAGAATCCTCCTTAATTAAGATTACTTTTATTTCCACATCATCAGGGCTTAATGGAGACAGGATTATCTTGCTTTGTTCATTATTCATTTTCTTCTCCTAAACTGAACTACCAGAGCAATGTGAGGTGCTCCTGACTTACTCAAGCACAGGATTCAAGCTGCTCTTGCTGTTGTCACACTGAGAAGCATGGAAATGCATTTTTAACCCAGTATAAACAAGAGCAGGATGTTTTGTGCTGTTTATAAGAGTAACTGGGCCTTCACAATGGCTTCAAAGTGTGTAAGGCTAGTTTTGCTTAGCAGCTAATTTCCTTCACCCATGTTTTGTTTCTGTGGGACCTTGATGTTTCTTTCTGTAACAATGGGTGCTGTGTTTTTTTAAACTTTTACTTACCTCTGGCTTTTCTTTTCTTCTGTAGGAGTAGAACATATGACATGATCCAGTACTACCAGAATGACATCCCATACTGAGAGACACTAGAGATTCACTGCCGGAGTCAAGTGTGCAACCCCATGCCCTTACTCCAACCTTGTAATAAATAGGAGATGCTCAGTCCCACCTCACTATCACCCCATCTCTTGTGTATGTGTGTGTACACATGGGTACATGTTCACTATATGTTGCAGCAATCGGTCTGATCCATCCCTTTCTCTTTACCAAGTTATAGGTATTTCTGGTTTTCCCTGGAGTTTTGGAGTCAGGCTGCAATCACAATAGAAATTGTACTACGGTTATGAATGTGTGAAAGAAGTAAAGCTGTGGAGTTTGATAATTTTTCATGCGATGCAAGGATTTTATTATACCTTTAAAAAGTAAAACAAACTCCTTCCTGCACAATCCCACGAAACACCATGGAGAGGAATGGTATGGATTTCTCTTTGGAAGCAGAAATGATAACTTGTTCTAATTTACTGTGGAAAAATCCTGATAATCATCCAAGGCGGTGATGTCTGTGTAGCTGTACTTTGCACTGTACATGTCCCTGCTGTGTGGTCAGTATTTCATATGTACATGAGAAATGTATTTTTTCCTTTCATGTGTTTTAAAAAAGAGACTCTACTGAAGATATATTTAATCTATAAAATGTCATGAAAGACCTTAGACTTGGTGTCTGTTGCAAATCTTTTGCTGTGTGCTGAGTTTTATACACTGCATATTTCTGTACTGTTCATTATTCTGTGACCTTATATTTCTTCGATACCTTATGTACTTTGAAACCTTAAAGAGTTCATCTTCCTGTCCGTCCTAAATGGAACTAATTTATTCATAAAATAAATACATTGTGCAAGACTCACATACTGAAACAAGGATGCAGGTAAAGCAACCTCCTCCTGTTTCCAGGAGCCCTGTGCTGCGCTGGAACACAAGTCCTCAGGATATTCTTTACCTTTCACAGACTCACACAATTGTTTTGGTTGGAAGAGCCCTTTAAGATAATTATGGTCAACCATTGACCAGCACTGTCCAGTCCCCACTGAATTATGTCCCTCAGCATCACATCTATCTTCTAAATATTTCCAGAGTTGGTGACACAACCACTCCCCTAGGCAGCCTGTTCCATTGTCTGATAACACTTTTGATAAAGAAATTGTTCCTCATATTCAGCCTCCCCTGGTGCAACCTAGAGGTGTTTCCTCTAGTTTTATCACTTGGTACTTGAAAGAATAGAACAACTCCTGCCTCACTACAACCTCCTTTTGCATCTTTTCTCTAGACTGAGTAAACCCCCTTCCCTCAGCTTCTCACAGATCTTCATCTCCAGACCCTTCACCAGCTTTGTTTCCTGCCTCTGGATATGCTCAGCACCATACTGTCCTTCTTGTAGTGTTTTCCAAACCATTCATCCCTGCTCCCTAGTACTGGAGAACAACATTTCTCCAGACACCAGTTGGATTTTACTCTGTTCTTCACACTCTTTTTGCCCTGCCATCCAGCCAGACTCTACCCAATGAAGAGTGCCCCACCAAGCCATGAGCAGCCAGTTTCTCCTTGTCATTCTAGAATGTTCTGACAATTCAGCCCCCATCCAGGGGATGTTTTCCTCACCTGCCCTATGAGGGGCTGCCTGGCTGGGGCCTGCATTCCTGTGACTGATGAGGTGATGGGACACACCCGTGGGCTCAGCTCTTGAGGGCAACTCTGCTGTAAGGGCAACTGGCCCTGAGTGAAACCGTGATGGGGAGCTTTGCCCTGAGGTTGGAGGGGTTGTGTTGAAGACCAAATGCTGGCCTCAGGGTGACACTATGACGTTGTTTGGCCTTGAGGGATGCCCCGGTGCACAGGAGCAGTTGTTTACACAGGGCTGGTATCCAAGCAGCAGTTATGGCTGAGTTAAGAGCCTCTGGGCTGCAGTTCCCCAGGCTGGTTACCTAGGAGCTGGACTGTGGTGGCAAGTTGATCCCTGAGTGTGGATGCCAGTCCTGCAGGCCGCACTCACATCTGCCCCTCAGTAGTGTGTCCCGAGCACCGGTGAGCCAGCACTGATGTCTCCCAGGTGAGTTTTGGCTTTGCTAAAGGAATTCTTACCAAGTCTCCCTGGCGGGACCAGCTGAGCAGCTGGAGCTGCTTGGGGGGCAGCTAGGCCCAGGCCAGGTTAGCTCCGGGAGTCCTCGACACAGGGGGTGTCACAGGCCAAGTTCCTGCTTCCTTAGCAAAATGGGGAGGTGCCCTGGCTTTCTAGAAGTGTTTGGACATTCACTTGGAAGAAACAGCATGCAAGGAGTTTCTCCTTGTCATTCTAGAATGTTCTTTATTACATGAGCAACTGGGACATGGAGTAGTTTTTGTGCTCTGTACCTGCAACTGCTTGTACCCTCTCAGGCTCTATAGGCAAAGGAGCCAGTTGGCACTACAGATGCAATATACCTAGAATCATAGAATTGTTTAGGTTGGAAAAGGTCTTCAAGATCATAAAGTGCAACCACTAACTGAACTTTACCAAGCGTACCGCTAAACCCTGTCTTCATAAGCTCCATATCTATGTGACATCTAAACTCATCCAGGAATGGTGACTTGACTACCCTCTGGGCATCCTGTTCCAGCCTCTGATGAACCTTTTCCATGCAGAAGTTTTTTCTAATGTCTCACCTCCTCACACCTTCTCTGTAATGGGGGGCAGGTGGAGTGGGTGAGATGTGAAGTCCTTTTACCTCCTCAGTACAGGTGGTAAGGAGTTCTAACACTTTCCTAATTCAAATTAATTCTTACGTGCAAGTCCTTTTCTGCACCTCAGAATAAATGTACCATACAAAATCCAAACTCCATGGTGTTATGATGAGAAGATTAATGAAGAGCTAGTATAAACAGAGGTGGCATCAGGGGCTGCTCTCTTGAATGGCTATAAGATAAATGAATGTTAGCTGGGCAGAGAGAAATGTAATAAAGTTCAACAAGGGTAAGTGTGGAGTCTTGCATCTGGGCAAGAACAACCCCAGGGACCAGTATAGGTTGGGGACTGACCTGTTGGAGTGCAGTGCAGGAGAAAGGCACCTGGGGGTCCTAGTGGACAGCAGGATGACTATGAGCCAGCAATGTTCTCTTGTGGCCAAGAGGGCCGACAGCATCCTGGGGGGAATCAGATGGGGGTGGTTAGCAGATGGAGAGAAGTTCTTCTCCCCCTCTACTCTGGAATGAAGTAGAACACCTCCCTTATGAGGAAAGGCTGAGGGAGCTGGGTCTCTTGAGCTTGGAGAAGGGGAGGCTGAGGGGTGACCTCATTCATGTCTACAAATATGTGGTGGGTGGGTGTCAGGAGATGGAGTCAGGCTCTTCTCAAGGTCATCTGGTGCTGGGACAAGGGGCAGTGGGTGCAAGCTGGAACAAAGGAGGTTCCATATCAATATCAGAAGGAACTTCTTTCCAGGGAGGGTAATGGTGCATTGGAACAGGCTGCCTAGGGGGATTGTGGAGTCTCCTTCTTTGGAGGTGTTCAAGACCAACCTGGACATGTTCCTGTGTGACTTGGTCTAGGTGATGCTGCTGTGGTAGGGGGATTGGATTAGATGATCTTTCAAGGTCCCTTCTGATCCATAATGATTCTATGATTCTGTGATTCTATTAGGTATCAACTTCTGAATAAACACCTGTAGTACTATTGCTGAAAATTACTGGGGCCAGCAATGACTATCAGGGAATGAATAATAATGCTCTGAATAATAAATTGATCCCTAATATTGCTGGAAGTCAGGAGTCACTCCCAGTTGACAGTTTCAATCCACACAGAATTTCTCTGTTCCAGCAAAGTATGCCTAGGGTTTGCTAGAACACAATCCAAATAAACCAGGAGTTTGTATCAGGAGGTGAGTGAGCTTCAATGTTCTTCGCAGTCTTCACTTATTTTACTTAAGTTGGGCTCTCTGCATAGCTGAGAAGGTCTTAGTTTCTTCTGTTGAGTTTGACCAGAGGAATGAAAGCAGCTGGAGTCAATTGCATGTAGAGGTCAATTGGAGTTATCACAAGAACATATTCATTTGCAGTACGCTCTTAAAAACCATAACATACGAATGAGAGACCTCAGCTGAACTGTTTCTCCTCCTGCAAAGCGTGTGGAAATGTAAATGTGTTAAAACTCCATGTTAGTAGGAATGACAGGCTCTCATGACTGTGGCCTCTGGTGACAATGTCTGCAAAGTTCACCTGCAGTTTTCATTCCAAGTTGGCTGTGCTTCCTTCCTCTCCTCTCAGGTTTTCCTACCTGCTGCACAGAAGTGGGAGAAAACTCCTCTGTTATTGAGCATCCACCGAGACTGAGGGGATTAGGAAGCTTGTTTTTCATCATGCAAGGCAGTACCCTAAAGATGATTCTTTCTGAATGGCATGTGTTCTGTATCTTCTTCTGGGGAGACTGAGAGGTTCTTCCAGAATATTCCGAGCGCTTCAGAGAGACTACATTAGTGCTGCTGGCAATAGTGCATACATACTGCACCTTCATCCTCCCACCAGGGATAGATACATCCTTTGCAATCCTCTGCAAAGAGGCTGGCAGAGCTTACCTGAGTGACTACTCAGGTAAGTAGGAACAGAAAGAAGGAAAACATAACATGAAGGTATTCTAAAGGTTTTTACTTCAGAACGTTACGATAGAGTATGTTCTGATGCCTCTGCAGCCCTGGGAGAGGCATCAAAAAGACAGGGAAAACACTTTTTAAAATAGAAGTCTAAGAAAAGATGCTCCTATGGTTTCTCCACTGTCACAAGTTCTGGGTCATGGTAAGAGACAGAATTCCCTGTCTATACCCACTGCAGTGCCTTCTGTGTTGGCCGTGCATATAAAGAGCTCTTAAGAAAGGAGCAAAATTTATAGTGATTCATTTGCAGCTGATGGACCCAGAGTTCAGCCTACCGGTTACTTGATCAGCACTATTCAAATGCTAATCTCGCCGTGCGTGAGACTGAAGCAGCAATCCACCTCCATCAGCACAGTGGGTTTGTGTGCTGTTCTGGCCAGTGTGCAGGGTCATGGTACCCCCTGTGGGGTACTGGCACATACTAGCAGAGTCAGGATTGATATGGGCAGAGCATGGGAACTCAGTGGAGAAGCCAGTGCAGTGAGGAAACCTGGGGAGAGGAGCTCGAAATCTCTTTGGAAAATGCTGGAGATTGTGGGTGGTATCACGGCCAAAAGAACAGTTTAGATCAAATTCAGTTTTTCCTTTTCACCCTGAGCACATCCATCCTTTCCTCTTGTTTCCACACAAATGCTGTCAAAAAAAGAACAGTAAGCAAAGCAATTTATCATGAACATAGATTCAGCTTAAAAAGCATGATTAATAATTGCTTGTCCTTATGAAAAATGTTGTGCCTGTGCTGCCAGCCTCTATGGCATGGCAGTTTTGCTTACTCCTTGTAACAAAGACTGAAGTCTGCTGGGTAGCACATGGCACGCTACAGGGCAGCGTAAAGCGAGTTATTTCTATGTAGAGCCTCTCTGAGAGACCCTTTCTATTGAAAGCACCTTGAAATAACCTCTGGAGGTTCTGTGCCAGTCTCCAGGCCTGGTGCCAAGGCTGATAGCTACAGTGTCTCAGGGCTGGCTTGAGGCTTTTTGTCTTGTTTGTTTTTATGAGGATCCTGCGTTTGGGAGGTCTCAGGAATTACAATGGTGAAGAAGTGAGATTTGTAAGGGGACTCAGTGTGTTTATTAGACAAGCTACTTAGCGGTCAAAAGCAGATGAGCCTGATAACGCAGAGTCCTGGCATCAGCTGGCTTATTAAATATAGCACAGGCTCCCCAAAAGGACAGTGTTTCTGATGGGCCACTGCGACTGCAGCAGCCTTGTTAGCAGAGCTTTGGCGTTCTAGGCAATGCCTTTGTGTTTATTTCCTGTACAGTATTGATGGCCTAAAGGCAATGGTAGTGTTGCCATGAGTCTGGTTCTTCAAACACATCACTTGCCAGGTCATGGTGCCCATGGAGAGCACTTAGTGTAGCAGCAAGAAACTACAAGAGTGCTTGGGTAAGGTTTATGAATGTTATCTGTGGCTCTGCTACCTGCCTGGGGAGAGCAGAACAGGGAGAATGACACAGGCTAAGCAATCACAGTAATCATGCAGGTATGTAACCCAGGGCTGGCAGCTCACTGCAGGTAGAAGTGCCTGCATCCAGGTGTGTCATCCCAAGGAAAGCCTGGCAGCCAAAACAGGGAGGGAAGCGATTGCTGGGAGAAAGGGTGTGAGTGGCCACACAAGACACCTGCCCCACACCTTTGGGAATTAAAACTCATGGTGACAGATGCAGAGTTAGGAATGTGTCCTGGTCTGTTCTTAAACAAGTTGTCTCAGTTTTGCAGTGACAAGGGGGCCAAAACAATTGTGCTTTGCTGTGGGAGGGGGTAAAAACCTGGCTGATTTGTAGCAAATGTAGAAGCCAGTCCCAGCTGCAGGGATTGACTAGGAGAGAACTTGTGGGATGATAGCTTTGATCCTGACATAAGAACGAGCAAGTCATGAAATTCTACCCATGTAGAAGTACATGAGCGATACTTCACAGAGTGCCTTTGGATAACAAAAAGATTAGAGACAAAATCATATTGCTAACAGGTAGGTAGTGTTCTTCTCCAATGCAAGACTCGGTGAGCTGTGTTTCCACTGCTGCATGGTAGCTTTTATAAGATGCTTGCTATTAGCGTACAGATGAAGACTGTGCATGTGCTTCTTCACATGCGTCATACACACATGCAAGCCATTTCCTTGTTGAGAACTTCATATCCATCTTTGGAACACAGACCTCATTGCATAGAGAATTCTGTACACACTGCAAGCTGCAGGACAGTGCTGTGCCTGTGTGGTTGCTGCTTGTACTGATCTAACAAAGCTACTCCTGGATGTTGTGCTTAGAAGACCTTGAGTAACCAAAGTAAGAAATGGCAGGAACATGCTATGTTCTCTTACTGGGAGTCAGAAACTGGAACCTCAGTGTCAGGCTGGCTGCCTGCACCAGCTTGACCAGAAAGAGTATAGTAAAGGTAGGGTAAGGATTCTTGGAGCTGTAATGATACAATTTTATTGAGTCTTACAGAGTTGTAAGTTGGTAGAACCTTCAGGAATATCTGATAGCTTACTCCCTGAATAGAAGCTGTTTCTCTGCAGTTTTCAGAAGCCTCTTGGTTCCCAATGGGATTCCTGGCTCCTGGACTATAGCAGGGTTCAGGACTATAGCAGCTTCTTGGTTTTTTTTTCCTTTGCAGAGAGGGTAGAAGTGTTTTGGTTTGGTTTTTCCTTTGGGGTGGGTAGAAATAAAGGGTAAAGCTGCTTCCTGCAGCTGCAAAGGAAGGATCCCAGCAGTGCCGGGAGCATATGCTGCCTTTCCTGTCCTGGATTCCAGATGAATAGAACTGGACAAGAGCTCTGTGAGGTGTGGGAGGCAAGCTGAGCTCCAGTTAGCCCAGAAAACAGCCCTGACCGGTTGTCTGGGCAGCCCTGGCCGATGCTTTCCAAACCTATTGCCTTCAGATCCCTAGTAATTAGAGGCAGATGTTAAGCTCAGATCTCAGCTCTAGCTGCTTGTGGGACCGGACGGTGCAGACTGCTGTCTGTCCTTAACCCACATCCCCCTCATTTTCTCTCATTAGCTGCAGCCTCTCAGCTTTGTGGGCTGGGCAGCAGAGGGCACTCCGAAACCAGCTGTAGGGCCTGGGACGTGGACCGAGGGATGGAGGAGCAACAAATCTGCCTTTCCTGTTAAGGCGAACAAGTCTGGCAGGGACAACCTTGCCGTGACCTTTAGTTGTGGCATTATCTGTCACGGCAAGCAGCGAGTGGTAGAGCTAGTAAGTACCTGACTATCAGAGATGAAATCGCTCAATGCCTGGCAGTTTGCATTCTCTATGCTTTTCTGGGGAGGTTTTTGACCTTCCAAGAGACGGAAAGGCAATGCATTTTGCTGACTCCACGTTGTTGTCTCTCAGCTTTTACTGAGGTGGGTTTCCTGGTACAGCAACTGTGCAGAAATCCACCATACACTCACCAAAAACTCCAGAGGCTTGGTGCAGGCAGTGCTGCTGGTGGTGGTATTGCTGCACTCGGTTGGATCAACAGCAGCTGTGCGCAGCTCCAGAGGTGGCTGTATCTCTGCTTCTGTGCGTGTACATCTCTGGAAGGCGGCTTTGGGGTCGTATGTGGGCTCGGGTGTGAGCTGTCTGTTATCTTAATGTTCCTGAGTTTTCACGGGATTATAAAACAAGATAACCTGACTAATACAGCAATCTCTTTCAAAATAACATTCAGGAGAGCTCTGTTACTATTGTGAGGTTAAGCATCACAGAAAACCCCACTCCAAGTGTGGCGGTTGACTGCCTGCTTTTGTAGAAAGAAGAGTGGGTGTTTACCTTGGGTCATCCCAAAGCTTTGCTAGGGTTGGAATAGGGTTTTTGTGGAAGCCTGCTTCTGTGTGGGGCTGGAATGAGCACTTGTGGTGCCAGGTGATAAAATGTCTTTTCATAGAATCACAAAATCCTTAGGGATCAGAAGGGACCTCGAAAGATCATCTAGTCCAATCCCCCTGCCACAGCAGGACCACCTAGACCAAGTTGCATAGGAACACATCCAGGTGGGTCTTCAACATCTCCAGAGAAGGAGACTCCACAACCCCCATGGGCAGCACTTACTACAAAATACAGACTTCCCCACCTAGCAGTAGTTTAATATTTTCTCCCACCTTTGAGCAGTTTGCCTTGGGCTTTGTCTTTGCGGTGGACTCTGTGGGTAGATGGCACTGTGAAGGCTTTTTAAGCCTCAAAGAACTAGCCGAATGTAGATAGTAGGATGGGGGAAGAAAACGGGCTCAAGAGCAGAAAACTCTGTTGCAGCTATAAAGAGCTCATTGATAATGAGTAATTTCTGTGGTCATTTTCAGTCCAGGCTCAAATGGTCTCCCTGTGTCTTCTGTGACAAAAGTGGCAGCCTCAGCCATGAAGACAGTCCAGGTCTGCCTGTTACCAGGCTTAAGAGAACTGACTAGGGATTGATGCAAGCAGAAACCGGGGCTCTGAAAAGTGCTTTTTCCACCCCTTATCCCCTGTATAAACTGGGATGTGTATTTTAGTGTCTTTAGCATCAAGCCTGGCCTTTAGGCTGCAACCCCAGGCGATAAAGACAGAAGTGAGACCAGCTACAGCTGAGGTGTTGTCACAGATCTGAGCTCGGAGGGACACATACATACAGTCACTTCAAGCTCATTAGCCTGCAGACAGAATGACTAGATCAGAGGGAGGCATTAGGCTATAGGTAAGAAGACAAACCTGCCAAGGAAACATCTAAGCTGAATCCATGATGAAACCTCAGAAAGACCTCAGGAACTTGAAAACCCAGTTGGTTTCCAGAACAGTGCTGGAATTAGGTTTTTCCCCAGTCTCTCTGCTGACACTGTGATCCTTCTTCCAATTTGAAGAGTTGTTGTTTCCTTTGAGATGCAGCTCTTATCAGTTTGTGGGATGAGTGACTCAGTGCAGTGCCTGAGGCTATGGGAACAGAACTGGTGGTAACTGAGTCCTACCCTTCAGCTGAGCCTGGAAAACCAATCATGTTTGTGTTCCTGCTTCCTCTCAACTGAGAGATAAACTCCTCAGCTTAAATCTCACTGAAGGTTCCTTGAAACCAGAGCTGGTTTAAGCGCCTATGCATCAGTGTAACAAGAAGTCAAGTTGCAATAACCATGTCATATAGCATATACAGTGGGTGAATCCCATTAAAAATGCTTGAAGTGATTTGCACAATATGTGTTCTGAATTTGGGAGCTGCTTTGGCTGCTTGGTTCTTTAGGCACTAGAACCTAATAGGATGTAATGAATGCAGAAACACGATGCCATTTCTCAAGAGCTGAGCACGTTGGTGCATCTGTGCAAGGGGAGCTCTCCAAGTTTGGGGTCCTTTTCCCTGTAACACCTAGTACATTTTTGAGTGTAACTGATAGCAGCACAGACAAGTGACATTGCAGCCTTTATGCTGAATTTAAATCTTGTTTGGAAGCCAGCCTGCTGCTGACTGCAGTCCCTCAATGTTCCTGTGGTTTGCTGCAGATTGTGTCTGCGGATTGGATAGAAAAGGAAAAGCAAGGCTTGCCCTTCGTTTTATTAGAGAGACTTTGCAAAAAGCTTTTCTTGAGCAGTGGATGGGTTTTGCTGACATGGTAGGGCTGTTCCACACCCCAAAAAGTTGATGTACCTTGGGCGGACCTGCAATTGCTCTGAGGGGGTTTGAGCAGGGCTGGGTGGGGGTTGTGTGTCTGCCCATGCAAGGTGCCACCACTAGATGGCACCATGACTCTGGCATCGAGGTCCCGATGCCCCCGCCACAACCAGGAGCGCTGTGCCCGTTCGAGAGGGTTTGTTAGAAACCCAGAACCTTTTAGTGAACTGGCATCCAGTTTCCTCTAAAATGCCAGCTGAGCTTTGAGTAGAATGGGCTCAGTGCCAGGTGACAGGCTGGGATTTACCGTTTGAGGTGGAAGCCATGTGAATGTCTGACTTGCAACCAGGCTGTGGTTCCACTTTGGAGAGCCTGTGTGAAATAGAATCACAGGCAGCGATTCCAGGAACATGAGGCTGCCTGAGCCAAAGCCAGAGGGGGGTTGTGGGACCCCACTGAGAACTGCTGTAAGAAGGTGTTATGTACCTTCTTGGCTCACCTGAGGTGGGTCTGGCGCAAACCCTAAAGCAGTAGCCAGACCTGGTCAGTGGTGACTCCCCTTCTAACCCTTTGTCATGGTAGATGGGGGATAACACCACTTGACAGAGAGTCAGGGCATGGGTCTGGCCACGCTGCCCTCATACCTCTCAGAGCTCACCGTAGCAATGATGGTTTTACCTTGGCCTTCTCATCAACCAAATGATTTGTTACCCAGCAGTGGATTCTAGAGTCTCTTTCTGGGCCCTCTTTATATTGCACAGAGACTAGCAGGTACAACCCTGCGAGTGTTCACTGAGCAGTGGCCATTGCTTGCTACTTACCTCTTTTTTTTTGACAGAGGAAATGCTAACTGATTCCCTAGCCTGAAAACAGCTGATTTCTCCTGTCATGACTAGGGGATTTCTGTCCTTCTCAATGAGACTCCGAGGACATTCACGTGAAGCATGTTAATAGACTAACTTGCACGTCTTCTAGTCTTGCAAGGAGTATTTCTGCAACCCAAACTCCAGTAGCTGTCATGTAATTAAGTGGCTCCAAGGATAGATCCAGGGAATTGATAATCTCAGGTAGGTGTACAATGCTGTGTTGCCTCCTTTGAAATTCATGTGTTTCCATTACCACCTCAGCCACAATCCTCACATGCAAACCGGTTAAATATCTCCTAGTGAGGAGTCAGCACTGAGCAAGGACATCCACCTAATGAGCATGTTGCACGCAAGCTACTCCAAACAGCCTGTTGTTCCTCACGAGTCCCATGAGGGATCTGCAGTAGTTGGAGAAGATGGGTCTTCTCAGTAACTCTGAGACTCCCAATAGTGCTCGGAGGGTTGGATTTTATTTTGGCTAACTCGCAGAGTGGGGAAGTTTCCTAAGCTAAGTTCATACACTGCTGTTTTCACAGGATGATAAAACAAGTTAATCTGACTAATACAGCAATCTCTTTCAAAATAACATTCAGGAGAGCTCTGTTACTATTGTGAGGTTAAGCATCACAGAAAACCCCACTCCAAGTGTGGCGGTTGACTGCCTGCTTTTGTAGAAAGAAGAGTGGGTGTTTACCTTGGGTCATCCCAAAGCTTTGCTAGGGTTGGAATAGGGTTTTTGTGGAAGTCTGCTTCTGTGTGGGGCTGGAACAAGCTTTTGTGGTGCCAGATGATAAAATGTCTGTTCATAGAATCACAGAATCATTAGGGATCAGAAGGGACCTCGAAAGATCATCTAATCCAATCCCCCTGCCACAGCAGGATCTTTTGCTTTATTCACTGATGCAGTTGGAGAATTCTAAAGGATTAGTTTTACCACAACTCTAACAGCAGTATCACTATTCCTATTTTTAATTAACATCTGAAGTGATTCACCAGTGTACAGCATTAGCCAGCCTAGCTCCCCAGAAAACCCTGAGGGCCTTTTTGAAATGCAGCTATCTTGTTACCTCGCAGGGCTGCAATGCTGTAGCTGGGTTTAAAGAGAGATTTTCTATTTTCAGTCACAGTTCAGACACTTCATTCTTATGGCTCTTCACATGATTAAGGCAATTTTTGGTGGGAGATGCAGGGCTCTGGGCAGGAGAAATAAGAGACAAATACTTGCTTTTTCGCACTGTGATCATTCAGTCCTAGGTTCTCTGTGTAAATCTGACTTCAGGATGGACCAGGAGATAACAGATGCGCGTAGTTAACAGACGTACGGTAAAGAGGTATACTCCTGGTGTAGAATGCTGACTGTGGTATGGGTGAATTGTCTGTGTCGGGTTGTTTCTGTCCAAGTCTGGAACAGCAGGAGAGGTATTCAGGTGTGTCCACTGAATTGTCACAATGGGAAGAAAGGAAGAGCTCAGCCAGTCTTGTGATACTTCTGGCAGAGTGTCAGGTAACTGGCAGCTCTGTTACACCTTCCAAAATTCACTGCAAACTCAGTTGTTGTATTGAAAGCCTTTATTTCTTAAATTGCTGCCTTCTGAGCAGGGTTGTACCACAGATGCTCTTGCTGCGGCCAAAGACCTAAGAAACAGGTGTATCTAGTGCTCAGCACTACGTTGTTCAATCTTGTTCTACTCCTAATGCCTTTCTGAAGTCCCTTGTGAACTTCAGTCGTTCCAAAGGCTCTGTACACTGCAGGAACAACTTCTTTCCTTTACCTGCAAAGTACCTCTGGAGCAGATGTGTGAGTGAGCTCTTGGGACCCTTTCAGGGCTCCCTGCAGCAATGACTCCTCTGGGACTAAGAGTCCATGGTCTCTGTGAATGGTCTCTGAGACAGTGCTGTAGGTTTTCCTTCTAGGCAATACCCCTTCTTCCTCCACTGCCACATGCGGAGTATGGATGGGGAAGTCTCTCAGCCTCCCTGCTTCAGTTTGTCAGGCTTGTAGTATTCAAGGTGGCTTTCCTCAGCTGTGGAGAATTGTCAGCCTCCAGTACAGACACCAGAGTGACATCTGGGCTGGGAGCACTAAAAACCTCACAGTGTAATCATCAGTGCTGGCAAATGTGGGTTTCTGATTTATTGTGTGACTGAGTTTTATTTATGGGCCTGCACAGCTTCTGAAAAGCTGACTCTTCTGCAGAACCTCTGGGAGGCCAACTGTTGAACAGGATGAAATGCCACTGCAGCAGGTTCCTATAATGCTTGTAGCTCTGTTTGGCAGGGGGGTAGGGAATCTCTTGCCTGAGAATTGATACTCTACAAATTAGTCCTTGCTGTCTGCATGCTGATGTGGCAGACAAGTAACCTAGTCAGCTGATGGAGAGACAGAGAACTGCTGTAGTGTGGAGACAAGAAGACACAAGTGTGAGAATCAGTGTAGTCATTTTTCTGCTCTGCTGCCTGTGCTCGATTATTTCTGCATCCACGTACAGGATAGCAAAGTGGGTGATAGCTTGGCTTTGCACTGGGTCCTACAGCTAAAATCAGGAGTTAGGGCTGTCTTTGCTAGACACAGTTCACAGGTGCTGTTTGAACATCATACTGCATCTACTCTTCACGCAGTTTCTGCAGTTACCTTCCCTGTGGCTGTGAGAGCCCTGCAGATTGCTCGTACAGATAACCTAAATGGTGTGACTGGTGTCACAGAGAAGATAAAATGAGAAGCTCTTCTCAGCCACGTCACTTGGTGGGATTTGTTATGTTGGGAAGGTCAGCAAAATAGCCTGTGTCTGTTTGCCTGTGACACCTGTCTATAGACACCCTGGAGAAGAGTTTTCTTCTACCTCTATGTTCTAGGTGTGAAAAACCTTACACTGAAATTGCTCTGTGTGTGACCCCTGCACTGGAAGTGTCAGGACTTGGCATTTCATCAGAATTGCTCTGGGGCTTCTGGCATTGGGCCTGCTGAGACCCCAGCGGGGAAGGGTTCTCATCTTTTCCCTTACAGCTGGGTAACAGAGGCTTGAACAGGCTCAAATCAATGAAGCACACTCCCACGTACCCAGCTCTAGCCCACCATGGAGAGATTTCCAAGTTGAAGAGCTTAAGGCAGGGCACTGAGGCTCTCTCTGAAAGTGAAGTGAAAGGCTGGGGGAGGCATTTGGTGGGACCTCAACCACTGAGTTGTTCATAGGTCATGGCAGTGTTGGACAGGGTCCTGGCTTCTTTAGGGGATGAGAGTCTAACTATGGGGAATGGAAAACCAGGCACAGCTTCTTGCTTGAAGTCCTGCCTTAGAAAAGGAGCTCCAGCAAAGGCTGTCACTCTCTCATTCGGTTTTTCTTTCTGCCTCTCATTTTTCCACCTGCCTATCCGGCCATTTGTGCTGTCTGCCTGTTTGTTTGTGGCTGAGTGCCTGCTGAATTATTTACCAGCCTGACTGAATTAAGCAGCAGCAAAGCAGGCAAGTGAATCCCACCTGAGACTCTTCTAGGGAAAAGGGGGGTAGAGAAGCCGGGTGTGCGCATGGGGGTGTTCATACATAGTGTTTAATTAAATGTACCAGCCCATTCCAGGCAAAACCTTGTGGGAGGAGAAACTCCTCCATTGCCCTGAGAGAAGGCTGAAGAAAGCTGAGCACACAGCTAACACACCAGGGCAGGTGGCAGCCCCATCTCCAAGCTGCACGGAAGTCCTGCCGCTGGGAGTTGCCTTCAGCCCTTGCAAGTGTCACGTCAGCATGCTGGGGTGCCATAGAGCTGTCAAGTGGCCGTTCCCTTTCACCACATCAGTTGTGTTGTTTGTGAGGGTGGTTGTGTTGTGTGGGGTTAATTGGGTTAATGTACATTACTGTGCATTATTAGAGGCTGAATTGGCAGTTATGCTGATTTTTGTGTATCCAAAAGTGCTGCAATTACCAAGGGTGCTTAAAAGAACCAGAGTTCTCGTACTGCACACTGATCCTCAAGAGCTGAAGATCTGGGCACCAAATACGTCTTTACCGAGTGGTGGTGTGCTGGGTGTTTGATGTAAGGCAATGTCTCATTGTCAGCATATTCCTCCCTACTAGAAGGTCCAAGCTTAGCATATAATCATTAGCTCATGCAATCCTCTCCTGTCTGTGCATCTTTCAGTTATTAAGATCTTACAGATGGGGAAAAGGAACTATAGAGCATTCTGTGATATATCTGTTCTGACTACTCTCTCACAAAAGTATGTGTGCCTCCACCATGGTTGCTCCAAGCCAGTGCTTCTTACCTTGTATTGGATGCAGCCTTGTGGCTCTGGAACATTCTTCAGAGCGCAGCCGTTTGTTCATGTGCCAGAGCTCTTACCAAGACTCTGGTTTTTATCCAGTTGTGCTCTGCCTGTGCTGAAAAGCAGCCATCTCCCAGAGGCCAGCATTTGCCAAGGTGCAGAGGCAGGTTCTGATCTGTAGGTCTGTCAGTTGGGGCTACTAGGTTACACCACTTGCTGTTACGGCACTGTAGGTAATGTAGAAGACCATCTGAGTCTTTCTACTATGTGGGTGACACAATAAAGACAACACAGAGAGGAGTTTGTGCCCTAAAAATAGCTTTAGAACACAGTTTCTGGGTAATGAGCAGTTGCAAACTATAATGCAGTATTGAGAAGGGTTATCGTCCTTGCATCCATGGGCTCTCATGCGGTGCTCACCAAGGTAACTGCTGGCTTCTATGAAAGCAGAGCTGAAGCTGAGTACAGAGGAATCAGAGAACCACACAATATATCGTGTTGGAAGGCACTTCTGAAACTCGTCTAGTCCAACCCCCCTACAACAAGCAGAGACATCTCTAACTAGACCAGATTGCCTAGAGTCCCATCCAGCCTGACCCTGAACGTCTCCAGGGATGGGGTCTCCACCACCTTTCTAGGCAACCTGTTCCAATGATCCACCACACCCAGATATGAGAACTTTTTCCTTATGTCCAGCTTAAATCTACTCTTTTCTAGATTAAAACCATGATCCCTCATCCTATAATTTCATGCCCTTGTGAACAATTCTTCTTCAGCCTTCTTATAGGCCCCTTTCAGGGATCGGAAGGTCACAGTATAAGGTGCCCATGGAGTGGGGGAGGTTCTCCTCTTCAGGCTGAACAACCCCACCTCTCAGCATCCTGCAGAATACTGATCTGAAAAGTGCTTATTCAATGTAATGTAGTATCAGTGTGTGGGCTGCACAACCCTTTCAAGAGGCTGCTCAGGTATCTGGTGGTTAACCTGTGCTGAGCTCCATGCTGGTCACAGTATCTCCAGTTACACCATGGATGTAGCCATGCTCATGCAATATAGTTCGTCATTCAGGAGGAACTGATGCTCCTTTAAACGTACACTCATACTTTTTCCCAGAAGTGTTTTCATCTCACCTGGTTTAGCAGAACAGGTCATTCATCCACTGCACAATTTGGAAAACGGGGGGTGCTTTAGTTCCACGTGTTCAGTACAGTGTGTCTTTCTGTCAGGCCAGCTGATTGAGAACTCTTCTGTCATCCCTTTCTTCCACACAGACATATGCATGCTTGGATATACTAGGAGAGACTTCATCCCTGCAGTCAGCACAGACTTTTGACTCCTTAAGCTGTCCCTTCCTTTCCAAAATGTGTCATGTCAGAAGAGACAACCAATGCAGACTAGTCCTTACAGTCTATAGCATCAATCTACTGTGCAATCTACTTCCACACCAGAAGGTGGGTAAAGAGGGGGTTTGAAACAGAAAGACATGAGAAGAGCCCCATACCTCATGAATTTATCATGAACTAACTCTATGGGACTTTTGCTACAGTAATCAACTGGTAACTCTCCATGTAAGAGATCATATACTACAATTCACCATCATCTTCCCATTTCTTCTGTATCCCTTTCTGAAATTCACTGTGCAGTCGGTGTGAAGGTGCTCACACACTGCTCTGTTGCAGGGATCTGTATGTGGCATGTCAAGGTAATGGATTTTGGTTGAATAACCTATGCAAATACTGACGTGTTTTGCATCAACACTAAGTGATTTCATATTGCATAAAGCAGGGAGTTTAAAAGAGTTGACCCTTCCTGGCTTTATTCCACATGGGGCTCAACGTGTCTTGGTTGCTGCCCAACCTTTTCCAATAAGCTAATTCCCTCTTTTGGAATGATAATGGCTGCATGGAGCTGTGCTCCCCTCCATAATGGTTGCTTACAGAAAAAGTGCTTTTCACTGGACTCTGGCACTGCCCCTCATGCCTTGTCAGTACTTCGCATTTGTGCCTATGCTTTGCACTTGCTGCAAGAACTGAGGCATCGTGTCTGAAACTGCTGCTGGTGTGAGCATGCGTCACATTGTGGGGCTCTGCTGCAACATTCAAGTCAACCAGTTTTACACTGTCCTCACATCTGCAACTGTTTTAATGTATTTCTTTAGTAAGAAAACCTATCTGAGGTGATTAGCGGATGATGTTTAACTGGGTTTCAGGAAAGCACTGTGTGAGGTATCTCATGGGAACATTATACTCTCAGAGAAAATGAGGGTTAACACACAGCTTGTAGGGTAGAAGATGGGATAACGACAGGAGACTGCACAGGAAGGAAAGACATAAGGGTAGAATTCTGCCAGCACAATGGTGATGTATTTCTGAATGTTAATTCTACTACTTCTGTACAGACTCACTGGACAATATTAGGATTCAGCAGAAGCATCTGTATATACAAACATATCTGAGGAGCAGGGGCCCCTCTTCCTTTGTCTTTGTACCTATTGAACTGTACTTGCTGGCTCTGGTCTCTGCAAGAGGAAATGACCCTTCCTGGTGCTGCCATCCCCTGCTGTGTTTCAGTGAGATTTACTACTCTCTGCTCCCTGACAGTACTTGGGAGCTGGTATAGAAGCAAATACCTAAGGGATGCATGTGTCAGCAAAACTTGTTCTCCCTGATTACTCCAGTTAGGCCGGGGATGGGTTTTCTGTCAAAGGCAGAATTGTAAGTCTGGATTTGTGTTCCTTGAGTGAAGTCAGAATTTCCCCCTATCTGCTCCTGTCCACTTCTCTGAGCGTGTAAGGAAGGGGATGGTTCTACCTAGCATGTCAAAGGAGAGACTGTTCCTGCATGATTCCTACAGATGAAAAGGCATCTTCTTTCTTGGTAGGTGACTTAAGCAGCTTGCTCTACATAAAGCACCATGCCTCAGACTTGTAATAGTCAGTGTGACTGCCACTGCTGGGCAATGGCAAAGTAAAGGTCACTTCCACGTCTGGGAAACTTGTCAGGAGATGATGAAAGAGGTGGACCTGGGGGAACCACTGAGGTACAAGAAGGAGATTCAGAGGTGACAAGAGAAGACATAGAATCATTAGAGATTGGAAG
>VZRI01013893.1:525408-584254 GCA_013397515.1 Upupa epops | reverse complement strand
AGATGCTGTTGGCCCTCTTGGCCACTGGAAGAGAGGAAGAAAGGTATGCAGAACAAAATGAAAACTCTGAGAGAATACAGACAGCAACTTACTTTTGGCTGCAGCCTGGTGTGGATATTTTTCTTGCCCAGCCTCAGCCCTTTTTCATCTTTCCCATACAGTTATCTTAACCAGCCTCTTCCATAACACGTCACTCCAGCACATATTCTGTGCTACTCAGCTCTCAGCTCCTGGTCAGTCTGTGATGCTTCTTTCTGTTGAGATGCTCTTCTCCCTCTTCCACTTTGTGCAAATTTGGTACCAGACCTGTCGTACCGATGGGAAGTGATCAGCTACCAGGGCGAAGCTGAGGCAGCCAGTGCCTAGCACTTCAGAGCCCTTTCCTGCTCGTGGATGTTTGCTCGAGAGGTGTTTTGGTTTAACTGTAGTTTATTGGATTATGCGATTATGGCATTTGAATTCTTTATTAAATCTTTTCTGTCTTTGTCCCTGGGGTTGAGAGGGACTTGTTTTCTGTCCTTTGATGTGTTTGAAAAGTCAGGCTATTTGTATCACCGCTTCTTTGCTTTGATTCCTTGACTCCTTTGGGGAAGATTCTGGTGTGCAGAGCTCTGCTTCCTGTATGTCTGCTGCGTGGGATGTCTTTTGTGGTTTGTTTTTTGTGCTGGGCACAAATCATCCCTTCTGCCCCCTTCTTTGCATGTTGTCATGAAAGTGGGCTCTTGCTGACCGGTTCTTTTGGAAAACTCGTGTTTGTTGAAAGCTGCGCAGAAAACCCAGTGTTTTATGAAAGCCAAGCTACCTTCACTTGAAGGGATGGGTGGCATTGCAGGGTGGCATTGCAGGAGTACCCCTGTTTCCCCTCAGCCCCTTTCTCTTATGTCTAGAAAACCCCCTGTTGTTTTAGTTTGCTTATCAAAAGAATATTCCTCATGTTCTGCTCTATCTGCTGCTTCCTGATGATTTTGATTGAGGTGGCAGGAGACTCCTAACTCCATAGCGGGAAGTGCGGAGCTTTTACTCTAGTGCTTGAAAAGCAGCACCCTGTGAGCAGAGCATCAGAGGAGGGAAATTCGCTTAGCCAGCAAGAAAAGGTCAGGCCCAGCCTGGTAAACCCTGCCAAGAAGGGTCAGTGTGGAGAACCAACTTACTCTTCATTTGTCACTTGTCAGTGCTGAGTGTGATACGCTTAATAGCACAGCAGTGGAGAGGACAAAGGGGATTTCTGACAGAGAAGTGAGGTAAGCTGTAATTAACTAGAATGATGAAGGGAAACTCCATCTTGGAGCTGCTGAGTTTCTCTTGAGAGCTCATGTGTTCACACATGCTCCTACCAGACAGAAGAGTCAGGAGTACTCCCTAACACCCACCTACTGTTGCATTCTCCACAGTGTACCAGAGCAGGAATGGGGGCTTAGTGAATGGCTGACCGGACTTTTGTGGGCACAGGCCATGAATGCAGTCCAGGGAGGCTGAGTCTTTCTGCCTGTGCAGAGCATGTGATCAGGCTGAGGTGTTGGCTAAGTGAACAGAGAGGAGGTTCCCATGGTGATGTTAATTCTGGAACTAGTCTTGCCACCCAGAGAGGTGAAAAAGGGGCGCACTGTCCCTGAGAAAGACAGTGTTGTTATTAATGATCACCCCAGCAATGAGAAAGAAAGGGTTCCCCCCAACTCCACTCTTCTTTTCTCTGTAGTATGTGTATCTGTAGACACTGGTTGTGTATAACCTCTCCTGCATGAATGGTTCCTGTTGCATTCCTGCTTTCCTCAACACTGAGAACATTCAAGAGTTGCCAACTAATTTCCAGCTGGTACCATGTCCCTGTATAACACAGAATCATAGAATCCTTAGGGATCTGATGGGACCTTGAAAGATCACCTAGTCCAATCCCCCTGCCACAGCAGGATCACCTAGACCAAGTCGCACAGGAACATGTTCAGGTGGGTCTGGAACATCTCCAGAGAAGGAGACTCCACAAACCCCTGGGCAGCCTGTTCCATTGCTCCGTTACCCTCACTGGGAAGAAGTTTCTTTTGCACAGGCTGCTGCAGTGTTGAAGCAGATCCTGCCTGGAAGCAAGGATTTTGGTGACCTCTTTTTCTCTCAAGGCATGGTTTGGAAATAGCGTTGCAGGGACAACTGGTGCTCAAGTGCTGATTTGTCTCCCACATACGAGAACTGCTCTTGTTTTGCATGGCCAATACTGGCAGAGCAGGGTGGGAGTGCTGAGCCTTTGCTCTACGTCACCCCAATACTTGTAGCTCAAATGGGCCCAAAATATTTTTGAAGGAAACCTTTTCAAGTGTAATTAACAACAAAGTCATAACGGCAGCCTCTAACACAGCTGGAAAACATCTGCAAACACTTGGAACAGGTAACAGTTTGATGAGGGCAAGGTTGCATGAGACTACACACAGCTCTTAGGGATTAAAAGCCATAGCTGGTGGGGTTACCGTGACCTGTGGTTTGGCTTGGGAGCACATTGTGTTCAGGAAATACTGGTAAATCATGGAAGCTTCGTGCTTCTGGAGAGTGTCGGCATGTGGGATACCAAATGAAAAGACTGTATCTGACAAACGTAGCCCTAACCTCAATGGAATTGTCTTATTGAATTAGCACATTACTCAGAAGTTGGATTTCTGTGCCACTTCGGAGGGTGGGGACTGAGCCTGTGATTTGTCGTGGGCTGTCTTTTAAACAGCTGCCTGCACATGGCAACTGTAGTCACCATTTGTGGCCAAATGACTAATGTTTTACATTCCCTAATCTTGAAAGTAGTTATAGAGCTGGGATTAGTTTTGTCATTCTCTTTCTGTAAAGGCTCAGGCAACTTTTGGAGTTTCATTATTCATAGAAATTACAGCAAGAGCACAGCAATAACAAAAGAATGATTCCTATGGCCAAACAAATATTTCTAATGCTTTTTTTCACTACATTAGCTGTGAGGAGTGTGGGTATGGTCAGGGTGACGTGGATTTTACGCTCCTGCTGTTCTGGCTCACGTGGTGATAGGGACTCCTAAGGTGTGATACCCCCAGTGTTGGGAATGTGGCAAAAAGACAGTGTTGTTGTCTGCATCCTCTCCTAAGGATTACCATCATCCTGACAACAAAAATAGTTCTAGTTGATATTTCAGATGCCGCAGAATCATAGAATCATTAGGGATTGGAAGGGACCACGAAAGATCATCTAGTCCAATACCCCTGCCACAGCAGCATCACCTAGACCAAGTCGCACAGGAACACGTTCAGGCGGGTCTGGAACATCTCCAGAGAAGGAGACTCCACAACCTCCCTGGGCAGCCTGTTCCAATGCTCTGTTACCCTCACTGGGAAGAGAGGTAACAGAGACCTCCTCTGTTCCAGCTAGCACCCGTTGCTCCTTGTCCTATCACCAGATGACCTTGAGAAGAACGTGGCTCCATCCTCCTGACACCCACCCGTCACATATTTATAGACATGAATGTGGTCACCCCTCAACCTCCTCTTCTCCAAGCTAAAGAGACATTGCCGTCTTTTTCAAGCATCAGCTGGAGTGTTTGGACCTCCACTTGGGAGCAGATAAGAAAAGGACTGAGAGCAATAGGTCAGCATAAAAGGGAGGGAAGGAGACATGACAGTGGGGGTATGCTATAGACCACCTGACCAGGAAGACCAAGTGGATGAGGCCCTTTGCATGCAGTGGGAGTGGCATCATGTTCACAGGCCCTGGTCCTCATGGGGGACTTCAACCACCCCGACATCTGTTGGAAATACAATACAGTGGGGCATAAACAGTCCAGCAGATTCATGGAGAGGATTGATGGTAACTTCCTCATCCAAGTGGTAGAGAAGCAAGTGAGAAGAGATGCCTTGTCTTAATCAAGAAGGGGCTGGTGGGGACGATGAAACTCAAGGGCTGTTTTGGCTGCAGTCAACCATGAGATGGCGGAGTTCATGGTCCTTAGGACAGGAAGGCACCCAACAAGTTTGCTACCCTGAACTTCAGGAGAGCAGACTTTGTCCTCTTCAGGGACCTTCTTGGCACAGTGCAGAGGAATAGAGTCCTGGAAGGACTGGCTGCCCAAGAAAGCTGGTTAACACTCAAAGATCACCTCCTCCAAGCACGAGAGAACTGCATTCCTACTAAAAGAAAGCTGGGCACAAACACTAAGAGGTCTGCATGGATGAACACGGAAATCCTGGAAGAACATAGACACAAGAAAGAATCTGTAGAGGGTGACAGTGAGGACAGGTGGCCTCGGAGGAGTATAGAGGAATTGTCCATGCAGCCAGGGATCGGGTTAAGGAAGCCCAGAAATCTGGCCAGTGACAGTAAGGAAAACAAGAAGAGTTTTTATAGGCACATCAGTGAGAGNTGCCCAAGAAAGCTGGTTAACACTCAAAGATCACCTCCTCCAAGCACGAGAGAACTGCATTCCTACTAAAAGAAAGCTGGGCACAAACACTAAGAGGTCTGCATGGATGAACACGGAAATCCTGGAAGAACATAGACACAAGAAAGAATCTGTAGAGGGTGACAGTGAGGACAGGTGGCCTCGGAGGAGTATAGAGGAATTGTCCATGCAGCCAGGGATCGGGTTAAGGAAGCCCAGAAATCTGGCCAGTGACAGTAAGGAAAACAAGAAGAGTTTTTATAGGCACATCAGTGAGAGAAAGAAAACTAGAGAAGATGTGGGCCCTTTCCTGAAGGAAACAGGTGACCTGGTAGCCAGGATATGGAGAAGGCTGAGGTGCTCAATGAATTTTTTTCCCCTCAATCTTCACTGGCAAGAGCTCAGAAGCTGCCACCCAAGTCATGGAGGTTAAGGACTAGAACTGGGAGAAGGAAGGGGCATACATGGTAGGGGCAGATCAGATTCATCACCTTCTAAAGAACCTGAAGGTTCACAAGTCTATGTGACACTGACAGGATTCACCCAAGGGTTCTGAGGGAACTGGTGGATGTAGTTGCTAGAGCATTATCCATGTTATCTGAGAAATCATGGCAGTCTGGTGCAGTTCCTGTCAACTGGAAAAGGGGAAACATAACCCCATTTTTAGAAAGGCACTGGAGCAGATAGCCCAGGGAGGTTATAGATGGCCCCCTCCCTGGAAATATTTAAGGCCAGGTTGGGTGGGGCCCTGGGCAATGTGGTCTTGTGAGAGGTATCCCTGCCTAGGGCAGGGAAGCTGGAACTAGATGCTCTCTGAGGCCCCTTCCAAGCTAAACCATTCTGTGATTCTGTGTCAAGTCAGCGGGTAGTGACCCATCTAGAAGCAGAGCATAGGAGCTCTTTAGCTATCTCCACTAGCCATTAGATTATACTTCCTCCAGATGTTTCAGTAAGGGATGCTATAAAAAATTCTTGTTGTTGCTGTTGCAATTCCTCAATTCCGAAGGGCTGCCTGCCTTTATGTTTTTAATATCATTGCTTTGAAGCACCATAGCTAGAAGTGACAGCGCCAGAAATAATAATAACAATAATAATCTGCATAGCACAACAGGCATTTTACCAGCATGTCGGAAGACAAAGGTCTCTGTGTGTTTTGTATTAGCACGCTGAAAAAGTCTTATTGAATCTATCTGGAATGCATAGGTGGGAAACCTTAACCCCTCGTATGCTGAGAAGAGAATTGTGTGTAGTTCCGAGAGCTGTACTAGATGAATAAAAAGGCACATGAGCTTCATTCCTCTGGTGTCCTTTCTGGACCATATGCCTTGTCAGTCTTGTTCAAGCTTGTGTGTTTAGCATTCATGTGACATCAGATCAGTTTATAAGTATTGTTCTTCAATCATGTTTAATTATTCTGTACCATAGACCAGAAAAGACAGAGGAAAAGCAAAACTAACCCAAATCTTTAATGATTTCTTTTCCTCTGCAAAATTCCACCCTTATTTCAGCTGTGGCCCGTGATCAAAACCCAAGCAATAAAACATACAGCTGTGACATAGTGGATTGTCCAAAAAGAACTATGTCTGAAGGTTTATGATTAGGTTTTATATTCTCTCTGTCTACAAGAGCAGCACTTTCTGAATGTTTCTGCGGTGGGAAAAGCATCCCAGCCATTTCCCCTTGTGGATGATGGTGTAATTAGAGCTGTAAAGAAAGAACCCATGACACTAAAAGGCTATAAGTGCTGCAGATTTAGGACAACAGGTTTCTATGGAAACTGAAGTGAAAAATAGGACCTTAAATGGGTGGATAACAATAATATAGAGTTCTCACTTTGGATCAGTCTGTAAGTTGCACTAAAATACAGCCTGTCTTTCCTACAGTCATTTGAATAACCTTTTCCATGGTGCTCTTGTTGAAACCTTGTACCCCCCAGTTCTTAATATCTCTACAGAAGCATTCTTTCCTTAAAGACGGATGGATTTCCATTGAATGGCGTGCACTGACTTACAGATGTTATGCAAACAATTCGAGCTTAGTATAGGGAAGTACATAGCAGAGTAAGTTATGGTATCCGTTGTCCTAACTAGTACTGCCGTGTTGGAGCCCTTGGGACTAGCTGAAAATTTTCCTACATAAGATGGACTGTGAAGTGTTTTTACATTCTGCTTCAGCAATGGTACGCTGGGGGGCAATGCCAGTGATACCTTTGCTCAATACCTCTGTGCTTCTCTGCATGCACTACTTGCCACTGATAGCAAATTGTCTCCCAAAATGCTGCTGGAATGTTTTGCAGTGTGAGATTAGTTCTGCAGTAGGAGATCCTTTCCTTTGGCTCTCCAGTTTCTGAGGGAATTTGGAACAGACTATTACTGGCAGGAAACCTCACCAGGATTTTCAGTAGGATACGGTGTCTTGTGGTGGCTGTGCCATGCCTTATGCAACATCTGAAAACACCACTGCTAGAAGTGCCCCAGGAGAGAACAAAAGGGGTCTTGGCATTCTATGCACCGTGAGTTTGGTTTGGGTTTGAGTTTTTTTGCTGTGTTTTCCTTGTTGAGCATACAACCACAGTGGATAAAATGAAATTGCAGCAAGGGAAAGGTTCAACTGCTGAGACAGAAACATCCATGTAGTCCTGCTTGATTCTGTAGAAATGCCATAAAAACTTTGTACTAATAAATGTAGTGACTTGGGGATATTTAGGAGAAAACCACTATAGATTACAGACTTCTCTGCAACTAACCCTATAAGCTAAATGTATAGAAATATATACGTAGAATTATTGCTGAAATCAGTGGCAACCGAACTGGGACACATCTGTGCAGTAATTGACCCTAAGAGCTTATCATCCCCCAGCACTCTGAATGGTTCATGTTCTCTACAGCCTGAAACATGAATTAATTTTGCAAGCAGTGGGCTAAAAGTCACATAAGCGACAATTTAACTCTTTGTAAACCATCCCAGAAGAAAAGCTGGCCTCATAACATTCTGGGTCTTATTCCCTGTCTGCACTGGTGCAAAACCACAGTTTCACATGGTAACCGCTGAAACTAGTCTGTTTCCAGTCACTCTGAGTCGAGAGCCTGGTTTGTGTGAACGGGGTCTACAGCAATGCTGTGTGCCCAAATGCCAATGATTCCTGCTCTGAAGCTTGAGTCCTACTGTTTGAGTTTCAGTGGAATAATACAGGCTTCCCTGACTCTCCACTTTTATGTTGCTATAAATGAGAGAGAAATTGCTCCATGTGCATCCAGAATCTCTCTTTGCAGGGCAAGCCAGCCAGATTCATGATTTTGGCTGCTCTGCTTGTGCAGGCTCAGGGCATCATCTAGATGCTGACATGCTGGCTCCAGACAGCCTCCCCACAGAATAAATGCTGTTAAATTCTTCATCTGATTGGCAGCCCTGGGAATTCAATTCAAGACCCTGGGGAGAGGCAGGAAAGCATTTCTTTTCTCTGTGGCTATTGTCATGAAAATGAATAAATCCTTCTCCCTCCCCCCCCCATCCTCAGGTTGTCATTGGTCTGGATTAATTTGTGTATGTTTTTCATATTTCTTATCTAGCCTTTTCTTTAGGAAAGGTTTGACTAACTCTCCATGAGGGCTCAAAGCAAAGCCAAGCCACCTGGCAGGTGGCTTTTCCAGGAAGAAAAGACAAGTAACCTGGCTGAAGCCTGTCCAGCCGAATGACTCCGCAAATGGATGGTGCTCCCATTGTGGTGCCCCAGTAAAGAACTCATTTCATCTGGCTAACCGGAGCGAGACTTGTCTCACTGTCCACTTCCTTTACTTCATCTCATCACCATTTTCTTGTAGTTAAGACACTACTTGATGATTTGCCCATGGATTTACCCCTTCTTGGCAAATGCAAATCATTCAGGGCTGCTGGGCTGGGAGCTGGCGTGCTCCCCTTGTCTACCTCCTATTCATCTGTGTGACATCTAACACAGGATATTAGCTCATGGCACACACCAGTGAAGAGAGCAAACCCCACACTGCAGTGAGGGTTAGGTCAGGCACAAATGAATTGAAGGTGAAGAGCAGCTGGGACCCAGCGCAGGGCTGGTTCAGCAGCCACCGAGTGCCTTGGGGATGCTGCCTTGAGATGGTGAGCCAGCCAGTAGTGTCAGAGCACAGACTGCAGGGACCAGCCCTAACATGCCTGCCTGAGGAAACCCTGTCTGGCCTTTGTTTCATTTCAGCGTAGTTAAACTTCACGCTCACAGAAGAATTTGTGGGGTGGGGGGAAATGGAAAACAAGACTTTTTGTGCTGAATTTGTATTCACCGAAACATTCAGCTCTGTCCCTTCCCTTTGAAAGGGCCAAATAAGAACAAACAAACGTGTTTTTTGGGAGAAACTTGACGTTTTCAACATGCCTTTTATGTTTAGTGAAATAAAGTATCTCCCACAGAATTTTCTTCAGGTGACTAATATTTCTCAATCAACTTCATTTGTCTTTAAAATTTTTGACATGCTTAAGCGTCTTCTGAATCAGAAAGAAAAACCTTCTGGCCAGCCCAATCTAGGGTGGGGTGTCCCTGCCCATGGCAGGGGGGTTGGAACTGGGTGATCCTGACTGATTCTATAACTTCTTCCCAGAGAGGGTGATGGGGCACTGGAGGGGGCTGCCTGTGGGGTTTGTAGAGTCTCCTTCTCTGGGGACGTTTGAAACCCACCTGGACTTGGTCTGGGTGATCCTGCTGCGGCAGGGGGTTTGGACTGATGATCTTTTGAGGTCCCTTCCAATCCCTGATGATTCTATGATCTTAGCTGAGACATCCATTTTAACTGTAATAGTTACATCTCTCCTTTATGTTGTAATTATAGGTCTTCAACCCCCCTATTTCTAAAAGCATATGGCATTATTATATAGATCAGGAGGGTTATGTTTAAAGGTCAGACATCTGCATAAAAATTGGCAACTATTAATGCTAATAAGGGTCAGAGGAAGAGAGAATTGCCTTAAACTCTCTGCTCCGAGTTAAGTTTCCAATACCAGAGGGTGACAGCATTTGCATTCCCCAAACCCTCGCACAATAGCAAATTGTCTGCTGTTGCTGTTGGCCGTGGTTCTGTCAGGCTGGTTCGGAGTGCTGACACGTGCTGCGGCGTTAGCTCCTTGTTTTGCTGAATGAGAAACTTGCTCCTCTTTTTAAGGCAATTGATTTAGTAATCTATAATCTGTGGGCTGGAGGCTCCCAGAGGCTTTTCTGAGAGTGCTGAAGGAAAGTGAATTTGCTGTCAGTGTGCTTGGATTTGCTACATGAAGTCTGGGACAGCCACTGGGAAACTTTTAGGATCTGCAGCCTGGAGGAGGTTGATAACTGTTGATTTACACTGTCAGCAGCCAGAGCTGCTCCTGTTTCATCTGGACATCATCTCTCTAGCCTTCACCTGGGGCTTTGGGTCTGTTCTCAGGCTTTCGGTGTTTACAAGAGTATGTTTATAAAACTTGCAAGTGTTCATGGAGAAGAGATTATACTTACAAACGTGAGGCAGCTCCCACACTGAAAAAGAGATTCTTTAGGTTGGAGAGGTGGGTAATAATGTAGAGTTATGCTAGAAGTGTACGGATTCAGGTCTGCTATGACGGCGGCATTTTGAAACGGCTGAAGAAGTGCTCTGTCACCTGCTGCAGCGCAGACTGCCAAAAGGTACTGCTGTGCCAGGGCTTCAGCAGGGTCTGAAGAGCTACAAAGGAGAAAACCAAGCTGGGCCTCCAACTCCTGTGGAAATGAATGCAGGTTCAGCAGTTAATTAATGATCTCAAGGCTCCTTCATTGCCTCTAAATGCTGACAACCTCAATGGTTGACTTAAAAAGGATAAAGTGAAATCAAATGGTAAAGCTGTAAGAAGGCTGTATGTCAAGGCATAAACCTCCGCCTGGCGCCTGCTGGGAAGCAGCTTTTGCTCTGAGCAGACTGTTCTGTAATTTGCCCGCTGTGAAGCTCCCTACTTGTACCTATTTGTGAGGGATTGTTTAACTAAGAGGAGAGCAAGTGGCTTGAAGCACTGAAAGCAGGGAGTCCTGAGCCGCTGAACATCCAGAATCCCAGTTACCCCAGACCGTGTTGTGGTCCAGGTGGGTAGAGCTATGCCACCCAGCTGTCCTGCCTGCTGCTTGCCTGAGTTGAATTTGGAATGGAAGGGAAAGCCGAGTGTGCTTGAAGGGGAAATTATTTTTGTGAACTCGTTTAAAAGTTGGTACTAGTTTGTCACATTTCTGGTAAGTACTTGAGTATCTGCAAGATTTTAGTCCCCAATAGGCTGTGCAACAAGAGCAGCCTTCCCCAGTACTTGAACCTCACACAGTAGATTTCTATCAAGGTACAACCTAAATTAGTGTTCTCATTTAGGAAGTAATTAATTTATGATGAGTAAGGCTGGAAAGGAAGCAGCTACAATGGAGGCACTGTAGCCAAGTAGTATCAGCAGTTAGGCACAGCGTTTGTATCTGTGGATAAACAGGGATGCTATAATAGTACTGTGCTGTCTGAGTAAGGTGAGAATGGCTCATATGCAGGTGAAAGCGTGGAAGGAACCCTGCCTGCTTTCTTTGAGAGCTGCTTTTGTGCTATTTTAAAATGGAATAATTGTTTAATAGTGCTAGTGGCAAGGTTGCTGGGGTTTATAAACTTTTAACTCAGCGGTGGTCTGGGATGAAAAAAGAGCCCACCCACCTGCCTAAAAGTCATCCCCCTGCATCTTGCATGTAGTTTGAATACTAGAAAAGCAGAGATTTTTCAGCCAAATGAATATGTAAAAGCTAAGCTATGCTCAGTCGTGAGACATCTGAGGCAATTTTGGTGTCAGTGCCTGGGATTATGATTTACACCACGTATGCCTTTTGACTGTGGCACTGAATAGCTTTAAAGTATGTCCTGATGGAACACGTGCTGCTGCCATCTTTGTACTGGTTTGGGCACAGTTTGAATCCACAGGCATCTAGAGTGGAGCTTAGTGTCTTTGTTAGAACGTGAGGGTCTTTTCTGTATGGTTTTGATTTACATTTTTTCCTCTCTGAATTGCAGTGAAAAAAAAAGACAACAATTTCTGATAAATTGGGTTTTGTGGTAAAAGCATTATTTCTCAGTCCAGAGTCACCATAAGAAAAACAGTGCAGACAAGACCTGGTGGGTTCAAGGAACGTTTCAGAAAGCTCAGTGCATAATGTTACTAGAAAAGGGCACAAAAGGTAGAAGAAAGCTTTCCACAACTTCTGTTCCTATTAGCAGATCTGATCCTGCAGCCAGAGGTACCAGTTTAATACAGAACAACCTGATTGTCCAGCCAGGGAGAAAAGCCTGTCCCATCAAGCTCATGCCCCCTTTGCTGAGCAGGCCAGAGTTGGTCCCTGTAAACGCTGAGAGTCAGGCAGAGTAAAGCTGCTGCTTCCCCAGGGAAGGGATCTGAGTTTGAGGCTTCCTGTTCAGTGTGCTTTAGAGGCTCTGTGTGTGTGTTTCATGGCTACAGAGGGGACAGTGCATGCCTTGGGTATAAGCTTCAACTGCTTTAACTGCTCAGTGTTTGATCATTATCCTAATTTGCTAGGTGCAGAGCAATTGCTGCAGATGCACCAACAGCATCCAAGCACATTACTAGGACCTGCACTTTGCTGCAGGGCAGCAGTCTGCGTGACAGAGTTTAGCAGCCAAATTCTGCTGCCCCGAATTCACTGGAAATACCAATAATTCAATCTATTTTATCAAAGTTTAAAAAGTTATCTGGGTTTAAACCGGTGTGATTAAGGACGTCTGATATTGTTGCATTATGTTCATTATTACACACAATACTTTTCAGCAGCAGTCTTTGTAACAGGGAGGAGAGGAATCAATAGGAGAGAGATTTTGCTGAGATTTTTGAAGGAGTCTAAACCAAGGTGCGAGCTTTCCATTAACTTCAGTGCTCCAGCATTTAATAGTCTGAAAACCTCAGCCATACAGCACAAGGTGGGAATGATGTTATGCTGCAGTTTGGTGCAATGCCCTCCAAAGAGATGCCCTCGTTTCAGACCTGGCTTTAAGAGGGAATGGGTACTGCAGGATGTTGCAGAGATGGCATAATGCACCAGATATATAATGGTGATTATACAAGATGACCAGGCAACTGAATGTGAATAGCATTAGAGGTTACTCATGCATTTTGTACTTGATCTTATTACTACCAAAGCCTGTACAAAACTCCCCCCAGCCCTAGAGAGATGAGAATCAAACCCTGCTGTTACACCGGTAGAGCACAGCTGTTTTGTACTGCAGAGAATAGTACGTTGTAATGCGGATTACATCAGCTTGCTGCAGCGTCAGGGAATCTCCCAATTCAGTAATTGAAATGTCACTTAGCCTGCCTGCTTTTATAAGTAAGTGTAGTTATTTCGACTCTCTGTTTGTTAAATTCACAGCTGCTAAACCAGCTCTGAGTTGCAGGGATGAGCCAGCTTCACCTGCAGCCACCCTGGCAGGCCGCAGGATTTTGATGCGTGTTCCCCCAAGGAAAAACAGTAATTCTGTATTTACACCTCCTGCCTGACCTTGCGGTTCTCTCCTACCCCAGGTGTGGCAGGGAGGCTCATGCTAGGGTGCGCATCAGAGATTTCCCTTTGCCAAGGGGAAACAGCTTTCCCCCACTGTTGCCCCAGAGCTCTGCTATGTGCTTTGCTCTTCTGGGCAGAAAGAGACCTAGGGAACGGAGGATCTCTCAGCCTTGGAAGTGGGAACCACTGCTGGCAGTGTGGGTGGTTGTGTGCAAAACTGCAAGAAAGAGCAAAACCTGCTGCTAAACCTGGATCCAGGCTTTTGCTACCTGCCCAGAGCCACTTGTGCACATGGGTCGTGTGTGCCTGCTGTCTGTTTTGGGGTTGTTTGTGCTGTGTGTAGGACAGGTTGGCCAGCAGCCATTGACATGCTAGTGCTGCCATTAGTAACACATGCTGGAGTTTAATGGGTTGGCTGCAGAGCCCTGCATCTGACCCCATCAGGACAGGGTTTTTCTTTGAGCCTTTAGATTTCAGGGTTGCACCAGCAATTCTTTCTAGGAACTTGGCCCTTCCACAGGTGATCATCTATCAAGGTGATAGTCACAAACTTAGAATCATAGAATCATTAGGGATCAGAAGGGACCTCGAAAGATCATTTAGTCCAATCCCCCTGCCATAGCAGGATCACCCAGACCAAGTTGCATAGGAACACATCCAGGCAAGTTGTGACCGTCTCCAGAGAAGGAGACTCCACAACCCCTCTGGGCAGCCTGTTCCAATGCTCTGGTACCACACTGGGAAGAAGTTCCTTCTGATATTTATATGGAATCTCCTATATTCCAGCTTGCACCCATTGCCCCTTGTCCTATCACTAGATGACACTGAGAATAGCCTGGCTCCATCCTCCTGACACCCACCTCTCACATATTTATAGACATGGATGAGGTCACTCCTCAGCCTCCTCTTCTCCAAGCTCAAGAGACCCAGCTCCCTCAGCCTTTCCTCATCAGGGAGCTGTTCTGCTTCCTTCATCATCTTCGTTGCTCTACACTGGACACCCTCCAGCAGCTCTGTGTCCTTCTGGAACTGAGGGGACCCAGAACTGGACACAATACTCCAGATGCAGTCTCACTAGTGCAGAGTAGAGAGGGAGAAGAACCTCTCTTGATCTGCTACCCACCCCCCTTCTGATCCCCCCCAGGATGCTGTTGGCCCTCTTGGCCACAAGAGCACATTGCTGGATCATAGTCATAGGAGAAAGGACCCCCAGGCCCCTTTCTCCTACAGTGCCCTCCAACAGGTCAGTCTCCACCTATCCTGGTCCCTGGGGTAAATAAAAAAGATACCTCTTTTTTCCTGGTGCTTCCTTCAGGAGAGGACCTTACCTCTTTTCCCATTGCCAGACCTGCTCATTGACCACACATGGGCTCGACTGGTTTGAAGAAACAGAGCAGGCCAGCGGTGGCAGAGCAGTCTTACCCTTGTGCCCTGCAAGGCAAAATGTGAATAAGGTGTTTGCAGTGTGCTTCCTTGGGGAAATCCTGAGTGACTACACCAGAGACTCCAGCTCTTTCCCAACCCTATTTCTGGTCTGTTCTGTTGCTCTTAGCATCTCAGCTGCGTGTGATGCTCCCTACCCACCTGGTGACATGCAAGATGAAATTGAAGAGCTAAGGACTGTAGTGTGTTAGTGTGATGGCTAATGAGGAAGGCAGGGCTTTGGGCTTCCATTGGAGTTTTTAGGCCAAGTGCAAATGTGATCAGCATCTGGGTGTGAGTCTGAATCTCTTGCAGTGCCAAACATTGCAGTGAGTGTTTCTGTGACATGGTTGCATGTGTTACTGTACAAACAATGCACAGACCCCACAGGCAGATGTTGTAGAAAAAGTCCCTTCACTTTCCAGGTGTAGAGGAATGTGGTAGTGGTAACTGCTTAGAATGCAAAGCATTATCATTTATGCATTGCCTCGTCTCCTTCTGTTTCAACCCCACATGTTGTGCCTGTCACTGAGAGTATAATTGGTTCAGAGCAGTTGTTACTTGAATGAAAGTGGACATAAATGTTCATAGAATTTCTAGCATAGAATTTCTACCTTCATTGGCAATGTAAGCTAATAGAAACAACAAAAAATAAGCTTTTATTCTTTCATCGCTGCATTATCTGTGAATCTGGACTGTGCTCTCAAAAATCCTCAGTGGGTAGATTACAGGGTCTGTCCTCTCTGGCCTTGTCCCACTTGAAAGTAAAGGGGTCACAATCTTGTGATCCTAGACTGAAGGATCTTTTATTATTAAACTTGATGCACTCAGAGTAAAGAGTCAGAACTCAACCTGTGCCTCATTATGCCTCACTGACTGTTCCTCTTTGTGATTTGGAAACTGATTGTGTTTATGCTCTGGTCTCTGGAAAACAGTTATACCTACATGGAGCTCTGTGCTGTTGATCTTAATCAACTGTCTGAGTAGGAGCGGTCTCTGAAGGAAGTGCTGAGGCTTCAACTTCATTGAGAGGAAAACTGTTGTATTGTGCAATGGCTGTGATGAGCTGCCAAGGCTGACTTAGCTAGCAGGCCTGAGAGGTTTCTGTTACCAATTGCCCCATTCATGAAAAGAGAATCTCATTCATCTTTCTTGTAGTCAGTTCTACCCTCTGTAGAATAGAAGGATTTAACCCACAGCATTCAGACTAGGGAATTTTAAGCAGTCAGATTAATTTGCTTCCTTCACTGGCCCATCATATTACCCCAGCTAGCAGCTGCATACTGACCTTCTAGGGATGCTGGCCCTTAGAACACCAGTTTATGTCCCATGGTTCTGCCCTCGAGATCTAGGCTCTGTAACTGGCCAAAGAGGTTAGAAGATCTGTGTGAGTGCTAAGCAGATTTATGCAGCTTTGACACAAACAGCATCTCTGCATCTCAGCTTTGTCATTGTTACTATAAGGACGTAATGATTTGATTTCCAGTTGCTATCGTATTATTGTTGAAGGCACTGTATAAGCATGCAAAAACGATGGCCCCTGAAGCTCTTGCAGACTTGTGTACACCATGGGTGATGCCATGAATGGGTATTGCCAGACAATTAAAAGTATAAAGCAACAGTCAGGTTTTAGCTGCAGGTTCTCATGGCTGTTGGGTGCTGGTCTTGTGGTTATGTTCAAGTTTGCCTTTGCCTGGATGCAGTGGAGTAGGCTTGCTTGTGTATCATTTGTGCAAGTGTATATACTTTGGTTTGTGTTTAAATAATGTAAACCAGTGCTTCAGTGCAGAGCTTGAGCGAGACAAGAAGCTTGAGGTAACTGCTGGTGGGACTGTGCTGTGCCGGATAGAGCTCAACAGCCGCTGACAAAAACTACTGATGGTTTTCACTGCACTTCCCCAGGTCATTGCAGAATCTGGTACGAATATCTCTGGCTGTCTCTGTCTTCCCCTGGTTACTCTGACCATCGTTTAGCTCAGCTAGGAGAAGGAGACTCTTGTAGATGTTTAACTATGAGCACGTGCAAGTTAAGGATTCACACTGAAACAGTCACTGAAGGCTGATTCTGATCCTGGGAGGTGTCTAGTCAAGCAGCAAATCCAGAAGCAATTAGTTACACTGGGCAGATAATGAACTTCAACAAAGAACGCTCAAAGTCAACATCTGTGGCAAGATGTTAGCAAATATTCTAGATAAGTAAGCTATTCCAGGAAGCATTGCAAGTATTCTGGTTTGTAGCATGTTTGCATAAACCATTAGATAAGGCTGCTGCGCTGTTAAAACTCTGATGGGAAGTGTCTATTTCTGGAATTGGGGTGTTTGACTTGTTGGGTTTTTTTTAAGCTCCATTGAAATTTTAATTTAGCCAGTGAGGTTAAGCACTGTGACTTTTTGCTGGCATAGCTGCAGTAATAAGAAGTCCTGGTACAAAGGCAGGTATAGCAATGTTTAGGTTAATAGTGGGACTGTATTCCAAACCAGGCAAGACAGGTGAGGGTACTGTCTGAGCTCAGAAGGAGCAAGGAGGGACTGATTGCCTGGAAGGGGTGTAAGAGTCAGCCCTCAGCTGCTTCCAGTGAGCAGCTGCTTCCAGTGATCTCCTACCTCTGGACTCTTGATTTCCTGCAGCTCATGGGTAGGGTTTGCTGCTGTATGAAGCAGCAGTTCCAGCAAGATCTTTCCAAGCATTTAACTAAAGGAAGAGAGGAGGGGCAGCACACTTGCAAAGGAGGAAAAAAGTAGTGTAGCAGCACTGTGAGAGGTGACTGTCCCATTTTCCCTGCAGGAATAGTGAAATCTGCACTAAATGCTTTTAAGACAAAGTCTGCCTGACTGTGAACGTCTCTAAATATCTCCTTATAACAATGCGGTGCAGCTTTCTCGTGCAGGCTGAGCCCCAGGCAGAGCTCCAGACTGAAGCAGTCATGTTCCTGTTTGACATTGGGTGACTAGCTTTTAGAGATGTGAGGAGCCACAAGCTGTGTAGGCATTTGCTTTCTCCAGAACAGCTAATGTGCTGTGAGTGATACCAATGAACAGGGTTAATCGTTCCTGCGAGGTAGTTCTCTGTGCATCTGTACCTCAAGGCACTGCAATCTGATGAGCAGTTGTTCCGATGACTGTTTGTTAGTGTCAGTGCTGGAGTCTGGTAGGTCACAGTTTTATAACACTGGCCTCTTATTTTCATGGCTTCCTGGAAAAAAATGTGGTTTTCTAGCCTTTCTCTCTTTGTTTCATTGCTGGCCAAAACACGGTCTCTTCAAATGCATCATCCTGCCTTGGCATCCAGTCCATTTGGCTCTTCTTGATTTCAACAGACTTCTGAGAAGAGGTTATTTATATCAGTGAAGTTTGCAGCTTCTGGCTTGTCCTCATCCATATGTAACTAGAAACTCAGATAAACTAAAGTTCTACTCAAGTAGGCCTGGAGAACCCCCTAATCTTTGGAGTAAGATACTCCCTGGTTTTAGGAGAATGTCGTCAAGAAGCAGGTTTCTTTTGGTGCTTGATTTAACAAGCAGGAGAACCAAGCCGTGCCGCTGTGCTGCGCTTTAATTCAGCCATAAAAGCTGGTGTTTGCGTGTTTTGTTTGTGTTGTGCGGTGTTGGAAACCATTACAAAAGCGGGTTTTTTCCTGCCTTAGAGATCTTCCCTGACACACCAGCCTTTTTGTCTTATCAGACCTTTTTTTGTGGTCTTACTGCTTTCATGTTATTTTCTTAAGCTCTCTTTGCTGACACAAAACTTTTTGATATATTCTGCTTTTGAAGTGCTAGCTGTTGTTGCCCATTTTGTTCTGGCTTTTCTGCTGTTATTTTCCTCTTACTGATGGCCTTGCAGAGTGCTGTCCACTTGTTTTTAATGAACCTTCTCTCTTTCTAGAGCTCTGTCAGCAGTGATGCTTTATATGCTGTGAGATTACAGGTAATGAAGAACCTTTGTCTGTCCAGTGATTTTTTTCCCTCCTTGGGGCAGATTTGTAGCTGGGCTCTGCACGAATGCTACGGATAAGTGGGTGGTTGAGAATCTTGTATTCCTGTGCTGCAGTTGTAAGCTGCGGTAGGGAAAACATGGGAGGTAAGTACTACAGCATAAGAGTGTGTTTGAGAGCAGTCACTACAGCTTTCCTTGTGCCGAATTGCTTGTAACTATTTTTAGTTGAAATTGGTGCAGCAACTAATGTACCATGGCACGGGAAAGATAGCAGAACTGGGGCTGTAATTCTTACGGCTTGAAAAAAACCAGCACAGTACTAAGAAACCCCTTTACAAATGGCCTTTGCAGGTGAGCCTGTGCAAGATAGACCATGCATCTCAGAAAACCTAATTAGTCCAGGCAGAATGCCATAATAGCACAGCTGATTGCTTCTGGTTCCTCACTAGTGCTGAGCAAGCTTAGCTGGAATTATCTGCCTGGCTCTACATGGCAGAGATTCATTCTCCTCCCTTCCCACTGCTTTGGTTACTTCTCCTTTAGTTTGGGAAGGAGATGAAATGCGTGTGGATCCTTCTGTTCTAGCGCAGGTGGCTGGGACATCTGTCCTGCCCTGTGCTGTTGATCCACCCCTCGGTGAGGATGAGAGAGCAGAGCAGAGCCTTGGGACTGCTGTCTTTGGCAGTGCTGCTGCATAGACTCTGAGGAAGGGGTGCAAAGGGTTGTTTCTCTGCTGTGACTAAAAAGTAGTAGGAGTAATGAGATTTCTTACTGCCTTTCATGGCGACACAAATTAGCTTTAATTTTTAAAAGGAATTATTTTGGATGTGGAGCACACGCTTCACTTTTCTAGCAAACTGATGAGACTGGGGGGTGGGGAGGGGTGTGTGAAAACTTGGGTGGCATCTTAAGAAACCCTCTAGCAAATAAATGGTTAACCAGTAAGGCAGAGCATAGACTATAGGATGGAGGAGTGTAATTATCATGGGATAAGCAAATGATTAGAGTGTTATGATGCTCAAAGTATAGCCCTAGAGTCAGATGCTTAATTATTAATATTATTATTCATGGATGGGTCTTTATGATGTGGGAAATGAAAATTTCTGGCCCTGGAAGGAGATGTAAGACACCAGTTTAATATGCCAAGCAGGGCTTACGACAGTGCGGTGTGCTTCATATAAATTAAATCTGCCCGTTAGCCACATGCTCTCCGCTGGGGATGGAGTCTTCGTGTACTTGCTTCCAAAAGCTGCTCATACGATGTGAAGTAAAACAAATAAAAATCCCCTTTTAATATTTTTACAGGTAAATGGAAATGTTTAAAATGCAGGGAAAGATAGGTAAGGGAAGACATGGATGAAGACTCTGGGCTCACTGAAGGCTCTTGGTGATGACCCAGGTCTGTTTTCAGACACTGTCTGTATTCTCTCATTCGGATGCCTCACAACCTCATGAATTGACAGTGTGCATGTGGTGAGTGGCACACGTGGAGTGGACACCACACGGCACTGACAGCGTTTGTGCTGACCTGAGCTTCAGCTGCAGTGTCCATGCAGCTGGGCATGCTGGTCTTTGTATTGGAACTGATGTCAGATTGGATGCTGTGGTGTGTGTTTGTTGCATTCCTGTGCTGAACTCCTTCATACCAAAGGCTGCTTTGTCTGGGACCGGGCTATACATGGCAGCAGTTTTGCTGATCTCTGTGCAGACTCCTTCGGATGCCACTGTGTAAAGTTCTGTGTTAGTTCTTATTTGCACAACAGTATAGACTTGATTCGAATGAGCATCCCCGAGCACAAGAGATTGCTGTAATGAAGTAAAGGGAAAAGATTGTTTCACTTGGTCTCTGGTCACTGAGAACCAGCATTAGCCTTTGCAAACTCCAGCTCATGAGCTGCTCACTCTTGAGCAGTAGTGAACAGTGTGAATAACCATACTGCTCAGGCATTAGCTGTCCTGGGAGCATGAACAGTGTGAATAACCATACTGCTGAGGCATTAGCTGTCCTGGGAGCAAAGGAGCCAGGTCTCTGTGTGGGTAAGGGGATGCTAGGTAAAGCCTTCTCTCTAGGCAAATGGTACCTACTTGAGCAGAGGGAGGAGCGGTGTCTGGAGGCGCTGGAGGGAATGAAGGCTGCATGCACACCTAGCATGCTGCTGTGCTTCCAAAAGAGTGAAAACCCTTTTTCTTCCCCGTGGGTATCTGGGTTTTCAGCAGTGTGGCTCTTGAAACAGTTCATCTTTCACTCCAGTCCTAAACCGATGTGCGAAGTGCCAGCATGTGTGGTGGGGCAGGCAAGCAGCGGGAGAGATGCCTTTCCATCTTCTTTCCCTCTCTTTTTTTCTTTCCTTATTACAATCCTGCTTTTTTGATCTTCCTTCCTGCAATATTATGAGGACTGCAATGGATTGCTATGGCAACTGGCCATCCAGGCCTGCATACTAAATGGAGACACCTACATGAGGGCTCACAGGGGAAAGAGATAAAAGTGTAAACGATGCAAACAGCAGTAGCGGCACCACTTGGATGCTTGCACTGTGAGATGGGGGGACATAAAGAATGAAGCCCAATATTGCTGTCAGCCTTAGGGATAGAATTCCTTGTTGGGCACCTGCAGGATAGAAACATCACACTTTTCTCCCACCATGCCTCGCAGCCTTCATGAGAAGCAGATATCCAGGACATGGTGGTCTATAAATATAGGGGGACTGCTAATTTGTGGGGAGTTGAGGGGATGGCTGTGTGAAACTGGGATGCAAATGTTCAATTATTGCAGCTTGACAGCAATGAATGGAGAGGGGAAGAGGGGCTGAATGGCTGGATTCCTTCTCTGGGTACTTCTGTTCTGGTTTGTTCTGAACTGCATCTCTGTCCCTGTGCTGCTGGCTCTGGGGAATGCTGGGCAGGAGTGGGGAGCATAATAGAAGGAAAACGCCTGTCTGGCATGGGGCAGGAGCAGCTGACAATAGGATAGGGCTTCTCTTAAATGAAACAAAGCAGAGATGTTGGTTCCTAAATAATCTGGCAAAGGAGGTGAGATGGGTAGTGTATATACGTTTGCCCCTCACCCCCGGCATGCTTGGCTTTATCTCCACCTTCATCTGCCTGCCATACTGGCTGTGCCTCCCGTCTCCCATATTGCCCATATGGCACTTACCCCTCCCCACAACTGGAAGGAACCAGCCATTTCACCACAGAAAGAGCCTAGGGAGTGGGGAGGGAGGGGGGAGGCTGGTGCTGCTGTTAGGGCCAGATGGCCCTGAAGGGCCTCCAGCAGCCTGGGGTGGTTCATTGTAGCTGCTCCCTGGCTCAGACCTTTTCAATTCCTTTATCTCTGCTTTTCTTCCCCCGGCTCTGTGGACAGTATCCAGATTGCTTGAGCCTGGCACTGCTATTAAAAACTCAGGGGCACTTCAGACCTGCTGAGCTGTGGGATGAGCTGGGTAAGCACATGCTTCCTGCTCAAGGGTTATGGAGAGCCCTGTGCTGCATAGGGCAGCCTGTCAGACAGTGCCCACTACCCAGGAATATGTGCCAGGTACAGAGGAATCCAACAGAGGTGCATATAGAGGTCTCAGGCCCAGCCTGAGGCTTCTTGGAGCTTGACACAGAGTACCACAGCCAGTGCCTTGGTCACGCGTTTTCTACCCAAGAGCTCCATGAGCCTTTCCCAGCTTGCCTGTTCTTGACTGTCTGCTGCTTTGCTGAGTGCAGACTCCCACTTGTCCTCCTCGGGGTGGCATGGGTGGGTAGAGGGATGGGAATGTTGCCTTTCACACAGAAGGAAAGCCACCTTGTGCTATAACAACGCATTTTTGTGAGCAGGGCAAAGCCCTTACCCAGTCGAAGGCAGCTTCTTCAAATCTAGTGCAGAGACAGGTGATGAAAAATCATGTACAATGCACACAGTAAACCATACCTTCAGCCAGTTGTCAGAAGCCCTACACACAAAACAAAAGCAGTGCCGTTATGCTGGGGCTCTGCCTGTGGCAGTAATATTTGTGTGTACTTCCCAAACTGGCAGCCAGCAGAGGGGCTGTGCTGTGGAGCACTGCTGTGACAGTGTCTGGGCCAGCTCAATTGTGCTGTGATTCTGTATACAGTGCTCCATACACATCACCTTGCCTTTCCAGCATGTCTTTGCTGCAGAACTGGTGGCTGCATTTTGTCTCAGCACCCTCCTGGGCCTGTTCTGCATAGCCACGCTGTGACACTGCAGGCGAGCTGACTGGGCTGCTTGCTCCACCACCAGCCACGCCAGGATGCTCTCTGGGTTCGCACCCCATTGCTCTCTGGGTTTGCACCCCATTGCTCTCTGTGCTGCAGTAAGGTGAACCACTTCTGAATGCATTTTCTAATGAGTTTGTCCTCTTGTGTATGAAAACGTTGGAGAGTTACTAAAACTTGAGTTACGTGGGTTGGATACCCTGGGGGGTTACACGCCCTCCTGGGCTCCTGGGCTGTATGTTGCTGAAGTTGTCATGGGGCTGCTCTTTGCAGAGCTACTGTGTGCAGGTAGCAAGGAAATCTCATCTCATTGCTGCATGCACAACATTAACAGACTTGTTAAATCTGAGGTGCTGAGGAAAGGATCTGCACCACTGATTCTGTCTGCTGTTCCTGGATGCAGGAGCAGATGTTTGTTGCACTGCTGTGGCCTCCTTCCTGCTCTGTGGTCTGTACCCCAAACTGTTGTTACTGTGGTCTTCACACCTTCATGTAACCGCATCCTCCTTCACACATGAACCGGAGTGATGATGCTTCAGAGACTTGCAAAAATGGCTCCTGATGCTTCAGTGAAGTGGCATATAGGGACTGAAGCAGGCGCTGGAGTCAGCCACTGCTGTTCCGGAGGTGGTGCTGGTAATATTAGGATGGTAGAAAGCATCTCGAATACTGTGACTGGCAGCAACTACACAAGTAGAATGTAACTCGAGTTTCTAACTGTGCAGTGTGTTGGCAAGGGCAGAGCTATAACAAGTGTTCTGTATTAACCTCACTGCTGCACACAAACCCCTTTCGAAGTGTGAAATACTGGATTCAACTCTGAACCTCTGCAGAGGCTGGGGAATGCTGGTCTCCAGGCATGAGTCTGAGGAGCTCTGCAGGAGCCAGGCTTTGAACGCCGGCATCATGTTGCCATGAAATTCTGCATCCTTTCAGAAGTGGGCTTCAACTCTGTGGCCCTTCCACCAAATATTTTCAGTCGATTCGCCTTTGCCAGTTTCAATATGTTGTTATTCCGTTTGGGGGGCTGTACCAGGCTCCCCATGGTTGGTCATTAAACATGCTGGAAATTCTTGTGCTTTCATTTCTGATCAAAGACCCTAGGCTGGCTGGCACAAAGGGATAAGGTTTGCTGACTTTGGTGTAGGAGGCTCTGAGTTCAGATTTGCTTCCCTTTCTCAGCACTTTTCTCTCTCTAATGAAAACAATAAAAAGAAAAGAGATGGGATCAGAAAGCACTTGACAAGTATAAAAATATTGGAAACGGGATGTTTGCTGCAAAAATGGGATGAAGTTAGAACGGGCTGAGCTTCGAAATGGGCCAAGTTAAATAAGCAGCGAGTCCTGATAACTTGGCCTTTTTTTTTGTTGAGGTTCGTACACCCACATATGTGATCTCCAAAGGGTGAGCCAATGTAACCCTAATTGTACCTTATTTATCTTGGCTGTTTAAAGAGCTCACCATGCTGTAACTTGGCCCCTTCCACAGTGATTGCATCTTTATACAGTTGACCTTTTCTTCCCCCTCCAGTTTTTTTGTATGTGCTACAAGTTTTCATGTCAGATATAATTATCTGAACCCCCGTAGGCTCTAAGGATAAGGTTTCAGCCATTTTTGGCAGTGGGGTTCTTTCCCAGGGCTGCAGATGGGTTAGGTGAACCAGATGTACTCAGATAAGTTTGTTGCAATTGCTCTCTGGTTTTTGGGTTGCACTTCAAAGGTTGGCCTCTGCGCTCAGGGGTTAGCTGCCTTATAAAGTGTAACTTAGATTTTTGTGATCGCGATGAGGGCATTTTTCATTTCACTGAAGCCTGGCTTCAACTAGGTTGTTCTTGCCGGTTCCTTTCCAGCACTAGGGATGCTCCAGTTGTGTGTGTTTGCTGATGTGTCACTTCTTGGACTAAGAGCTTGAAAAATAAAACATGAAAAGGGGTCTGGCTTTGCCGCTGCTGTACTCTATCACCTGCAGCAAGCTCTGTGTCTGGGGCTGCTCTGAAATGGCACTGGATTTGCCCAACAAATAAAGACACTGCCTGGGTGTCAGGGTTGTGCATCTCCGCTTGGTCTGGTTCTTACCTGTGGGCTGGAAAGTAGACAGATTGGTGAGCTGGTTAATTAATTCTATTATTTGTATTTATACTGAGAGACTACAAAGAGCTGCATGAGGTCAGGTTACCCTTTTCCCTAGGCTCTGGAAAAATCACATGGGCAGGATGCTTTCAGCTTTGATTTGGTTTCTATCATGGCAGACAAAAGAAAGGAAAAAGAACATGTTGTGACCCTGATTTTATAGAAGGGGGAATGGGGAGGGATAGTGAGTCAGGGATTTGGCCAAGGCTGTGCAGAGACTCTGGCTTAGACAGCAAATAACATTGGCTTTCCCCAAGCCCTGTGCAGGACCTGAATTGCAGGGCATCCTTGGTTCTTCCTGAAGCTTTCTATCTCAAAATGTCTTCATCTAGCATTGGTGTAATGAGGTCCAGCCTCTGTTCTTCCCCTCCCATCTCTTGCTGTCTCACCCGACGTCCCTGGACTCAGAGCCATAACACTAATATTTGCTGGGAACAGCATCGTTTTGGAAACAGCACAAAATGTGTGTGAAGTGACAGCACCGTTCAGCTGTGCCGCTCTTAAGGGGGGAGGAAGGGAGGTGCAAAAAGGTCACTGGCTGCTTTGTGTCACTAAGTTGGTGGCTTTTTTTTTTTCTCCTTTCTTTCTGCAGATGCCACTCAGGAGCACCCCCTGACTTCTGTTCAAGCTCCATTCCCTGACAGAGCCATGGGCCACGCGCTGAGCTCTGCTGAGCCCCAGCTGCACTGAGTGAGAACCAGCAGAGCCCATAGTGCTTAGATCCCTTAGGAATTGGCTCCAATTTTTTTTAAAATTTCATGTTTTTGTCTGTTTGGGAGGTGACCGGTGGCACTTAATGTGGGTCAAGCCTGGCAAACTGATCTCCATGGCAACCATTAATGAATGCCATTGGCTCAGTGGTTCCATCCCTGCATCTCATTAAATTTCAATGACTTTCATGGGGCTCGGACATGTAATTAATATCAAACACATGGTATTCAGCAGGATAAGGTTTAACAGCAGGCAACGTGTGCAGGAGCAGAAGAGTGACGTGGGGAGAAATGTTTGGGCTCTGTCCCCAAACACCACAGGAACAGGCAGCCCATGAAAAAGAAGTGAAAGGCAGATCCTGGTGATTGCTGGTCACGGTTGGCAGCATCACTGCTGGGCTCTTTAGCCCTGTTTGCCTTGGTGGATTTTGGGAAACTGTGTGATCAGGGCTGATGCTGGCACATTAGAGAGTGGCTCTCGCTTTGTGACTAGTGACCATCTTGCTGAAGGCAACATAATCAGAAAAGGGGTCATAGCTGAAGGAAATGGAATCTTATATGCCAGCTATGGAAAATCCCTCCAAGGCCATGGAGATCGGAGGAAGCAGCACAAGGCAGGAACTCAAATTCTGTTGCATTTCTTTGATGTCTGCTCATTGTACACAGGTACAGGCTCTGTGGCAAACTGCAAACTCTCCCCATTCCTGACACAGAGGTGACACAGAAAAAGCCCCCACAAGAAGCCACTGTGGACTGGGGAAAGTCTTGTTCTTGTCATTGGGGTTGGGTAAATCATACGGCTATTCAAGAGAGGGCAGCAGATGCAGCAGTAGAAGCATCACCAGAGCTTTGCACAGTCCAGCTGCACAGTAGGGCTGTGGGAGGCTTCTTCTCTAGGGGAAGGGACTAGTGCCAAAATATGGGGGGAGTGGTGAGGAGAGAGTTTTGGGTTTTGCCAAAATTAATTTGAGTTTCCTAAGGTTAGCCTTCCTCTAGTGAAGATCTCAGTCATTTCAGCTGTATTAAAGTCTTGCAACATCTTATCTCCCACAGATTAATGTTATCTGACATGAAATGAAACCAAAAGGTGGGGGGAATGGAGGAAATAACCTCTGCTAATTACTAATATGTAAAGTGAGCAACGAGACGAAGAAATAATGTGCTATCAGATACAATCCTGGGGTTTTTAAAACAAATTATTTAATCTTCAACTGCATTGCTGCTATTCTACAGGGAATAATATACAATTCCCCCAAGGATATGAGAGTATAATTCAGTGGCAGCTCTGGTGAAGTTATATTCAGTTTAATGAACGTTGGTGGGAAGCTAAGATTGAATTATTGCCCGAGTGCTCTGTCAGGTTGCCTCATGTTGTTATGCAGGATATAAAGAAAATGATTATTGACAATACTAAGGAGATTCATTTTGTCTGAGTGAAGGAGGCAAAGGAGGTGTATTGAATATGTGACGTAGTGGGAGAAGGTTAATCATGACCGTAATGTGGGATGAGGAGATCGATCATGCGTGGATCACAGGGATGGATATTTAATGTGCATGCGACACGGTGGGGGAAGTTTTACTGCCTGGGATGTGCAGAAGGGACAGAGTTGGAAGCAGTAACAGTGACTTAGTGTGTGACAAATAGCAGCGTGGTAGCAGAGGACATTCCAGCACCGTGTGCAGGTGCAGCAGCGAGTGGCGTTTGCTGCAGCTGGGCTACGTTCAGGCCATTTCGACGGCTGCAAAGAAAATCCTCCTGGCCTCTGCAAGCTTGTGGATGGCTCTGGGTGACTTCCCCAGGCGCCGCTCGTCCTCTTATGCCATTAGGTGGCAGCATCTCGATGTGCAAAAGGCTCTGCTGGGTCGTTTGTGTAGCCCTCTCACCTCCGGAGTATCCAAAGCATCCCTAGAGGCTTGAGCTGGGTCTGGAATCACCTGTTCCCACCAAGAAATGCTGTGCCCAAGTTCCTGATGGGAGCCCGGAGCAGAGAGCAGTTACGATTGGTTTTGGCCTTAAGTTGTGCCAGGGGAGGTTTAGGTTGAGTATTATGAAAGATTTCTTCACAAAGATGACTGCCAAGCACTGGCACAGGCTACCGAGGGAAATGGTCCAGTGACCACTCCTGGGGGTATCTGAAGATGTGTGTGGATGTGCCAGCTGGGGCATGGTTTAGTGGTGCCCTTGGCAGCCTTAACAGCTGGACTTTCTAACCTAAAAGGTTCTGTGATTCTGTGGTGCTGCATGCTGGCTGTGGCATGTTGGTCCCATGTTGTGTCTTTTCTTCCTCAGCATGCTACAGCCGGGCACTCCAATCACATTGCCTGGGACCAGTTCAGATCGTGGGCAGGATGAAGCTGGGACACAGTGACACGTGTCAGATGAAGGATGACAGAGTTTCTCAGGGTACCCCTGTAGTGTACAGACAGATGAGCTTTGGAAGCGTTTGGCTAAAGCTGGAAGGCAATGAAGAGGATGATGAATAGTTTTCTGAACTGACCCTGTGCTCGCTGTGGGCTCCATATCCTGCGCTGGAATAGTCTTGCTGCCCCATAGCTGTGGCTCTGTGTGGTGTGAGGGAGTGCTCCTCTTCAGTTGTCTCTCCAGCAGTGAACACAAATTATGTTTAGACTAACCTAATGTATCTCATTCTCTAAATGCCTTCACTATTCTGTTTCTTTTCTTTCTTCTTCAACTTTTCCCAACCCACTCTGATACTTTACAGAAGCACAGACAAATTGAGCTGCAAGGGAATTAAAAAACGAATCAAAGTTATTCTTCTTACTCAGAGCAGGCTTGGCTTTCCCAGTGCCACCCCTGGAAGATGTCCAGCCTGTTCTTAGAGCCCTCCAGAGGCAGAGCTTTTGCAGCTTCCCAGACAGCCCAATCCTATTGCTTCATTATTCTCTACCATAAGCAATTGCTTGTTGGTGTCTTGGACATCGAGCCGTTGGTCACAACTCTTGAAGTGAGACCATCCAGCCAATTCCTCATCCACAGGGTGGTCCATCTGTCACATCCATTTCTCTGTTTTAGAGAAAAGGATGTCACGGGGGGCCATGTCTTCTGCAGTTATTAGTAAGGGAGGATGGACATCAGCACTTTGGTTAGTTAAGATATGTTTGCCACTGGCAGTCTCATCAGTTCTAGGTGTCACCACAGACAGTCTTGAATCAGAAAAGAGAGATGCACTAAAAATGCTGAGTAATTATGTACAGACTGTGCAGAATTAGCAGAACTATTTTATGCTAAACCAAGATTTGAGTATCTTTGAGTTCTCCATATCTGCCCAATGTAGTCAACATTTTCCAGTGATTTATAACTAATAAACTGTGCAGTGTATGGTAGTAAATGCTAGTCAGTGACACAAGTATTAATGGGAAGGCTTGCACAAACATACTTAGGTGTAGAGCAGGATTGTATAAGAGCTGTTGTCTCAGGAAACCAGAGGATAATAGATCACAGAATGAGCCTGCTTGGAAAGGACCTCCTAGGTCACAGAATCCAACCATCCCCACACCAACAAAACCCCCAAATACCTGGTTGATCAAAAACCACAACCTAACACCCTCCATGCTGTCACTCTAGCAGGTTGTGAAGCACCATGGCTACACGGTTCTTCAACTCCTCCAGGGATGGGGACTCAACCCTGGGAAGGCTGTTCCATTGCCTCCCCACTATTTCTGTAAAGAATTTCTTCCCAATATCTAATCTAAACCTCCCCTGCCTCAACTTCAGAAAGGTTGGAAAGAACATTTTCAATCTCCCAATAAACATATGCCTAAAATTAGACATCAGAGATGAATTCTTCTTAAAAAAGGCGAATGTCGTTCTTGCCCATCCCTACACAGGAAATTCCTAATTTATTTTTTAGGATCCCAGGTCAAGACTTCTAATCAAGCTCTCATTGCATACATTCAGAAGGGAGAGGCTGTTGATTTGAGCAGTTGGTTTGATTCATCACACTTTCCATATTGAAAAATGTAACCTCAGGTTCTGCGTATCTTTAGGGTAGAGGGATGTTTGCATCTGGAGCACTGGGTGATGAGGCCCATCCTCAGTGTGGAATAGAGTCGGCATCTATTAGAGGGAAACAAATGTATTGAAATCTAGTGCAAACTATTATAAGCTAAGCAGCTGGTGGTCTTGTTTCAGCAAATTCCATTCACTTGCCAAAGAGGAGATTTGTCAAAAAAATCCTTTCTGCATTTTTTTCTTGCCATCCACAAACAACTTCAAAAGCGGATTAAATTCAGGCTCCTTGGACCTGTCCACCACATTTCACTTTCATATTTTCTTGGAAAAAAAGCCGACAACAAAATATGGAGCTGATTGTTTCATTTTCTCAAGCTGCCACTCACAGCGTTTGATCTGCCTGTTCAAAGTGCAGTCAGCATGTTTCTATTACGGACGGGAGGAGTGCCCAGTCTAGACCATCTAGAACTTCTCCAGTGGTGGGATTCTGAGCAACATGGAACGTTTGGTGGTTTCCATCTGCAGAGATGAGAAGAGCGATAAGCATAAACAGACTCAAACAAATAACCCAGTGGCCAAGCCAGAAGATAAATCTCATAAATCATAGAACCATTAAAGATCCTCTTGTCCAATCTTCTGCTCAAATTCCCCACCAAGAATGTTTGCGTTCTGATATGGACTTGGTCTGGATGATCCTGCTGTGGCAGGGGGATTGGACTAGAGGATCTTTCGAGGTCCCTTCTGATCCCTGATGATTCTATGATTCTATGATCCCATTCTATGATTCTATGATCCCAGGCCTTACTGTCACATTCTTACACTGCTTTTTCTTTTCTTTTTTAAGATCTACTAAAGTCCCCTGGTAGCTTTTAGGTGCTGTCCTGCTCAGAGTGTAGATTCTTGCTATTTCTCTTCATTGCAAATGGCAAGAAATAGTCCTCGGATGCAAAATTTGGATCCTCGTTCTGAATCACAATTGCAGGAGAAGTCTGTGCTAAAATGGGGCTGCAGGTGAGACTACGGCTCAGTAATTTCAGAAAATCTTAGCAATGTATGTCATTCCCGAAGTGTGCACTAGGTACCCAGGGAATTCAGAACTGAGAGAGAACTTCACGGAATCCCCATAAAAGAAGGAAGAGAAAACCATCTAAAAATACCTAACTCTACTTTGTAGAGACACAGATTTGTTACGATCATAGAGATGTTGTAGTGCAGGTGGTTGAAATTAAACCCACTGGGTTTTGTGCATTAGAATTTTTGTTCCTAGGGTCTAGCAGGTTTTGTTACTGAGTGCACTCCAGTCTTCATTCTTCTTAGTGCAACAAATACTAAAATGCATTTGTGAATTCACCAGTAAGGCCTGTGGTGAGGTCACAATTCACTGGTTTTATTCTAAGAAGACACCAAACTTTTTCTTTTGGAACAAAGGTGTGGTTTTTATGGAAGTCCACAGAGCAACAACTCTGCTCTGAACTTGAGTACCTGGCACACAAATGGGGCTCTCTGTATCAGTGTGCTCTTGTGGCCAAGAGGGCCAACAGCATCCTGGGGGGGATCAGAAGGAGGTTGGTTAGCAGATCAAGGGAGGTTCTTCTCCCCCTCTACTCTGCACTAGTGAGGCCGCATCTGGAGTATTGTGTCCAGTTCTGGGCCCCTCAGTTCAAGAAGGACACAGAGCTGCTGGAGGGTGTCCAGTGTAGAGCAACAAAGATGATGAATGAAGTAGAACAGCTCCCTTATGAGGAAAGACTGAGGGAGCTGGGTCTCTTGAACTTGGAGAAGAGGAGGCTGAGGGGTGACCTCACTCATGTCTATAAGTATGTGAGGGGTGGGTATCAGGAGGATGGAGCCAGGCTCTTCTCAAGGTCATCTAGTGATAGGACAAGGGGCAATGGGTGCCAGCTGGAACAGAGGAGGTTCCATATAAATATCAGCAGGAACTTCTTCCCAGTGAGGGTACCAGAGCATTGGAACAGGCTGCGCAGGGGGGTTGTGGAGCCTCCTTCTCTAGAGATGTTCCAGACCCACCTGGATGTGTTCCTGTGCAACTTGGTCCAGGTGATCCTGCTATGGCAGGAGGATTGGACTAGATGATCTTTTGATCAATCCCTAATCATTCTATGATTCTATGAGATTTGCTGTTTTGTAAGCATGGTGGTCCCATGGACGTGCCCCCAGTGCTCACATACTGAAGAGGCTCACGTCAGACTTTTCCTTACCTCATCCCTGTGTCCAGCTAGAGCCTTGCAGACCTATTTACATTTTACCAAAGTTAATAGGAAAGTTATTCCTGAAATCAGGCCTTTTCCTGTATTTTGTGCAGTGTGGAAAAAGGATGAGATCTATGGAAGTTCTACTTCCAAGCTTTCTGGCATAGAAAACAGATGCCGCATCACACCAGGTACCTTTTTGAGTACTGCAAGGGAAATGTGCTTGCTGAAATCTGCTGCTGTCTGCTGGAGGCCAAATAAATGCTGTGAAGTGAAGATAGATTAGAAAAGCAACCCTGTGTTCCCTGGCAAAAAGCTGCCGTAGTTAAATGTACAGAAATGGGGGGCTTGGGCACTGAAAAAGGGGAACCATAATGGGAAGGTGCGACTAGAACAGGTTCATTACCCTTCTTCCTAGCCTTGGGTCAGTGTGAATGAGATCCTAATTCTCCACGGCCGCTGCAGGGTGCTTTTCCTGTGGCCATATCACCACACTGCTGTGCTTACCGCAGAAGTCTCTGACAGGTGTGATGCTTGTTCCCCATTTTCTCAGAGGATCTCTGTATCTCAGCCCCACCTGTCTGAAATCTCAGGACCTGTATTTTGTGAGAGGGAAGTACTCACTTTGGCCTGACAGAAAATCAAGCAGGTTTGCACAGGTCGTCTTGGGTACTGAAGGATGGAGAGAGTACTGTGAATCTGAGGGAGGAGAATTCCTTCAGCCAGACTCCTTGGAGCACGAGTCTGGCACTGGCACCATCTGATCCAAGCTTCTAGCAGGCAATCAGTATAAACCCTTGAGTCAGCTGTCTCTGCTATTGCCTTGGGCATGGCAGTTCTCTTTTGGGCATGGACAAAGATTGCTACGAGCTTGGCATGGATGGGGAGCTGTGGTCCTTCAAACAACTCAGGAGATCTGATTCACAGCAACTTGCTTACAGCTCCCTGCCAGGGACTCCAGCTGAGCTGCTGGTAGCATGGATTGAGGAGCTGGCAACCCAAGGTTTCCCTGCCCAGTAGCTGTTGTGGCAAATGAAGCCCTGACACCGAAATACAGTTCCAGCCTCGTGTCTGCAAAGGTGGCAGAGCTCTTCTGCCGTGTGTTGAGAGCTCTCCTATTACCCACTCAGCATGTTTGGGAGCTCTATGCGTTAAACAGATTTATGTGTTTAATAATTATTAGTTTCAAAGATTTACAGTGCCCTGCTGCTCTTTCTGTGACTCTGCCTCCCCAGGGGGTTAAGAAAGTGAAAATCCTTCATCAAGGGAAAGGGAAAAATTAGAAACTTTAAATCTTGAATTATTTGGAAAATTGGTTGTGGAGAGAACAAACCCCCATTCTCTGAATGTGCAAGGTGAGCATGTGTGTATGTCCTGGGGTTGTGCAGTACACAGCTGTTTAAGGAAAGTGTAAAGGTCTGGATATGCCTTTCTCCTCCCTCTTTGCTTTAAAAGAAATATTTGGACATGGGGGACACAATCAGAGGAAGCTTCACTGTCACTCTGCTACTGTTCCATTGTGCAGTGAGAATTTTATAGAAAGAAGCAGCCCCCATTTATTAAGACAAAAAGGAGTGAATTTGCCAACAAGAAGACACAGTTACTCCTTATGTAGCCTCACTGATTTATGTCTTCAAAGCTGTCTCTGGGTTTGCACTCATATCCTCTCCAAAGCTGGCTCATGCCAGAGCAAGTCCCATTGTGTGAACTGGCCATTTTATTCCCCTTTTCATGTAGAGTGATTATAGTCACTATAAAAGCAGAAGGGAACACAAAGGGAAATCTGAGAACTGAAATGCTTGTACATAAATCTTATTAACATATTCCTATCTGGATTGAGTGCAAAACAAGTGCAGATTAATTAGATAATGGTATTAGAGGCAGGAGGAATTCAGAAGGCAGCTTGCAGAAATTGAATTTATAGGATCCATTTTGAAATGAGCGTTAGATTTGGAAAAGGAAAAAAACCCACTTGGATGACAGTATCTATAGTAGTGAAAGCGTTAACTAATTCTACCCTAATCCTGATTACATAAATTAGAGATTGCACAAAGAATTGTATGGAAGAAGTAGCCTGAAGCTGGGAAGTGTGTGATGCTTCTGGGAGGAGAAACTTTCGAGGTCCCTTCCGATCCCTGATTATTCTGTGATTCTATGATTCTGTGATTCTATGAAAATGTGTGTTGTGAAAGATGAGATTTATACAGTAAAGAAGAACATTTCCAGAGTTTCCTTGGCATTTCTGGGGTCCCAGAAGAATGACAGACAACTCCCAAAGTCACAGGAATAATGGGATTTATATGGAAAACGCAAGTGAAAGCCTGAGGACAGTATTTCTCCTCCACTAAAGGAAGGTCCTTGTTACACAGAGCACAAAGAAATGCTTTTAAATTCAGAGCTAACTGCATGGCGAAATGCAGAGCTCTGAGAGGCAAGCAAGATTTGTGCTGTTTGAACATCAAACTCTGAGCACCTACTTAACCCAGCTCTGCAGCCTCCATCAGTCCAGGGGATGTTTGTGTTTTCTTCCCAGCTCTGACCCTGAGCAGTTCCAGTGGCCTTAGGAAGAACCAAGCTGTCTAACCTGGCTTGCACACCTTGGTGTGCAGACTGCAGTCTGGCTACCAGGCTCATGCTGACATTGAGGACTCTGTGGAGCAGAAGTTAATCTCAACACTTGGCAGCACAGAGACCTCTGTACATAATGTTTGAGCAAGTTGCTTGTTGAAGAGTTTGCCAAAATGCCCTCAGGGCTGCAGCAATTTGCAGCTTTTGAAGGACCAAGCTGTGCTTTTCAGCTGTGATTTAATTTTAGGAAACCCTGTGGAAAATCGCTTTGTAGACGGCCTTGCAACCTTAGATCACTAACTCAGATCTGACCGACACAGTCAGGGCAGACCCCCAAACCTGTGCTCATGGACAGCTGTCTGGAGGAGCAAGTAACACACAGGCTGCAAAACAGAGCAGTTATGTGCACGGGATGAAATGCAGTATCACGAGTGCTGATAATGTGGCATCTCTGCCACCTTTTCCTGAAGCAGCAGCTTCTGGTCTGGCAAGAACAAGTGTGAGGAGTGGCCGGTGTCTGGGCTCTGGCTGGCAGCTGCAGGAGCTGGGCTAACCCATCCCAACAGGCAAAGAAGTTCAGTCCCAGCTCCTGCAGCAGATGAAAAAATCTCTTCATGGACACACTACAACCTGATGAGTTCACTGTGTCGTGGAGGGTGCTCAGCAGGCTGAATACAACAGTTTCATGTGTGCAGGTGGTTTGCAGGGTTTGGAGCTTTGTGCATGGGCTGCTCTCCTGTCTGATAGATGAAGAGTTTGTAGGGCTGCTTCTAAACTTGGAGTGATCTGTAATCTGACTTCTATCAGTTTGCTTTTCTGCTGTGGTTGCAGCAACAGTTGGCGCTATTGCACTGCTCCTACCTGACATATTCTGTGTGTAATTACAGAGAGTAATGGGTTTCCCACAGTACCAGCCTCCTGCTTGTATCTGCAGGGGTATGCAGGGCTACGATGCCTTTTTTTTCCTCTTTCAGCAGTGTTGGCAAGTGTCAGTGCTCTGTTCCCATGTGAGCTTAACCTCTTCTTGCATGTTTCACACTTTAACACCTTAAGGAGTAAAACATCACACCGTAAGGTCTCTGACCTGAAATGGCCATTTGCTAAGCTGTTCACAATCCCAAGAAGAATGAGAGTGAGAAAAGGACAAAAGGAGAAGAAAGGATTTTCTGTTAATGGGAGGAGTGGTCTGCGTGTGCATGGCAGTGTGTGCACAAACATCCCTGAAGGTCTTGGTTTGGTCTGCTTGAATATTTGTATTTATTATGCTGGATGTAAGCATTGGTTTTCTCTAGCTGCTGTTAGCTCTACTTGCTTTTTGTGCATGCTTCAGGACATTAAATGTGCTTCTTGATATAAGTAGTACCTAGACACCCTTATTTACCTACAGTCTTCTAGGGACATATGAGGACATAGGACTGTTGAATATCCTACATGTGAAATGCATGCTGCAGACTTCTTTTTACTTCTCTCATGAATAAATGTTCTGATTTCCCCTCCCCTCTGATTAGCGCTTGTTGGGCAAAGGTGTTGATCCTCTGAATCATTGTCTAATCATCATTGCAGCCAGAATGCTGCAGTCTATGTCCCTGCCCTGGCTTCAGAATGAGTAGTGGACAGGTTGACTTTGATTTCCAAAAGCCCCCTGTTCCTCAGAATGCTGGGTGCACAGTGGAGGAGATGCTTCCTGGTAGCACTTCCTCTTGTATTTTCATTCCCTTTTTTACTTCGGCCCAGAGGTGCTGCATCTGTGTCAGACACAGTTCCTTGGTAACCCAAGGATGACTTGAATCAGCATCTCTCAGGGACAGCCTCCCAAGTGTCTGTCTTCTCCTAGCTTTAAACAGAAGGCAGGAGCTGCATTTCTTCAGATGTGACTGGAGGATGCTCAGGATTGGCTGCAGCTCTGTATCAGCTGTGTGTGGTGTCTACAGAACCTGACATCAGTAAAACCTGGCCCTGCTGAAGTCAGTGGGATTGTACTTCAGTGCTTAAGTCTATCTCTGACTTACAGTGAAGCTTTTTCAGCATGTTCTTCATGTATTTGCAGCACCCTTGTAACTGGACAACTGTTTTATTACCATTCTTCTGTTGTCAGCACAATTGTTCTACTTTTAAGATAACAAGAAGCTATGATTTAATGTTTTAAATGGATTTGGTTAAAATGGGAGAGTTGTGAGGTCAAGATATGCTTCAAACCATGTGGCTGCTTTTATACATTTCTACAGCTGAAATGCAACTCTGTCCTTTAAGTCCAAAGTAGGAATATGTAAGGAGTATAAGGACACGCGGTAAGATCTTCTCGTAAGAATGGAGCTGTGTGGTTTGCACTTCAGCAGGTTGTAGTGACTTCAGAGCGAGTCAGTTGTTTATGCAGAAAGCTCAGGCATAGAAAGCATGTAAAAGCACAACGAATAGCAAAGGAGAGGAATGGGAATAAACTCTCTGTGGCACTTAGGTGCTGCTGAATGGCTTTCCGTGTCTACAGCTTGTAAGAACTTGGTTCTCTGGCACCTTCTTGTTTATAGCACCATCTTGTACAGTGACCTAGTGACTCCATGCTGGAAAAGAGCACTCCAACGATTCAAAAGGATTTTTTTGGCTTGTTCTAACCTTCTCTGACAGCTTTGCATAGAAAAGTGTAGCTATACCTGAAGAGGATTAGAGGGTTATTATTCTATCACTCTAGATAGGGAATTATATGCCAGCAGTTTACTGAATTCTTCTGTTGGGCAGTAGTGACAGTGTTAAAAAGTAGGTCATTTGAATGCATTGCTGATAACAGTAATGGATTCACACATCAGCTGATGGCTGCATGCACATGTAAACCCTGCCCAATGTCACCTCCGCAGTGGTTCACTCCCAGGCAGTGGAATGTGACGTTTTGCTGATGGATATATGCACACTTTGCTGGTCAAACTAAGGAGAGCAGAGAGCTTAGAAAATGCTAATAACAGGTATGCACAGCCCCTCCTCCAAAAAAAAAAACAAACAAACAACCCCAAATAATCTTAGAACTAGGCATTGTCATCAGCCATTCAGGAAGGATGTGTGGCTGGGACGTAGGAAGCGATACCAGGATTAGAACTTGCTTAAGAAGTTCCATGTTTCAGGGATGTGGTTTAAAAGAACTAAATAACACTCTGTGTTGCTGTTTTTCTGGAGCAGACACAAATCAGTGGATGCCTGTTCAATATGGTCCTTGGGCTGCTCAGTGTCTGCAGCATCTATTGGAACATCATTTCTGCTTCCACACTGCAGTGTGTGCCAGTAAAACAGGGTCTGTGGCTGACATGGACCCAGCTCCACCATCAGCGTGGGCTGAAATGACTGGGGTGCCCAGTGTCGAAGAGTTGCGGTTTCTGTAACCCACAGCTCTGCATTTCATTTCTTCCTACTTTCAGAATAGCTCAAAACTAACTCCTGACAGTTTAAACCTTAATTACTCTATATTCTTCATTCTGGTGTCCTTCAAAAGGTCTGAAGCAACGGCAACAACCAAGAGCAGCCAGGAGCTGTGGTTTGCATTCATATGTCCTTCTGTAGCCATAGTTGAGCCATAAGAAGCAGCAAAAAGCCTCTGCCATCCCTGGAAACTCCACAAGCAGCACTGTGTTAGGGAGGAACTGCAAATGTAGTTATGCTGGCAGATCAGATAGGCAGTGGCTGGACTTGGGCTAGGGAACTACCATGGTCATTTGGCTGCTGCATGCACCAAAAGGTGTGACCAGGGACTAAGAGACATTTTCAGCCACTGTCACCATGCCCTGGTGAAGCAAGCTTGAATTCCCATGGAGGAGATAGCTCACTTGTGAAACAAAATCCACCACTGAATCTTGATCTCATGAGAGCAAGAGACAGAGCTACAGTAATTTTGGGCTTGCTTTCCAAAATGAAGTTAACTATCGAAACACTGCATAAATAAATTGCTTTTAAGCAACAAGAAGAACAACAAAGCAAAATCAAGCCTAACCTTTTCTGAGAAACCACTTGATCACATAAAACGCCAGGGCTGGGGTAGGTGCACTTTGAAGTGTGAGTCGGGGAAGCCCAAGAGGCAAGCTAAAAACCTGCCAAAATATGGTAGAGGCACAAAACACTGAGTTAACTGTTTGCTAATTGACTGAGTCATGAAAAGAAGAGGGCATTACTCGCTGAAGAATGTATCTTTCAGTAGTAGTGCTGGGCAGTACAAAGTCTTGCTCTTCATAGCTAAAAGTAGCCTGGTTAAGGTCACACACAGCCTTTGCCTTTGCTACAATCAAGAATCTTGTGTCTCTAGACTACTTACACGCATTTCATTGCTGGATTTGCTTTTCTTCTATAAAGATTGAGGAATTGCTGACGAGACCAAAACCTGCAGCTTTAGAGAGAATATATCTGAAGAGTCAGCAGCGATACGCCACCACAGGCAGTTTCTGTGCGTGCCCAGAGAAGGAGGTTAGCTTTTCCAGCACAGCACAGCAGAGCAAGTAGATGGAAAGCTGTGTGTGATACGGGCTTGGCTAATTGGAGCACTCCTGGCAGGATGCAAATTGCACAGTGGGTTCATGAGTACAGAGAAGGTAGAGAGAAAAGAGAGTTTACATCTTCTAATGTAACAGCATCAGGACAAGATTAAGAGCAGAACCACAGCAGCAGTGGTTATATAACTTCATTAATAACTTCATTATTAAAGGGACTGAGTTTCGCTAATGGCATTTTGCTGGTGACGGGTGCTGTGAGTCAGTAGGCAAAAGCCCTTCCCTGGGTCTCTCCCAGCTTTCTTGTCACCAAAGCTTGAGGATATAATGGACACGTGAATGCAGAGGGTTTTCTGTGATGGGATGCAATTAAATTGTGGTTCAGCTTCTCAACTGCATCGACAATGGAGCCATCAGCATGCAGGATTTTCCATGGATCTTCTTGCTTGCCTTTTGCTTCATACAGAGGCAGTGTTGGGAAAACTGGCAAAGTGTCATTAATCTGAGGTGAGGGAGATGGACTGGATTTGTGTAAACATGACGTTTACCTCTCGTTGTGAGCACACTGTGCTCTGTGGAGAGATTCTCATTGATATTAGACTGTATTTCAGCCTAGAGAATGCCTGTGCCTACAGCTCAGGCAGCACAAATCTGGAAAATGGTCACCTTTGTTGGCAACTGTTGCTCTGGAATGGGATGGCCAGGAGCTGCAAATCTGGGTGCACACACCAGGCTTGAGCAGGAGGCATTTGCTCTGAGATGCATTGTGGGGTTAGAAACCAAAAGAGAGATCATTTTGCCGTCGTTTCAGATACTTACTAGAATAGCTGCGATGTTGTACATAGAAACTGGGGTGTTGTTTGCAACCAGAGAGAGAAAAGAGCCTTGTGTCCCCACTGCTCTGGGTAAGTCTTAAGTGCTGCTGGTTTGGAGGAAAATCACAATCAGCAGATTTTAGGTTCTCTGTGCTTTTTGCAAGCATCTCATTTGTAGGAGGTGCCTTTTCACACAATTACTTGGGTTAATGCTAGATAAACATCACATCTGGTGCCTGGTAGGTAAACCCTAGTCTCATACTGATGAAGTGGAAGTTTTAGAGCAAGTTTAGCTCAGTTTTGTATGTAAATCTGTATCCCCTTTCCTGGACAGAGTTGTATGCCTGTTGACACATACACCCTCAGCTCTTACAAGGCATGGTGCCGGCTGCCCAGATTCAAGACCCTAATTGGTGCCAGAATTCATTTTCAGTGTTTAATATGGTGATAGCTCTGACAGACCCAAAGCCCTAACTTTCTTTTGCCCTGTCATCCTGTTACAGAAGCCTGATGTGCTCCACTCTTGGTTTGGATTTGGGTGAATCTAGACTGCAGGAACTGTTTCTGGACAAATTGCTGTAATACTGTCAGCACTCGGTGCCAGTGGAACGGCAGTCCTGTGTTCTGTCCAGTGATCGAGACAGGGAACTTCTGAAGCCGAAATTGCAAAAAAGCCCTGGGTCTGCATAAACAACACCCATGCAGTTGTCTGAACAACTTTTCTTTGCTGTTATTCTGATCTATGGAGCAAAGAAACTGATAGTCTGGGGGTGCTGTGGGCATGCAGACCTCTTTCCTGATGGCCATATACATACAGAGATGGTCACTTATTCTCTTACCTCACCTCCTTCTATAAGATTATCCACATGTTACAGCCATTGCCCAGGTCATCTTGGAGTGCTTGTAAACAGAGCACGTTTCCTTCTCTCTCTCTCTCTCTCTCTCTCTCTCTCTTTTTTTTTTTCAAATGGAGTTAACCGCAACTCAATACTTGTATCATTCAAGCTCAATTAAAAGCACACAGAAAAATGTTCCTGAATAGTCTGCTTCTAATGAAAAGGCATATACTTTCACAACAACGGATGTGCAGAGATGCTTTTAACAACAACTCTGAAGGATTTACAATGTAAGTATTTTAGTCATTAGAAAATTGGAATTGTTTCTTTGGAGAAAACAAACAGGCTTTGGGTTCTTCCTAAGAGCAGTATGAACGCAGCGGCTGGCAGCTAGTTAGCCCCCCTGCAGCATGAATTAATGATAAAACTGCTTTCGTTCAGAAGAGAATTTTATTGGGCAGGATGCTGGGTACCCACACAATGAGGTCTCCAGGCGCCCCTCCCTCTAGGGGTCTTCAATTACACTTGATAATGAGCTCTGTTTCATTAGTGAGGAAAGCAAAAGTCGGCACTAATTAAAATTAAATTAGGACACACTCAAGTTGTGTCGCACAGTGTGCTGAGATATTAATAAAAAAGTAGCTGCCTTGAACAAGCATGGACCAAAGGGTCAAGTGATAACAATGAAAATATTAGATGTGGTGTCAATGCTGAATTTTTAACGCTTTGGTTTTAGCTTTTTGTGTGGAAAGGCGATGTCCAGGCTGGTTTCTGTAAGTTGGAAGAGGCATCGCAACTACATCTGTCAACGTAATGTTTGACAGAAGATTTCTGTAAAGCCTACATACTTGCCAGAGTATTTCACAAGAACACATGCGTGTGCACATGTGCCTGCAATCTGGTGTTGATGCATGCTATTGAGCTGACGTGTGAAAATAAGATGTGCATGTCACGTAAAGCCCCTGCATAAACTCCTTCTGACATGCAAAAGGTGTCTTGAGCACTCATGCAGTGAAGCAGTGCATCTGCACTGTAACGTTTGTATACCATGAGCTGAGTGTGTATTTTCCTATGTATGTGTTTCACATGAAGGTGGTAGCTTCTAAGAAGAACTGAGTTCTGGTCCCAGCTCTTGTCTCCCCTCCTGGGAGCATGAATAGTTTGTTCACCTTAGCGCTCGTGCGATGCTCTCAATAGTGATTCTCAAACATTTCACAGATGATGCCCTTTAGGGTGTTGCTGAGCTTCCTTCACCTGTAAATTATCCAGCTTTGACTTCTTTAGCCTCAGTGTCTTCTGACGCTGCTCCTTGTTGCTGGCTTTGCCCTGCATGCAGTGGACTGCCAAGAGTGCAGCACCGACACCCACGCTGATTGTGCTCTGAGCCAGCGAAGGTCTGGCAGCGTGCAGGCACCTCAGCTCCAGTCCTCCAGCTGTATGGGTCTAAGCCTGTAGCTAATTGTTTGGGCTAGTCATTGTAAGCATTTTTGAGGAAGAGTTACTGCCCAGTTTAACTGTGTCGTTTAATTAAGTTGGTTCCAAAGGCATTTGCCAAAATATGAAAATATATTTGACCTTCAAAAGGATGAAATAGACGCAGTGTTCAGCGAGGCAAATTGCAGTGAACATCTGTATGCTTTGTGTTTAAATATACACACGTGGAGCTTGCTGAGCTGGTGAATGGAGATGGAATATTCAGCACATAGATTGTAATCTGGAGACGAATTTCTTCTCTGTGAATATATTCTCGCACATTAGTAAACCTGTGGCCAAGGCGCTGCGCACAGTGTGCATCTGTTTGCCTGTGTGATAATCCCTAATGCTGACTATGGTGCAGCAGCAGATCGTACATGAGACTTGGTGGAAAACTCAGCAGAAATTGCATCCTGGTGTTAAATAAGAATCCTTGGAGGTTCAGGCACCCAACCACCATCTTACCCAAATGCCCACATCTGTGTAAGTGTATTCCATGGAGGAGTCCTGGTCACTGCAGCACATACCTGTGTGTGTGTAGAAGTGCTGTTTCTGAAGTGTTAAGACAGTTGGATCCTTCACGCTTGCTGCTGGGTTAAATCCCTGCTGCCCTTACAGGTGCTTCCTGGTGTGGCAACTATAAAGGACGTTCTCAGTCCTGTGAAACCATCTCTGCTAAGCTGAGGCAAAACTGGCAAATATTTAAGTCCCAGCACTGAAAGCTGACTGCTTACATTTCCTTAATATGTATTTACAAGACAGATCATGAAGCCTGTAAATATGTGTTATAATAAAATCATCCCTAATGTGTAACTGAATGCTCTGCCATAACCATTCCACATGGGCTGTTACTCGCTGTGGGGGCAATAACCTGCTTTATGATAATTTCCTACTGTCGAGCTTAACAAAGAGCCTGACTTCACTGGGTCATTTATTTACAATTCTATAAATGCTCTACCTTTTCAGCACAGTCAACACATGCATTTACAGATCTGCGGGGTTTTTGTTTCTGTTCTGGTTGTATTTGATTATAATGATGCACGTTTACACTGTGCTTCCCATTCAGGAGGCAGAGATACAGCTCAGATAAAATACGAGCAATTTCACCACCAATACAGAATCTGCTCAGAGGTGGAGCACAGCATCTGCTGGATACTGCACACAGAGCAGTTTAGAGTTTGAAGAGATTCTTCAAATCCCATGCCTTGCCCAGAAAATCTGAGCTAATAAGCCAGAATTGTTGAAAGAGAATGATAACTCTGCTCAGCACAGGTGTGATCACCTAGGGAAAGGTCAAAGGGGAAAAGGCATCAAACACATCACCAGAAAATGGTCCTTAGCGCCTCAGCTTTCCTCAGAGCCTCTGCTCGTATTAGACCTAATTGTGGGTAGCTTTGAGGCAGGACTCCCTTTGAGTCTAGTGTGTTTGCTCAGCACTTCAAACTATTCTTTAGGTTTTTTTTTAAAATTCATCCATGCTTAGAGTCAAGGGCAGCCCCAGTGCTAGGGGTTACAGCATTGGTGGATAAGGATGGAGCAAGTGCTGCTATCTACCCTGGACTTGTGCTAGGCATTTGACACTGCCCTGCATGACATCTTTGTCTCTAAAATAGACATGGGTTTGACGGATGGACCACTCAGAGGATAAGGAATTGGCTGGATAGTGGCACTCATATTGCTGTGATCAGTGGCTCCATGGCCCGGTGGGGATCAGTTACGGGTGGTTCTTCAGAGGTCTGATTTGGGGCCAGTACTGTTTAACACTTCTGTCAGTGACGTGGACAGTGGCACTGAGTGCACCCTCTGCAAGTCTGCTGAAGACATCAAGCTGTGTGGTGGGGTCAACACACTGAAGGGGAGGGAGCCTGTGCAGGGGAATCCTGACTGGCTTGGGAATGGGGCCGATGCACACTGCAGGAGGCTCAACAAGTCCAAGTGCAAGATCCTACATCTGGGTTTGGGTAGTAACAAGTACAGACCCATGCTGTGGTGAACGGGTTGAAAGCAGCCCTGAGAAGAAGGACTTGGGGGTGTTTGTTGATGAGAAGCTCAACATGAGCTATCAGTGCGTGAGGGCAGCCCAGAAGGCCAGCTGTACCCTAGGCTGGATCAAAAGAAGGGTCACCAGCAGGTCAAAGGGATGATTCTCCCCCTCTACTCACATGGTGTACTGCGTCTAGTTCTGGAGTTCCCAATACATATAGGACACGTAACTGTTGGAGTGAGTCCAGAGGAGGCCACCAGGATGATCAGAGTGCTGGAGAACCTCTCCTATGAGGACAGGCTGATGGAATTTGGGCTGTTCAGCTTGGAGAAGAGAGGGCTCAGGAAGGAAATTATATCAGTCTTCTGCTACAGGAAAGCTGGAGAGGGACTGTAGAGATAGGATAAGCAGGAATCAGAAGGAACTTCTTCCCAGTGAGGGTAACGGAGCATTGGAACAGGCTGCCCAGGGGGGTTGTGGAGTCTCCTTCTCTGGAGACGGTCCAGANGAGTCTCCTTCTCTGGAGACGTTCCAGACCCACCTGGATGTGTTCCTGTGCAACTTGGTCTAGGTGATCCTGCTGTGGCAGGGGGATTGGACTAGATGATCTGCCGAGGTCCCTTCCAATCCCTAATGAATCTGTGATTCTGTGAATTATTTCAAGTTAAAAGAGGGCAGATTTAGGTTGGACGTAGGAAGAAATTCCTCACTATGAGTGTGGTGAGACACTGGAGAGGTTGCCCAGGGAAGTTTCAGTGCCCGATCTCTGGAAGTGTTCAAGGGCAGATTGGACTGGGTTCTGGGCAAGCTGGCCTGATGATTGGTGACCCTGCCTAGGGCCACCTGCCTAGGGCAGAGAGTTTAACTAGCTGATCTCTGAGGTTCCTTCCAACCTAAGCCATTCTATGACTGATGAGTCCCAGGCTGCAGACAACAAACACTGTGAGATAAAGATTACATTCCCAGGCTTAAGTACTTAGGTGTACGAAGCCACAGAGACCTCAGCTGAGTTGGTCACCTTAAGTGGAAGGTCTCAAACTTTCACATTCCAAAATCCCGTGGAGAGATCAGGCTGGTATTTGCAATCTCAGGAGATACCCCCGGACAGAAGCCCAGCAGTCCCAGGCAGATCCATCCCATGAAGATGGCAGCACATGGCTGAGCCCAGCTGCTTCTGTTATGCAGCAGATGACTGAGATTTCAATTGTTAGAGCCAACAGTCTGTCTCTAAACCCTAGAAAACAAAAAAGACTGAGAGAAGAGCACTGTTCCCACTCATATTTCTAGTCAGCGCTACTCCCTGTCATTTGAATGTGCTCTCAGGAAAGGCACGTGTGGGCTCACCGAGCGAGCAGGCAGTGGTCAGCCAGGGCACACAGCGCTGTTACACTGGCATGGCTGGTACAGACATTTCCTCACTGTTCCCCTTGCCTTTCACTTAATTTGCTGGGGACTGCAAAGGAACAAACACCCTTCTGTGTCTGGTGGTACTGAGTCACCGGGCCATACACATCTTTGCTCTCTTACCTAGGACTGACCGGCCCTGCTCAGGAGCCAAGCCCTTTCTTTCTGTGGTACAGAGGGACTTGATTTTGCCTGCTGCAGCATTTTCTTAACGGTGAATGGAGAGAGAATGTGTGTGAGAGCCAACTTTACAAATCTCCTTGCACACCCCCCCTTTGGCAGCCTCTTTTATGAAATTTTTATTAGAATGCGCAGAACCGAGCGTCCGCAGGAATATCAAACAGCACGGAGAGAATATACAGCCACTCAGTGGTCCAGGGGCTTCGGGAAGGAGGTGAACAATGCTACTTTAAATATTGCAGGATGGTTTACAACCCTGAGGGAGGAGGTGTGGGGGAGGAGAGGAGAAGAGCAGATGGGCACAGTGTCCGTTTAAGGTGGTCTGGCACAATTATAGGTCAGCAGCAGTAGGATTTGGATTTGGAGGCTCCTTCCAGCACCCAGTTTTCTCTTTGTTTGCACATATGTCTGTCTCTGAAAACGTTGCCTTGGATTGCAGCGGGTTCTCCAGCTAAGCTGTGCCACAGTGAGTAGGTTTAAAGATTGACAGAACATTTCATCAAGTGTTTTCTTTAGACCAGACGGATCCTGACAGGGCTGCTCTGTCCCGTGTTGTCTGCCGTAGCCACAGGAAGCCAGGCTCAAATCATAAGGAGGTGTGTGTCCATCTCAGGGAACTAGGGGGGTCAGAACCTCTCATAGGACTTGAAAACCATACAGAAGCATCACTGGCCATTATATCAGACACCAGGCTGGCTCTAGGTGGTGCAATAAGGGGGAATAAAAACCATTACTCTGAGCCTTTGGCTCCCTGATTGCACCCTGGAACCTGCACCCTGATTGAAGGTCTCAGAGTTAGAGTAATTCTTAACAGAGCCTCATTCTGCAAGGTTCTCAGTATGTATGGTTTCCACCGTAGTCAGTAGTAGATAACTGGTTTTGCATCAAGGTTGGAGCTGGCAAGGTTATAGTGATTTTGGCAGTGGTGTCTTGGAAAGAAGTCACCAGACTGTGCTGTTTGTGCTATCTCCCAGGTTGTATTTGCATGTCCTTTGCTCCTTGAGTGCAGGAGCTCTGAAGCTGGTGGGCACAGGATTGCTAATTCCCCTAGGAGAAAAGTATCTGTAGCCTTGTAGGTGTCTGTCTTAGGGCCTAAACTATTAAAACCTAGTTTAGCTGATAGTTAAATTGTGCTGAATAGGATTGTATTTCTGGTTGCCCATTGTCCTCCCCAAGGGGCATATTAAATCACGTTAATTTCTTTACTCCAGTCTGTTCTTCAGCCAAAACCCATGTCTTACTCTAACCTGATTTTCATAATCTGTGCTCCCACTGAGGTGCATGATGTTTAGCCTGGTGGCCAACAAATGGACTAACAACAAGTAGGTTTTCTTGGCTTCAGTTTTCACTCACTGTGTAATCCTCTGAGAGGTTTCTGAGGTTTTGCCTCAGTTTCCTCAACTGCAAGATTGTTTAACATATTGCAAAGCTTCATGCAGTAGAGTCACTGAGGGAGCTGATATTTAATGGCTAAGGAAGAGCATTTATACTCCAGGAGCCTCCTTGTTAACAATATAAGTGACATTTACCTGTTTTATTACTAGTGGTATCTGACTGGATAGTAAACTAAAACTGCTTGTGAAAGAGTCCTGGTTGTTTTTGTTCTAGGATCATTTAGGTGATTATCATGTCAATGTGGTGCAGTATCACATAAGAGCAGTAGTGGTAAACTGTTTCTTCAGGGTCTTCCAGCAGGTGTTTTGTGTATGAAGGGACAGGCAGTGATCCTCTAGTAGTGGAAGGAGCAGTATTTGTGTTTTCTTAATTGCAAGATGGTAGTAGACCATCAAGCATTCAGCTTGATGAAAGGTACCTGGTATCTGCTGAGCAGACACTGCGACTCCAAGGCAGGAACCATCACTTTTTACATTGTAAGCACTGTCTCTAGCGTAGTAAGTATTGTGTCCCTGAAATTATTAAGCATTCCGTGAGAAAGGTGTTATTATTGTCACCACTGACTTGCCTGTGTGAGGAGATTTACAAAGAACAGTCGGATATTCATTAAGAACGTTCAGCAGTTCGCTGTCTGCTGCTTGGAATCCCCATTTCATCCTAGTGTGTTGACCTCATTCTTGTCTATAAATATGTGATGGGTAGGTGTCAGGAGGATGGAGCCAGGCTCTTCTCAAGGTCATCTGGTGATAGGACAAGGGGCAATGGGTGCAAGCTGGAACAGAGGAGGTTCCATGTCAATATCAGCAGGAACTTCTTCCCAGTGAGGGTAACGGAGCATTGGAACAGGCTGCCCAGGGGTTTTGTGGAATCTCCTTCTCTGGCTATGTTCCAGACTTGCCTGGATCTGTTCCTTTGCAACTTGGTCTAGGTGATTCTGCTGTGGCAGGGGGATTGGACTGGATGATCTTTCGAGGTCCCTTTGAATTCCTAAGGATTCTATGACTTGCTTCAGCTGGTCTGAGGTCCTGAGACCTGTGACAAAGAGGGACTGTATGGCAACCTTACTCTGTTTTCTGATGTCTGGAGCAAACAGACACAATTAATCAAATGGAGCTTAAGGATTCGGCCAGGCATGTGCAGTATCCAGCGACTACAGTAGTGAAAATGGGTGTGACACAACAGGAGGCTGGAAAACTGCCTGACACGCTTGGCAAGTGATGTAATGCTCCATTCTCTGGAGGAAATTGTTTAGTGAACCCCTCTAGCGATGAACTTTTGGCCTGAAGCTTGAGTTTGGGTTGCACAGGCTCAATCAATGTGTAATTATAAATACCAGAGGTACACTTGCCCCCCCTCCACCATACAAGCAGGACCTGTTTCAGGAGTTAGGAAGGAGCTAACATCTAAACAGTGAACACATTGCAGAAGGAGAGCAGTCTGCTCAGGGCGTGGGTGCTGTAGGAAATGGCTGGTGCCCAAGAAAGTGTCATTGGTCATCCTAGGTGTCTTAGCAGCCAGTCAAGCCAGCAGAGCCATCAAACTTTTTACCTCCTCCTCAAGTCTTGCTGCTTTGAATTGGCTGCTTGACAAGTGTGTGGTAATCGTGCTTTTACCTGCCTAATTTAGAGTTCGTTTGCAGCTTTGCCATTGAAGAGCCAGAGCTGGATGGGAAGCCCACGGCTATTGGGCTTTCTCTGATGTGGAAGATGGTATCATGCAGAGAGGGAGAATTTCAGCTTTCATAAAATATCAGCCTCCAATCTTTCTAATTTTTCTCCTTCTTGTGTGACTGCATTGTAGTGCAGAGATACTAGAACCACTTTGATGGTAGAAATCTACCTGTAGCAGCTTGAAGCTCAGCATTGGTAGACCTGCCCTGCTCCTCTACTGGCAAAGAACGGATACAGAGTTCACAGTCCAGTGACAGTTTTACTCCTCCTGATACTCTGCTTTGAGTGACAACAGAACACAACAGGAGGGTCGCTCAGGCATGAATGCTGACTAGGCAATTTAAGGGCAAACTGTGTTTGTGATATGCCAGGCTAAAGGTGTAAGTAGCCACCAGTTCCAAAACGGACAACCTGACTTCCAGTCTTATGAATGGAACTGTCAGTGTTTACCATACATCTTCGCTGAATGGGGTCATTCTGGGATGGATGGGAATTGTTTATACCTTCATGTCAACTCTGGCACTGTGGGGTGACAGAAGAAGAGTCATCACTCTTCTTGAGAAGTTGGAGATGCTGGTTTTGTAGGGATAACCAAAACCATGCTAGCCCAGCTCTGTCTTCATGTAAGGCTTCTATGCAAACGCCTGTTCGTTTGCATGATGGCATGCTGAGCCTTTCATGTACGTGGTGGATCCAACACTGAAATAAGCAAATGAAGAGGCTGCTTAAGGAAGGGTAGGAGTGGAACTGAGAGGTGGCATGTCCAGTCCTTTCTGTAGGCTAGGAAGACCTGTCCAGCCTGCTCACTGCAATTACTAAATTACCAGAAGGACTCAACACCATTGTGAAAAGTTCAGCTACTTCAAATGTCAGAACTGGCTGTCATTGAACAAAATCAAACGGTGGCAAAATTTAACAAGTTGTAGTACGTATGTTAGGTTGGAGAGTGGAATAATAATCCTCATCCTTAAGTATTCAAAGCAGTCACCCCGAATTTGGGATGCCCCGTGCAACAACCCTGTGTTTAGCAAATATTGTGATAAAGTGGGGGTGGGCAGCAGTGCACGAGTGCGTTTGTGCTACAGGAGCTTTAGGGGTGAGGGTGACGGAGCACTGGAACAGGCTGCCCAGGGAGGCTGTGGAGTCTCCTCTGCAGACATTCTAGACCCACCTGGATGTGTTCCTGTGTGACTTGGTCTAGGTGATCCTGCTGTGGCAGGGGGATTGGACTGGACGATCTTTTGAGGTCCCTTCTGATCCCTAAAGATTCTGTGATTAGCAAATGGAAATTTGTTTTTCATTTCTACCTGACTATGGGTTTATCTTCCTGCTTTAACACACCCCCCGTGTGACGGTTTCAAAACTATGCAGCTTGTGCCAGTTCCAAAGCATTATTAGTCCTGACTGTCAGCCAGGGAACCTTTGTGATGATCTAGGTGTGAGGGGCTTTACCATGGCTCTGTAAACCTTCTTAACATGTTTCTTGGTGCTCTAAAGGACAATAGAAGAGGTTGTGGAATAGTCTCAGTGTTCCTCCACCAGACACAGCAGATGCTTCTTGCTCTTCTAGCAGGAACAGCAGCGTAGGTCTGTCCCGGTGTTTTCCATAGCATGTTCTTCACATGCATGAATATTAAGCAAACATGACCAAACCATTTGCCACTGCACATGTGCAGTTTGCTTATTCTGCTAATCCCATATAGGAAAGGGAATCAAACATTTTGAGTACTTCAGCTAGGTTTTATAACCCTTCCAACATTCGTTTCCTTCAAATTCTGTGAAGTGAATCCCTTTGCCAGTCTTTGCCCTTTTTTCTCTTTGAAGGCTGTTGCTTGTATAAACCTTCTCTTTCCTTTCGTTCCATCCGTGGACTTCAATTTGTTTTGGCACTTTTCTGCAATCATGAAACTTGAAATTAAGCAAAGATTTCTGTATGTGCTAAATTAGTCGTGTTAGTTGAGCATATTTGCTTTAGCAGTAGTTATAGTGGAGCATTATAATATTGAGGAAGATTACAGTTTATTATGGTGTAGTATTGCAGTCAGTAAACAATGCTATCAGCGTAATTGTTCTATCAATAGGGCTGTTTCAAGGATCTACCAATGTTTGTACTAGAAAACTAGATTTCAAGGTCTTATAATTCATCCATTACGTGTTGCCTGAAGGTGGAACTTAACATAGTGTGTATCAGTGCTGGGGAAATCCCTGTTCTCTTTGTACTATCCACTGGATTGAGGCGGATAGTGCTTGGAGGAATATCTAACCTCCCAGAGGCACAGCTGTAGAGGCTTATCTTTATGGGTAGGAATTCATGCCAATCGCTGCAACTGAAGATAGATATTTACTTTTTCCAGCTTCTAATAAATGTGTTATGTTTTTCTATCTTTGCTGTCTAATTGACTCACTTTACATTTTCAGAGGGAAGTGAGTTATAGAGAAAGAAAAGGGGTAATGTTTAAGACATAAACATTTCCCTGTCTGCAGAGATGAGAGTAAGAAATTCCTGGAGACAAAGTCCCAGGCCCAAACTGTTTGCTGCTCCCTGACATTCAAGACCCACCTGGACATGTCTCTGTGCAACTTGGTCTATGTGATCCTGCTGTGGCAGGGGGATTAGACTTGATGATCTTTCGAGGTCCCTTCTGATCCCTTATGATTCTATGACAGTCAATGTTTATTTCTTATTTTCCAGAGGGAGGGAGGGAGGATACCCTAGGATTAGTCATTCTCCTACCTTTCTAACCCTAAGCTGTGTTCCAGGGAGCCTTCTCCTGCCTTAGCCCCAGTGAACCTAAATTGTGTGTCTGTAGGAGATTTCTGTTTTTCCATTTCAAAGACTGTCCCTTAGAAGACCTTCCTTCTCTCCTTCTCCTTAGAGCCACTTCTCAATGTAGTTAAGGATCGAGCTATGTGTATCACATTAATCTTTGCCCTTTGATAAGAGACCCTAAACCCTCAGTTTCTTTTTGGATGCTTGTCAGCATCAGAATCAGGCCTGGGGTATCCCAGTGCAGATGCAGATTCAATACATAAATAAAAATTATTTATCACTGATGAAATCCTTGCAAAGAACCAGATGGAATGTGAGCATAGATGGTAAATCACAGAGGTCAGGAGTGAGGAATGAGAATCCTGATGGAAAGTGCTGATATCAGTGACAAGAGGCAGTGTATTGCACTAATGGATGGGCTCTGTGCTGGCAGGTCCCCTGCTCTAGGGAGGTGCTGTGCCGCTGTGGCTACTAAAGGGAGATACCAGCCAGTGGTATGAAGGCACTAGTGGTGAGGATCTGATCCACTCGGTCTGTGAGTTGCAGTGGTATGTCCTCCAAGCCTGTTAAGTAGTAGTGATAATAATGCTTACTAGAGCCTGAAGTGGAAGATTTTGTGGGAGTTCTGCTATGAATTCTCACTTGTGCTATGTGCTGGGTTCATATGCAGGTGCAAGGAAGTCTGAGAGTGAAAATCCCAACACAGACGCTAGACCCATGCCTTTTCTCCACTCCAAAGAGGAAATGCAAACAGGAGCAACATGAACTACCCTTCCAGCTGGTGGAGGACCCTGGAAGAAGGAATTCTGCAATGCCTTGCAAGTGTACCAGTAGCAAGGGCCAGTATGTGTAGGGGTGAGCTGAAACCAGCTCTTGCCAGATAATGGAGGGGAATCTTCCCATGACTCTCATTTCACCCAACCTTCCTTCCCACAGGTTTCATGTGGGAAGGTGAAACCCAGCTTTGCAATCAGAACATTTGTCAAACTGGTAGCAACTGTGAATTCGGTACCTAATCCGCAGTAATAGGAACAAGTGCTAGGGGGAGCAGAAGAGCTGCTGGTAGGGCTCCCATCATTGAAACTAGAGGTGCTGCTGGTGCCTGGATGCGGTGGTTAGTAAAAGTATTCCAGTCTATACAATGTTGAACCAGCCGCATCTGAGAGAGATGTGAATGCATTTCAAAGCTTCCTTGCTGACTGACCGTATCCCCCAGAGTTCTACATAGAGTTGCACTTATCTTCAATTACAATAGGTGATGCCCCAGTCTCCATAGGGAACATCACAGCGTAACTGTTTAACTCAAAGAGTTACTCACTCTCTAGTCTAATGCAGCTGTCCCTTGGGTGAAAGATTAAAGTTAGTTAACAAGACTTCACAGCAGAGTTTGTGAGTGGCATGATATGCTGAGATTTTATATCAGCTGTCCCATGAAATGTGGAACAATTCTGTCAGCTGTCAATGGAGTGGTTTGATTTAGACCCACGTAAAAAAAGCTAGCCTTAAAACTGTCTCCAGCAGAAACTGCTTCAAAATGTTAGCAAGAATTTGGCCAGAAAATGGAGCCTAAGGCAATTTCTGCTGTGAATGCAGCTCACATATATGTAAGCCAGCTGCATACACTGGCTTGGGTTCACTTATGTGTCCCTGGGCTGCACTCGCAGGACAGAGTATAGTATGCATGTAAGCGGTAGTATTACCCTGAGAACTGTTATGGAACCCAAAAGCAGACAGGACAAAGCCTTCCTATCTCATCCCAACATCATGTGAAACTTGTGTGTACTCATCCAAGAGGCATTTCTCCTTTGCTGGTCTGGCTGGTTTTACCACAATAGGGTTTTGACAGTAGCAATTTGATTATGGTGCAAGGGGACAATTATTAAGGATTTAAGTTTCCTGCGGTATAATTTTACGATTCTGTGTGCAAAGTTGCTCTAATGTGACTAGACCTGTCTATTAAAAAGACTTTTTAATATAAAACTTTTGGCAACACTTGGTTTTTCCTCTTCCTTAGGAAAAGTTTTCTAGTGCAGTCCATCAATGGTTTGTTGCCTAGGGGCTTACTGGAGAGCAGTACTGGTTCTCTGCTCTTGTCAGGAAGTTAATTCTTCATTCTGCGAAATGTCCTTTCTCTTCCAAATGGCTCTCAATACCATCCATCTTATTCTTCTCTTGCTTTCTATGTGCTAATATCTACCAGTTGCTTCCATAATTACTACCATGTTGATGGTACTTTGTGGACTTGTCTTCATGCGAGTATTTATTCTGTTGCAGAGCACTCTGCATAGCAATAGAGCATTCATTCATTTAATGGATGTATAAGGTACCTCTTCAGTGCTGATCTGAAAGCAAAGCTGTTCCACTCTTTCATTGAAGCAGGATAAATAAAGGCCAATGTATGGCAAAAGCAAATGCAAAATCCATTAGATAAATCTTCCCTCAATAAAAAGTTTAGTCTGGTGAAGTGAAAGCTATAAATACACTGGGACAGGAGGAAATGAAGGAGGCAAATGCAGGGAGGGGGAACAACTGCTTAAACTAAAGGCAACACTGGCACAGGAGCAGATGGGTATCACCTAGCCAGCTGTAAGTTTAGGCTAGTAATTAGAATGTTCCAGATCATCAGAGGAGAGAGACTCTGGGGAAGACTCCTAGCAAAAAGCGATGCTTTTTATTGTTTCTTCTTTTCACCTTTTATTGCTTCTCCTTTTTTCTTAGCTGTGAGCTAAGACAGAACTCAGTAAGCTTAAGTAAAGTTATGTTGTCTGATGCACTACCTCCTTGCACATGTCCTTCCTCCTGTGCCTCAGTGAGTGGGAGGGGTAGTGGAGAGAACAGTGTGTGAGTAAACGTCATCTGTGCAGTGTGAGTTCATCTGGAGTGCTTTCAACCTTCCCACCTTTGGGCTGTGGGACAAGACATAGCCAAGAGCTTTCTTTGCTGTCCTCATGGCTCACATGACCTGTCCCAAACAGTGATTCCTGCTGTAAAAGGATGAACAAGATTCAAGGGGGCAGGAAAAATCACCTTGAGGAGTCTGAGCCCCTACAAAGGATTATGGAGTGGTCATCCTTAATGCTAGAGAAAACAGGCCTGGACTAGAACAGCAGACCTAAACAGCTTATAGGTTTTGCAGCCTGTCATCTCCAAGTCTGAAGTCTGTAGCGTGAGCCTTTATCCAATGACATCTCACTGAATTGGAATTGCTTCTCCTGCTGCTGATGCACAACAGGCAGATGCTATTCTCACACCCACTTGCTCACCTGTGATCCTTTTTCTCTTTAGTAATTGTGCAAGTCACCTGCTAATTCAACTAAAAGCCCTTCCGAGACATTACATAATGTCCTCAGAGAAGCACTGTCTGCTGTAACGCTGGACAGCTTATTAGGTAAAACTTTCTCTCTGTTCCTCAGTTTGGTTTCGGGTAGGGAGTCAGGCTGGATTTCCACTTGGCTGAATCTAAAATGTTTCCGCTTGACACTGGATTGCTCTGCTATTTTATTAATCTCTGGAGCCTGTGCTTGACCTTAGCATCACAAGTGAAATAAGTTTGGCAGGGCTCTCTGGAATCTAGGCAGCACACCTGGCCTGATCCAAGGAGCGCTAACACTTACTTAGAAGGCTCCCAGCTCTAATGTCGTGATTTAATTAGCATCACTGGACCAAATCCATGAGATAAAACCTTCTCTCAGGACTGAAGAGCTTTCTATATGCACAAGGAGTGCTGAGGGGATCAGCACTCATTTGCTAACAAACACTGGCAAGAGAGCTATGAACAGGCCTCTGTTGAGCAGGATAAGTGCAGAGAGGCAGATCCTAGTTTCTACTGTGCTGTCTGCCTGTGGCTTCTCTTGCTTTGGCGGCTGTTGAAGTTTTAAGCAGAAGGACTGGCTCGCTCACTCTTGCTGAAGACCCTGAGCTCCTGCCTGCTTGAACAAACAGCCTGTGTGTGACATCGAGCTCCTGTGGGGATTTGAAGGAAGGTTAGAAGTCAACAACCTGAGCAGCGAGGCGCTCAGCCGCCCCTTGGCATCCTGCTTCTATTTGTGACTCGAAAAGTCTCTCCTAGCAGTTTCCCCCAGCTGAAGCGGTAGCAGTACCAGGCACAGACGGCCACTGTCACCAGCACACCACTGCAGGAGTGCTGTGTTATAGGAGCTGATTCAGCTCCACAGATCCTCCCACCCTTGTCTGCTTTCTTGTACCAGCATCCTGTCCACTGTCCTGTCTGGCATCCAGTGAGCATGGTTCATCATTTATCTTAGCAGAGAGGCCAGGAGCACATCAGGGCCGTGTTTTAGGAAGCATATTGTTAGGAGAGTGGGGATTAGAGCTGTGAGGTGATAGCCTGGGGGTCAAGGGACTCCGCTCCCTGAGTTCCCACTGCCAGGTAGGGTATCCACCTTTGGGAGGGGAAAGCTGTGCAGCAAACTCAGGTCAGTGGATCTCATCAACAAATGTTTTCCTCTCTGTCCACTTCTGCGTGGAAGTTCATTCTATGAAACACTGGCTTGGGCTGGACATTTCAAAGCAGAATGAGTTTTGTTTGGGCTCAGGGTTCTGTTTGAACTAAGGTTTTCAGAGAGCGTTCTCCTCTTGAAAACTGAGATTAAAGAAAGCAATAACCATAGAAGAATTTTGGTTGAGGAATTATCAAAAAGTGCAAAATATTAGTGTCTTTAAATTCCCCTGTTGAGGGGGAGAAAAACCCCCAATCATCTGCAGCAGCTACGTTTTTCAAGGGGATTTTTTTCCAGTCAGAAAAATACCAAACAGCTCTATCATAAATGGTTTTCCTTCTGCTTGTTAACTTCTCTGATTTCCCTTGTTTGGGACATCCTATAACAACTGAGAATCCAGAAAGTCTTCTTTTCCCCAAAGGTTTGCAAACCTCCTTGATGAACCAGCTTCAGGCTTGTCACGAAACCTGAACCCAGGGAAGGGCTCCTGGCTTCAGCTTTCAGAGTGATGTTGCCTGTGGCTCAGAGGGTTGCTTTGGTATTGGAGCAGGGACGGGAAATCCACTTGTGCAGAGCAAACAAGATGGAAAGTTTATGGGCTACAGTGTGGAAAACCCAGCTGGGGGGCAGCCTCTCTGTCCCGGCTCCTAAACCCTGACTGGTGTTAGATGCTGCAGTCCTCACCAGCTTTGGCAGCTGAGCTGGATCGCAGTGGGACCACCTTAAATGTTTTCCATGCCAGCTGAGCACAGAAAGCTGCTGAAATGGGTCTCTGCTGTGTAGTGAGCTCTTAGCAATGCCCTCTTGGTGACTCAGTCCCATTCCCGCTTCTTTTAACCCACAACAGGTCAAGAGTTTAACAAAGTGACTGGGGCTGGGAGCCAAGTCCCCAGAGCTGCAATCTGCAGCCAGCGTGCCAGCATCTGGAAAGTGTTTGTGACCAATAAAAGATGAATGTGCAGGCTCCGCCAAAGCAGCAATCATTTGGCATCTCAAGACCAGATCTTTACAAGATGATTCTTCTGAGGCTTGGAAAGGCTTGCAATAGTATTTTCTAATAAAAACAGTTCTAGGCTGGGCCAATAGTCGGGTGAACAGTGCTATGCGTCACCACATGGGAGACAGCCAGCTGGTAATAGGATGATGTTGCTGAAGTCTAACTTTTTGGGCTGGTTGGAGCTGGGTGCCTCATGTTGGTGATGTTCTTGCTCAGAGCACTGTGCTTCCTCCAGCATTCAAAGGACATCCACCTTGGGCTGTTTCATCTGGTGCCACAGGCTCCTGGGAAAGGACACACAGTGGGAAAGGATACACAGAGGAGCAGAGGGGAGAGAATGCCCTGCTAGCAGGGCACAGAGCTCTTGGTCAGTTTCACAAGAGCTGATTTAGATTAACGGGGATGAAGCAGTTCGTGGTATTCAGCAGTCACTTTTCCAGCTGGTGCAGCTTAAATGCACCAGGTTAAACACTGCAAGGTCCAGCTGCATTCCCACCTTCTGGCAGTTCCTGATGGCAAGAGACCAATGGGATTGTAGGGAGTCTCTGAGGTTGGTGTCCAGTCTTGAAGAGTCCAGAGAGTTTTGGTGTGTGTACCTTGGAGTGGTATTAGCCTGCTAGAGGCATTCAAGAGGGAAAGAACAGCAAAGCACATGAATGCTGCCATTGATAGTCCTTGCCAGCAGCTAGCTCAGACTGCTGTTGTTGAGCACATCCAAGAGCCTTTCCCATGGCTTCCAAGCTCTGTCCCTAAGGAAGTGTTGAGCTCAGCATCCTACTCCTCTGTTCAGTGCTTCTGGGATGGGTTTGTCCATATGTGTGTTCCTTCCCTCAGCTGGATACCTTCCTTTCTGCTGCTCTCACTCCTCTCTAGAGTGACCATGACTGACAGTCATGCACAAGCCTCTAGGGCTGTTTGGACTCCACCACCACATACTCTGAATTCCACTGTGAGGAAACAAACACAAATGAGTGGAAGCTTAGTATTTGTCTTGCAAGTTGCCGAGTATTTTTTGCTAGGGCTAAATGGATGTTGTTCCTATGGTGTTATCCTTCTAACCACAGAATCAACACATGGCTGAAGCCACACAGTAGGGGTGCAAGAATCCCCATGGCTAAACCCCAACCTTAACTCTGAAGACAGCAAAAGGAAAGTCATGTTTGTTTGTTGACCTAATTTTAAGCATGATTTGCAGAGGGACTGCCACCACAGATGAGGAAGCTGGCACCAGAACTGCATGTTTAGAGCACAGATACAATCCAGATGAGCCAGTTTCCTGCATTTGATCTTGCCTTTGAGGGGCATCAAAACTGATGGTTTCCAGGAGGATGAGGAATCCTGTAAGCAAAGGAATTTTATTTGTTTACCTTTCAATCTGCTGCTATTTGAAGTGAGGTCCTCTGGGACTGCCAGGACTGTGCATTAGCACTGCCATTGTCCTAAGTTTGGGTCTGACTCAGAACTGTTTGTTCTCACCTTGCTCCTGCCTGCAACAGGACATCAAGATGGAGTCGGCCAGCATCAGCAGCTGCATGTCAATGTGCTTTACCATACTCTCACAAAGGGCAGGCAAAGCCTGTACTGGCTGAAGAGACATTACACTTTTGGGTCGACCCACAGTATTGCTAAAATTGCCCCTTGTGTTCCTAGTCTTGGCAGGATTAACAAAGCAAAGCCAACCCTCCTTCCCACCACACCTTTTGCTTTGAGTTTTTGTGTGGCATGGAAATCCCTTCAAAGGAAACTGCCAAATCCACTTTATTTGTCCTGGTTGGGAAACTTCAGATGGGGCAAAATTTGCCTTAAAGTTTGAGTGCCTCTTGGACCAAACAAGCCTGAGTTCAAACCTCAGAATGATGAGAAATCCAGATGCGTATTGAGTTTTCTTTGGGATATTTCTTAGAACCCTGAAGATTCTGCCTCCTAGACCTGTACTCAGTTTACTGTCAGTCATCTGCTGATGGCATTTGTTGATGACATCGAGCTGTGTGGGGTCGTGGACACGCTGGAGGGAAGGGAGGACGTCCAGAGGGACCTGGACAGGCTGGAGAGTTGAGCCACTGCCGACCTCAAGAGATTCAACAAGGCCAAGTGCAAGGTCCTGCACCTGGGTCGAGGCAATCTCAGGCACAGACACAGGCTGGGCGGGGAACAGACTGAGAGCAGCCTTGAGGAGAAGGACTTGGGAGTGTTGTTTGATGAAAAACTCCACATGAGCTGGCAATGTTTGCTCACGGCCCAGAAAGCCAAGTGCATCCTGGGCTGCATCCAGAGAAGTGTGACCAGTAGGGCAAGGGAGGTGATCCTCCCC
>VZRI01013893.1:488262-524826 GCA_013397515.1 Upupa epops | reverse complement strand
GACTTCCCCTTGGTGAAGCAATGCTGACTGCCCTAAAGACCCTCTTGTCCCTGATGTGCCTAGAGACAGAGTCCAGGAAGTTTTTCATTATGAGGGTGCTGAGACACTGGAACAGGTCACTCAGGAAGGTTGTGGCTGCCCCTTCTCTGAAATTGTTCAAGGCCAGATTGGATGGAGGCTTGAGCACCCTGGTCTAGTGGTGGGTGTCCCTGTTCATGGCAGGGGGGGTTGTATCTTTAAGGTCCCTTCCAACCTGACCCATTCTAGGAGTCTGTGAGTCCTTGGGAGATGGCTGGTTGTTCTCCAAAACTGCCAGTTCCTTTTCCTTTGTTTGCTTTTCATGCTGATTCGTTTTGTTTCACGAGAGGTGCCGTAGTAAGAGATTATTTAGAGGTTGCAAAATACATCTTGTGATTTCTCAGCACTTCCCATGGATCCATGAACTGTGTTTCCATTTCCTCTTGATGGAGACTGAGCCTGTAGCTTTGCTTCTGCAGTCCACACAGCATTTTCCTCACAGCATTAAAACTGTTCCACTTGTACAGATGCTCAGATGGACTGGGGTTACGCTAACCCTAGCAGAGCTACTGAGCTGACTGCGTCTTTTGGGCCAACTAGGGATAAGAAGCTGCTTTGTTAAAGCCTTAGTTACCCTGAGAGGTGGTGGAGTGTGAGGCAGGCAGAGCCGTAGTGAAAGAGCAAGGAGATGTTTCAGGACTGTCACCTGTCCTGGGCAGCTGGGCTGTGCAGCAGTTTGGATGCTGAATCTGTAGGATGGCAGCTGGAAGGCTGGAGGTATGGAGACAGGTGACATGGTAGACACAGCAGTGGGTCTGTGAGGTAATGCAGAACATACACCGCACAGCAGGTAAGTGCTGTGTGAGTGCTGGTGAGCAACAAGCAGGGTGTGTGCGCATCACATGTAGTGACAGTGGCACATGAACGGAATGGTTCTTGTGGTGACCCTAGGGCTGGAAATCACATCATTCTGATTTTTAGTGGCTTAATATCATTAACCCTCCTGGCACACAGCAGGCTTCATGATTACAAAATATTCTGCTCTTTATCCTTAAATACATTCAAACAAAGGCTGCTGCATTCTGTCTAAGCATTCTCCTGTTGCTGCACGCTTTGCCACCTTGCTGGCAGGGAAGGGTTAAAGCTTCCTCTCCCCCTGTGCCTGTGGGTGAACTGTGAATATGCAGCAAGGACCTGTTTTCTGTGTATGTCCCTTTCTATAATCCAATCTTCCTCTCCACTGTGGCACCGACCTGGAGGCTTTTCTGCAGCCTAGGATGGTAGTTCTGCTGACTTGGGATAAGAAGCAGTAGGTTAATTTACATAATAACATATGCAAATAAGCCAAATCACGGTCCTTCCATTCAACTCTGGTTTTAAGGGAACTCTGTCCATGAGCTGAGGGCAAAGGGATTTGAAAGGGTGGCTTTCTTCTCTGGAGCTCTTGTGAAACACAGCAGAGCCACAGGGAAGTGCTGCTGCTACCAGCCCTGTAAAGCCCAGTGTGCATAAGTGATTAACTGTGCCAAACCACCCGATAACCCCTCCCTTGCTAACGCACCCTCACCCTCTAAGCCTGTATCATCTGTTCCCTCTGCTCTCAGTGTGGACTGCATCCTTATGCAGGAAATGAAAGAAACTTCATCTCTGAGGAACAAAGGGAATTTGTCTCTTCATCTGGTGGAACATTTAAAAGATGTTGAGAACACAAGGCCTCACACCTGTGGCAAACCAGATGAGTGCTGGAGGAGACACATAGGGAGGTCACGGTAATGTATGACACAGAGAATAAATCAGAACACAGCAGTGTCTATCAGCACTCAGAACAAGGACTCCAAAGATTTCTGCTTCTACTTGGTTCAGCTTCTCTTAGTCCTACTTCCCCTGTCCTATAGGGATGCTGGCCAGCCCAGTATGGGCTTCAGGAAAACTCCCAAAGCACTCACAGAGAACTGTGTGAGCCATCCAGAGCAAATTTTTTGATCAGTGATCTTGTTTCTAGCAGTGACCCTTGAAGAGTTCCCAAGGAAATCTCCAAACCCAAGGATGTTATGAGGTACCTGTTAAAGCAGTACTTGTTTTTGACTGGTAAGGGTGGAGCAGGCACCAATAACACAGTTTTGCTTGGCTGATGGAGGGCTCTGAAGGTCTAATGAACAAATGATTGGAAGATGCTATCTTTAATCAAATGTCTTTAATCCTTTAAGAATCCACAAAATTAGTAAGCTATTCAGCTGTCTCTTGCAGCAGTGGGACTAGAGGTAAATTGGATGTGTTAATTAAACACTGAATAAAAAATAATGACCTTTTGTCAATTTTAAGTGCTTTGCATTTAGAATTCCACTGACTTTAAGGGAATGTGTGCCTTGCTCTGCTGCTCTGCCTGAGTGATCAACACTTGCTTGAACATATGCGGAACTTTCCAATTTGCTTTAAAGCTTTAGACGAGGGGAAAATGTGGCCAGGTACCCTAGCTAAATGAAACAGGTTAAGAAAACCACAAACACAAGAGGTGCGGTGCCTGCTGTTGACTCTCTTGCACATTACAAATTCTAATGGCATGAAGTGTACAGTGGGCATCCAGAGGTAGGTCAAGCTGTGTCTCTAGCTCCAGGCTGTCTCCTCAGTGAAGAAAAAATATTTGGATTCAAGTCTGCTAAGCAGCTTCATCATCCTGGAGTTTATAGATGCAGACTCTAGGCTGCAGGGTTGCAGTGCAGTGGCCCTTGTCATCCTCTGCTACCCAGAGGTTTGAAGAGTTCTGTAAATAGCTACTGCCACATGGACTGGGCCAAAGGCAAGAAGAGAGACTAAGAAAATGCCAAATGGGTTGCTTTGGTGGCATTAAGAGACTCCTTCTGACATCTAGTTAAGTCACCTCTGAAGTCTCTTTACCCCTGGAGCAACACAAAGTTGCCACAGATAGGATCAGAGTTGGCTCATTAGAGTGTAGAAGCTGTTCCTGCCTGACTCTGCCTTCCCTGCACTCTCCCTTGTATCAGTCTCTCAGTCCTTCCAAATCAGCATCTGCCACACAGCGCTGTGAGTGTCATCTTCACTCGCAACACATCTCAGAAAAGCAAAGAACCAAAGATCTTGTGATTCTTATAAGAATTAGTTAGTACCAAAGAGAAGTCAATCTCTGTGTTCCTGAAAGCACAGCTGGCAAAGACAGCAATGGAGCTGTGCCCATCTTTTGCAGCTGCAGCGCTCATACAGCCGCAATGTTGAAGTGGTGTGTGTTTTCAGAAGCCACCAAAGTGAAGCAGAGCACAGTGTTTCAGCTAGGAAACGTGGCTACTCTTAGCCCTTGTTCTGAGTGCATACTCTGATGCCCAGGAGATAGGTCCTCACTACTGACATGGGTTGAATTTGTACAGCATTTTGCAGCACGAGTACACACTGGGTAGAGCTAGTTAAATTAGGCATTGCTTGGCTTGAGTTGGTGCATCACAAACAAGAAACAAGTACAATATCTTCTTGACTATGTGAATAAACTCTGGTGGGTAAACAGCAAGCCTGTTAGTGGCTGAAGCAATAAAAATAGTGGATTAAAGAACTATTGGTGGCTTTTTTACTTCAAAAGGTGAGCTCTTGAAGGCCATGCTGAATTTTGTGTCAATCAGAAACTGAGTGTGCCTCACAGGCTCTCCTGTAGTCTCATGGAGGGTCCATGTCTGGAAGGCTGGGGCTACAGCAGCTTTTAAAAGTGCTTATCCATGTAATTTGATTTTGTTTTGCTTATACAGTCAGTAAGGATGTCTTTGCCATCTCTTAACCCAATGCTAAGCCTGACCTGGACCACAGGTGTCACCTAGCATCCAGTTTCTCAGTTCTGGCCAAATGCTCACTGGGAGGGAAGGGAGGCACCCGACTAGCTCTGCTTTTACATGCACAACTATTTGCTACAGCAGAGAATCTTGCGAGTGTGAGTGTGTGTATTTATAGGGAGGCAGATGTAAACCACATTTGTCCTGTGTTTCTGGCAAAGAGAGAGCATGAAATATTTGTGACCCGAGTCGTTGGCTTTCCTGCCATTTGTATAAAAATTTCCAGATGTGATTGTTGATGCCTCACCTGGGACCAATTACAGAAAGAAGGGATATGCAGAACCAACTGTGTTTATGTGGATATTTGACTTGTTTGTGTGTGGGGGTGCGTGTTTGCATCTCTGTTGCAATATGTGTGTTTTAAAGAAAAGCTAAATTTCAGTTCAATGAATTGTGTTCTCTCCTTCCAGAACCTTTGTTTTGACTGCATTGTCCTATCCTCCTTAAATTACTCCTGTCCCACAAACCTGGGTTGGTTTAGATTTCTTAGACACTTTCTCTCATATTCATCCTCACACCAGGTTTTACCTCCTGTTGTGGCCTGAGTTTGAGTGGATTTCTTGCCTGAGGCATTGGGAAGTTGCTATGGCAGCCAGAGGGAATTTTTGTGACTCTGCAAACTGGTACGATGGTTTGGAGCTTCCTGTTTCCTGCTTCTTCACTTCACTTCTCTCTGTTTGTTCAGAGAGAGACGTGGCACTGGGCTGGACACAGCAGCCATCTTGCCCTGGGAACGTGGTAAGTGGAGAAAGTGAATCATCTCAGAGACAGTGGAGGAAAGGTTTTGCCTGCAACCCATTGCTTGCTGAAACGGAGGGAGTGTTCCCCTTGTATTGGCACACTGGAAATGGAGGGCTGGCTTGGAAATGCATGGAACAGGGAACTGGACCTTAAAATACGTGCTGATCCTAAGGGATGGACTGAATGGACTCAATATTTCTATCAAGAAAAGAATAGCTGGAAGTCTCTTCTTGTTGAGGGGATGGAGATAGAAGCTTGGCCCAGTTATATAAGAACATGGGATTAATCTCTGTATGTCTTTGTGTTAATGTTTTTGGGTGGGGTGAATTAAGTATCTTATTTTGCTCCAAATCAAATTCGGTTCTGGGTTTGCCTGTGATTTATAAATGGCTTCTGAATCCTCCTTTTTTGTTTTGGTCCTTTAGCGTATTAACTGAATTAATTGGTTAATCTTGTCTCAGACCTGAGCAACTGATCAACTGGTGGCAGCTCCTAATAGCTTTTTGTGGCTCATCGTGTGTGCTGTTCCATGCAGGCACCGGGAGCTCCCTGGAGAATAAGCTTCCTGAGTGCTATAAATTTCTAGAAAGATGGTGTGAAATCCCTAGTAACGCAGCAGTGATTAACCAGAACAGGGTCCACAACACCAGATGGAGTGCCACTCACCACCAAGCCACCTCTGCTTTCTCCCACTTTTCTCACGTATTACTTCAACTGTCAGCCTTTTCAGTGTGTACTAGACTGTGCTTGGAGATTAAACTCCTGGTTCTTCCCCTCCAAACTTGTCTATAGAACTCCTGATTACTTGTTTTGTCTTCATTATCTTCACTCTACTAATGACTGGAAACTTCTGTACCTCTTACTTCTTTTCGGTTGAGTTTCTCCATTATGTTTTTTTTACCTCTTCCTGTAGTCCTCCCAGAATGTACTTACCACGCTGCTGCCCTGCCTTAGTCATACTCGGATGGAAAGCAAACCTGAAATCACCCAATCCTCTTCTCTTCCTTTATTGTTGTTTTTGCAAGGGGAGTTCAAACTAACACCCCCTCTCCCAACATCTGGTGCCTTTCAGGAACCTTAAACTCATGACCAGAATGAGCATGTGGAAGAAAGGACAGGATGGGAATCCAGCTCTCTCAGAGAAACTAGGCATGGACCCAAAGGCACAGACTTATTCTAATCTTAAGTATCCAAGGACAAATTCTGTACTATTGAGCTTATCAGTCATCCCCTTTAGCTGTGATCCAAACAATTTCCGTATTTCTCTCCAGGCCTGCTGGTGTCACCCATTTTGCTGTGTGGGCACAAGGCCTTCCACGTGCAAGTATTTATCCTAAAAGGGAAAGAATGCAGAGTCCCATCTGCAGCAGGAGTCATGGGACAAAAGGTCTGGAACCAGAACTGTTGCTGGAGTAGAACTCTTTGCTGTGTAACTTCAAACCCGGCATGGCAAGCGTCAGATCCAAAGTGAACTGTGCTTCCTTCGGTCTCATTCTGAGCATTCCCCAGGTGGATTTGGATCTATTTATGCTTCTTTTCAACACAGCACAGTTGTGAATGCCAGGGCATGGTCTACACAGTCACGTCTTCATTAACAAGGCACATCCAGGAGTAGTTATGTTTTACCTCTAGACTTTCAGCTAGGATTTTATTTCTCTAGCAACAGGTACTCATAGCTGGGCTAGAGCTGACAGCCTTATTAAGGGACATGTTAAAACAGGAATAGGACTCCTGTGTAGATTTTATCTTCCCTGTATCTGCTAGGGAGAGAGATACGTGTGCACTAACCAGCTGATTATCGTCTTTCAAAAAGGGTTCTTTTTTTTCCCTCGCATATACTGAAGGTACCTTGTTCAGTGTATTGCACCCTGGAAAACCTCCTGACCAGTTAGAACTGCTCTGCTTCCATTTTATTGTTTCAAAAAGGGACAAACATGTTGAGAAAATGAGGACGCAGCCGTCGTCTGCACAGTGAAGCCTTTAGGTGGCTGTATGTGTTCCAAGTGGCGTTGCTCCCTTCTCAAAATTCTAGTTGGCATGAGTGTAATCCTCTCAGACGCTGCCTGTAGGTTCTTGCTGGTAGCACCAGCTTTTGACAGAGACACCTTTCTGCAGTGTGTGGAGGTTTATTTGAACACCACTGTGATATTGTGGGTGTCTGGCATTCCAACTGCCTCATATTGAGGCTCTCACTCTCCTGTGTCGCAAACAAGCAAGAAAATAAATGCAGTCCTGTCATCTTACCCGATCTGCTCGGTTTCCTTACACATTCCAGCTGCCCTGGGCTTTATCCCATACTGTGCCATAGGATGTGCTACCTACAGCCAGCCCGGAAAGAAAGGGTAAAGATAAACTGAAGCAGTGAGTTTAGCAATGCATCAGCCAGGTTATCTCAGCCTCCTGCGTGGTGCCAAGAATTCTGAGTTGGCTCTGTGATGCTTGGCCTCTTTGTCTTTAACCCTAGGAAAACCAGAGCAGTGCTTTTCACCCTGCCCTGTGCTGTGAGCCATAGCCCCCCGAAGGAGGGGGTGGGACAGCAGTGCCCAAAGGGCAAGTGTGAGAAGAATGAGGGTGGGCAGCTGGGAGCCATAGGGGGTGGGACACTGGCTACTCCAGTGCAGCAGCCCTGTGATGGCCCCAAGGCAGTGCAGAAAGAGTGGGGCGAGAGGAAAGATGTCAGAAAGAGATCGAATAGACTATAGAAGTGGATGCAGAGGATTCATGGCTATATTAGAACAGGGGAGCAGAGTGCTAATATACTTGTGGCACGATCGGGTGTCTGGCAGGGTTTATTTGCAGTGAGGCCAAGCTGAATATTCTGCTGCAGAAAGATTCCTTGCTTTGCAAGAGAATTTCTGCCAAGTCCCTTCCTCTTCTGGCTCCCAGGTCTAGGTGTCTTGCTCAAGTTGTGGGGCTTCCAACCAGTTTCCTGGCCTCTGCAGACGAAGGTGGTGCCAGTACTTCTAAAAACAGCCTGTGCTCTCCTCCTCCTCCCTTTCAAGCAATGCTTATTCAGCTTTCCTTGCCTGGTTCTCGCCCATTCTGGAACCCTGACCTGAGGAGTGGAGTAGGTAATGCAGGAGGGGCAATTTTTGGAAATATTCAGCCTTCCCTGCTATTACGAGACAGGTCTGACGGCTCTGAGCTGCCTTCTCTCTTCAGTGTTTGCTTGCTCATCCCAACAATATTACAGGAACTCTTAAAGCTCTGGGATTTTTCTCTTCTATCTAAAGGGCAACTTGTATTGCTGAGGAGCTGCCCTGGTTCCTGGGTATTTTAATTGACATGGGGATGTGCTTTGAGCTGTGAAGACTGGGCTGCACCGGTGGGTCTGGCTGGAGGGCAGAGACGGACCCTCTTTCTTTATGTACTGCTGAAAAGTGCCCTTTGTTGTGGGGCTTGGTCCCTCCTGGGAGCAGAGACCCCTCCTGCTGCTCCAGCTCTGACAGAAGGAAGCAGTCCCAGCATTTTGTGTCAGAGCTCTGCTCTGTGCCCATACTCAGATGTCACACAGACCTCTGCCATCAGAGCAGCATGCTTAATTTAAAATGGCATTTCATAGAGCCATAGAATGGGTCAGGTTGGAAGGGACCTTAAAGATCCTCTAGTTCCAACCCCCCTGCTGTGAGCAGGGACACCCCCCCACCAGACCAGGTTGCTCAAGGCCACCTCCAATCTGGCCTCAAACACTTCCAGGGAGGGCACATCCACAACCTCCCAGTGCAACCTTTTCCCATGTCTCAGCATCCTTATAATGATTTCCTTAGGATCCAACAAGTTGTTCCGCTACCTTCAGCTGGGGCTTTCCCCCCTCCAGGTGCCTCCCTTTTTCTTCAACACTTTATCATAGGGTTACCAGAACAATGGGAGACAGAAATGCAAACAAAATCTGCTGTTCCAGGCCTTTCTGCAAACCTGTTCCCCCAGCCCGAGTCAGCTACAATCAGCAATGTCCCACAGCCATTCCCCCCTTAAGGTTCTGCTGGGATGGTGTTAATTTTGAGCAACATAACAGTTAGCAAACAGTCTTTAGTTGACTTTACAGAGCTCTGAGCTCAGAGATACGTAATTATCCATCCCCTACAAACTGCAAATACAAACTCTTTCTGTGTTGGAAAGCCACGAGATGTGCACCCCCCAGACCAGAGAGCAAAAGGTCAGTGGTTTTTGGGCTGGGCATCCCAGGGATTTTGCCTCTCTGCTGTGGGGTAGAGCTGAACTGAATGTGTAGCTGTGTCCAAGGTTGGTGCATGGTATTGCTGCACTGCTTCCCAGTAAGGAAGGCTTGGGTTGCCCCAGTGGTCCTTGTGTGGCAACAGCCCACTCACTGTAAGTCATCTGAGCTATGTGTGAACAGCTTTTGGCATATGCTGTGCTCAAAAGTGCCACAGTTTATGTGCCTATGCTCCAGTCTTACCCTGCTGTGTGCTGTCGGTGCTTTATTTCCAAAGTTGTGTAGAAGATAGGTCTTCTCAGGTAATTTTCTAAACATAGCTTGCATGGTGGCTAACTACACACAGGAGCTCAAGGCTGAAGCAGGGAACCCTACCTAAGGCTGCCCACGCTGCACATTCCACACTTACAAGGGCAGCACTATAAAGAGCTACTGCAGCCTCTGGACAGAGGTGGATAGGTTGGTGTCTTCTTGCACCTACAACACATTGGTGTTCCCTATGCAGTGCTCTTCAGAGGGTTTTCAAGCATCACTGTAGCTTGTCCAAAGGTGGGTAGCATAAGGGTAATGAAACCACTTCAGATGACGACCGCTTTGATGATACTTCCTATGTGTTTTCATTGCTTTAGTTGAGGTTGTTTTCAGAGTGCAGTAGCTAGAGCACTGTCTGTCTGTCCTCAGGCAATGGATCTTTAGCATGACCTGTCCCTCAAGTGGTGCCTTTGGGAATTATAGTTGATCACAAGATTTCTTCTCTGCAGACTAATGTGCTCATTGTCCTTGTCATGCATAAAGGTTTGGAACTGCAGGGGTTAAATAGCTTGAGAAGGGTGGAGGATTCTTCAGCCAAACCCAAACTGATTGCACCTGGTTTGCTCAACCCCTGTGGAAATGACACCATGGTCTTCCACCCCCACCCCAGCAAATGCCACAGGGGCTGCCAAGGCAGACGTGCAGGTAGGGCTGTGCAGCAGGTGTGGGGCCTGCAGCGGTGGGAGGTGCTCCTGGCCCGGGAGCGAAAGCCATGCCAGTCACACACACAGGAGCCCTGTAAGCTGTAATCGCCAGGAGCCACCAAAATGACAGGGAGCCAAAGCAAAAAGTCCTCTTTGTTAAATCTTGGAGCCTCCTGTTAAAAGTACCTGTTGGCTGCTGACAGGGAGCAGTAAGGTCTGCTCTTCTTGAGCTGGAAAAGTGCAAATGCTGGTATGCAGGGGTCAGGCAGCCTGCTGAGCCTGTGGGTAGGTGGCTCTGACTCCTCTGTCTGTGCAGCACACATGGCTCCAAGTAGCTGTAGCTGGTCTGTGGCCAAACCCGCTGCTGTCTCTGCTCAGCTTATCCCTCTGGGACAGTCCAGCTGAATGTGTAGAAGCGTTGGAAGCGAGGGGGATGCTCACACATGTGAGCATTGCTTTGCTGTCCTTAGGGAGGTAACGAAGCATTTGGCACCGTAGGCTTAGGGTTCAGAGTTTGCCTTCATGAATTTAGGGGAATTTAGAGTCTCATGCATTTAGAGTCTCGCTAAAGATGCAGTGAGGTCCTTAAAAGAAACTAGTCTGAAAGCACAGTCTGGGAAATTATATATCTTTCAGTGTGGCTGCCTCATGCAGCTCTGAAGAAGACCACTATCATGCAGAGGAGAGGATGAAATAATTCCCATTTATTCTCTCATCCTCCACCCTGACTCCAGGTGGAGCCAGTCCCTCCCTTTCCAATGGATGCACACAAAGGCAATTGTCACTTCGCTGCAGGGTCACTCTGCTCTGCAGTAGCTCTTGCTGACCAGTAAGACTGAACATAAATCCATGGGTGCAAATTATGCCATTCTGCTGATTTCAGTGAAGTTCTACCCAGCCGCAGTGCAGGGAGTTTGGCACAGAGCTCTTGAAAGACTGACCTGTGGATAGGTTTTCTTTGGCTTTGAGGTGAGTGGTAAGGACTGAGGAGATTCCGTGTTGTGGCCCAGCCGGCGTGTGCAGCCACAAATAATAATTAATTGGCTCTTTAAGAAGTCTTGCAAACTTGTTTTTTTGTCTGTCTGTCTTAAGCTCCTTTTAATTAACTTCAGTCATGTCCCAACACATCATCTTGGCTGAATCATTGGCCTCACCGTGCCAGTTTTTCACATTCCTGAAATACACAGACCGCCAGTGTTGCGAATGCAGCTCGGGGGCAGCAGCTCAGAGGAAGTTGGGCAGCTCTCCTGGAACTCAGAAATTTTCAGGAACTGTTGTGACATCGAGAGGCAAAGCCAGACCAGGCTCCGCTTCAAACTCCAACGTGCTGTCCAATTCCCAGCAGTGTCGCTGCCTTGCACTTTACCCCCTGACTCAAGGAGCAGTGGTTGCAGCAGGCAGCTGTGTACTAGCATCTTTGTTCCTTTAGAAAGCACCTTTATTCAGGTTACAGTTCGTGGGGTGTACAGCATTTTTCTTCTGTTGGAGAGCTTGTTTTTGTGTCACACTTCTTACTGCAAAGGGTCACCTTTCAAGATGCTAGGGTATGTTAACAAGATACTCAGGTGTACTTAGTCACCAAACAAAGAATGGGGCAACAGGACAACCTTTTGTGTCTCTTCACTAGGAAGGTTCAAGCCTGCTCTGTTTCCTTCTTTACAGGAATTTGGGGTTCAGGAGTGTCTCTGTTGCATTATAACCTGTCTGTGCTCTCACCTGTGATGGCGGAAATAATCCCAGTGTTTCTATTGACTCAAAGCCAGATCATAGAATCCTTAGGGATCGGAAGGGACCTCGAAAGATCATCTAGTCCAATCCCCCTGCCACAGCAGGATCACCCAGACCAAGTGGCACAGGAACACAGCCAGGCAGGTCTTGAACATCTCCAGAGAAGGAGACTCCACACTCCCCTGGACAGCTTGTTCCAATGCTCTGTTAGTCCACACTTGTCCCTTGATCTATGTGTTTGGGTTGGAGACTTCTGCTTTTGATAACTCTCAATCAGTTTTAGCACCTCATTTAGCAAGATGTTTCATTTACTGTAAAGAAGGAAGGTTTTATTGTAATCTCTTGGTAGTCATTTAGAGAGTGTAATTTTCATAATGGAGTTGTCCAGCTATGGCAAAAGAAAGTGTTTTCAGTGGTTAGAAGCTGACACTTGGCAAGTTCAGGTGCTAAAGAGGGTGCAGCATTGCAGTGGTGAGGTTCTTCATCCCTCTGAATAACATCCCACTGTATTCTTCATACTTCACCATTTTAAAAATCAAGTTTGGAAGTCAGTCTGTGTCTTTGTTTTGATTTCCCAGGTTCTTCAAAACACAATAAACCTGAGGCTAATGATACAGTAGAGAAATTTTCAACAGGTTTTATTAATAGCAAACAAGAAACAGTTAGGAAAATGGAAGAAAATCACCCTGTAAATCGCTGACAAAATAGATCCTGCCCCTACTGCAATTGCAACAAGCAAGTGACCACCTAATACAGGACTCCTGAGATGGACCAAAACCAGCCTCCTCCTGACGCACACCTTACAAACAGCCAATGCTACCTGTGGTGGAACAGCGGGAAGAAAACATAAACAGGAAAGAAATCAAAAATGGTAGGACAGAAGTTACAGGGGACATGGGGAAAGGAAGACTGGCAAAAGAAACAAAAAACAGAAGATGGAGACAGAGTAAAATGATACTAAGAGGGAATAAGGAACGAGGGGAAAAGGAATGAAGCCTCAAGGAAGAAAATTTAGAAGCTGTCAGGGCAAAGGATGGAGGGGGATTATCTTTTCACCAGGTCCACGTGGCCCCTGGGAAAAGACAATGGCACCAGCCACCCCCAGCATGGCTCAGGGAGGACAGTGGGAGTTCAGCTCTCCCATGCACCACTCACAATGCTTGGAGAAGGGGTATCCATTGGTTGTCACACTAGTCTGGATGGAATCTGGCTCATTCCCCAAGAGGTCATGTCAAGGGATTGGGAATTAACCCACAACAGCCTCTTAGAGCAAAAAGCTTTTTTTTTTAAGGATGAATGTATTTATTACAGCTACGTCCGTGTTCCGTGCTGAGGAGAGGAGGGTCGCAATTTACCTTCTGCCCTTAACGAGATGGGAAACAGGGCATCACAACAGCAGTTTCAGGTGGTGTGCCCCAGGCTGCAGGTGGAGAGCCATGAGTTACCCAGAAAACTCTTTTTAAGCAGCACTTGTGTTTCCATTACAGCTTCAGCAAGGACTGCTGAGAGATGGTTGCTGTGACACAGGCAGTGGTGGCGTGTTGGATTGCTGTGGTGGTGAATTTTGAATGGGTGCGAGGAAAACACAGATGACAGCTAAAATAAAAAGAGACGAGAAGAGGAAAATGTGTCTCAGCCTTTCGGGAAAAGATAGGAAAAACAGGAAAGATGTTGCAAGACAGCACGTTGGGACACGGGAGCAGTGGCTGGATTGCTGGGAGCTGTACAGAAGCACTGAAGATGGGCACACTGAAATGGATAAGAAGGAGCAGAACAGGATAATGACCAAGAGTAAAACAAAGCTACCTCCAATGAAGGTGCCTCATCATTCACATGGAACGGGGATACGACAATTCGCTGTGCCTAACAGGCTCTGACCTGGCTGCAGCAGCCACTGACAGGATTTAGAAGCTGCTACTGTTGGGGAGAAAACTTGTTAGAAGTCAAGTGGCAAAATACATTGATACTGAAAATGAGAGAGAACTTAATGAACTGATGGGGGAACACTTAACTCTGTGTGTTGCCTGTCCAGGAGTTGGGTTTCTGCTGACACAAAGGATTGGTGTGTCTTTCTGATTTCAGCCTTGAGGAAAGACCAGATGTGCTACAGTAGGAGAAGGAGGAATGTATTTCCTCTGACATCGATAGTTCTAACCACTTGACTTTGAATGCTTTAGAGTGTCCCAGGGAAAAGTTGGCCATGGATCTGGATGCTACCAGATCTGAGGCAATGTTCCCTCCAGGTGCACAGAAAACTGCAACTCAGGATGAGTTGGACCCCAAACGAGGGGCATTTCAGAGGACTGGCATGGCAGAAGTGCACGGCTGCAACAAGAGTGATAAAAGAATCCCTATCATGGATGCTACAATGGTATTTTTCCTGAAACTCTTCCCCTCGTGAATAGTAAACACCAGTTTCTGAAGCATTTACTGGGCACCTGTCCCAGGAAAAGTGCTTGAACAGCAGAATTAAAGTGTGCTGTCAGACTAAGAGGGCCTGACTTGGCCTTGAGCCACTGACATCCTGTTTAATTCACTAAGTGAGGTGCAGGACCAACAAAGGAAAACTGAGTCACTGATAGAGATTGTGCAAACAAGTATCGGGACCTTCTCAGAAAAATCCATCAGCAGGTACCATGCTTTTTCCCTGAGTAGGGCCAGTGCTTCCATGTGTGACTGAGAAGTGCACCTGAATATACCATCTTTTCTAAGTCATGGGAATCAGGAAAGGTGCCTCGAGACTGGAGGTTAGCAAATGTCACTCCAGTCTTCAGGATGAGTAAGAAGATTCAGGTAACTCAGCCTCACCTCCATCCCAGGAAAGGGGATGGAACAGTGTCCTGGATGCTGTCTCTAGGCACATCAGGGACAAGAGGGTCATCAGAGACAGTCAGCATGGCTACACCAAGGGGAAGTCATGCTTGACCAACCTGATAGCCTTTTGCGTCTGGGCAAGAACAACCCCAGGAACCAGTATACGCTGGGCACTGACCTCTTGGAGAGCAGTGTAGGAGAAAGAGACCTGGGGATCCTAGTGGACAGCAGGATGACTATGAGCCAGCAATGTGCTCTTGTGGCCAAGAGGGCCAACAGCATCCTGGGGGGTATCAGAAGGGGGGTGGTTAGCAGATCAAGAGAGGTTTTTCTCCCCCTCTACTGGAGTATTGTGTCCAGTTCTGGGCCCTTCAGTTCAAGAAGGACACAGAGCTGCTGGAAGGTGTTCAGTGTAGAGCAACAAAGATGATGAAGGAAGTAGAACACCTCCCTTATGAGGAAAGGCTGAGGGAGCTGGGTCTCTAGAGCTTGGAGAAGAGGAGGCTGAGGGGTGACCTCATTAGTATCTATAAATATGTGAGGGGTGGGTGTCAGCAGGATGGAGCCAGGCTCTTCTCAAGGTCATCTAGTGATAGGACAAGGGGCAATGAGTGCAAGCTGGAACAGAGGAGGTTCCCTATCAATATCAGAAGGAACTTCTTCCCAATGTGGTACCAGAGCATTGGAACAGGCTGCCCAGGGGGGTTGTGGAGTCTCCTTCTCTGGCTATGTTCCAGACCTGCCTGGATCTGTTCCTGTGCAACTTGGTCTAGGTGATCCTGCTGTGTCAGGGGGATTGGAGTAGATGACCTTTTGAGGTCTCTTCCAATCCCTAAGGATTCTATGATTCTATATACTGATGTAGTGTTTTCAGCTACAAATTTCTTGCAACTGACTGCTTTTGCCTCATAAAACTGCATCTTCAAGAACGGATAGTGACACTGTTTGTCCTGAAGATCTGGTGTCATACATGTGTTTATAAGAAAAAATACACACGCTCCGATCAGCTTTTACACTGCCTGTGACTGGTTTTTCTAAATGATGCTGTTTTGCGAGTGAAGGAGTGAAGCTCTTTCACACCAGGTGAACACCACAGGCCTCCTACTAATGCAGAAAGAGAGACAGGACCTTGTACAAAAGGTTGGGATCACATAATGTGAAAAGTTACTATGACAGACAAAAAAAGGGAAGCGGCTCAGATAGCAGCACTCAAAGCTGTGTGGTCTGCTGACTAGCCACTAGCTGCCTTCAGAGAGCTGACAGGGCAGCTACAGGCTTGCTGACCTTTTCCAGCAAACCTCTTCCATGAAACAGTTGTTAGCTTTGCTTCCCAGTGCTCCCTGTGGCTGTAGCTCCCAGAGGGATTCCCCAGCACTGTGTGTACACGGTGTGACTCACAGTGCAGAAAAGCTCTGCTTTCCGATGTTATTCTGTCTGCTTCCATCTCGGAAGGGTTGTTCTCAGATGTTCTCCATGGTTCCATACCAGGTGTTTTTCAGCCTACGTTTCCAGTTCCAACAGACTTCAAAAGAGGAAGAGACTCCCATTAATGTTTTGCATGATAACGAGTTAGGCAAGCACCATTTTTGGATGCAGCTGATGGAAGGTTGGTTACTACCAGTGCCAAGTGGGCGTCTTAGCTGAGACTATCAAATGATGTCTGTTGTATTAAACGCTTTGTTGTATTTCCTGCTTGGAAAGTGATCCATTTGCCAGACAGACTGACTTTTCTCTCTTGGCATTAAAGCAGTCCTGGCACCCAGAAGAAACTGTTTACTTAGTTTTAAGTACAGCTTTGGAACATACTTGGGAATGTCTGCAAACCAACAGTAACAGGAGACTAGAGCATCATTTCCTTCAAGCCTGTGTCCTTTTGAAATACCTTCCTCTCACTTTATGTGAGCTGCTTCTGCTTCGTGCATGATTTATTGACGTGATCTATTCAAGCATTTTCTTGTGCTGAATTGGACAGTAGCTAAAGGACAAGTAGGAACAGAGAGCACAAAAGAACATAAAGCACAGCAAAATTTAAAGTCCTCTTAGTATCATTTAACCCTTTCTTGTGATACACAACTGTTGTAAGGAAGCATATTCCATCTTGCCACGGGGTCAATAGAAAGAGTCTGCTTTAGGATCTTGAAGGGCACTCTCCAGTCTGCTGCAAAGCCCATGAAGATGCTGATATGCAGTGCCATTAATTTCCACCTAGCAGAAAGATCCTTTAGGGTGCCAAGCATGACGCCAGAATACAAAACACTTAATTCATCAAAGCCCTAAGTAAGAAACTCTCTGTCTTTGGTTTTAGAAGAAACTTTTGTACATTTATGACTTTTTCCACATTAAACATCATTTATGGTTTGGAAATTGTTCAGGCAAGAGGCATGTGGTTTCTGCTCCCAAATAACAGCAGCAGTTTTGCTAGGTTGGGTCTCTATTTTATGTTGACATTTTGTTGGCTTTTCATATATTTTTTGGGTGGACCACTGTGGAGCTAACTGCCTCCAGGAGAACCCCTACCCCGCTTTCTAAATGAAGACTAAGTGATCTGCTTGAGGTGAAGAAGATGGCATCGGTGTAGGGAATTCGGGTTCAGAGCCAGACTTCTACAAAGTACCTGCTGAAGAAATACCTTTTCTGGGATATGCTCCCATCAGGGCAATTGCTGGAACAAATTGAGAAACAGGAATTTCACACCTGGACTTTGAGCCATGAGTTGATGGGTTTTTCCACAGGCGATGTGAGAAGTTACGAAGTAGCTGTTGAATTTTCAGCTAATTCAATTTGTGCCGAATAAATGGTAAAGAGCCGAAGCAAGACCTTGGTTTATGATCTAGGAAATGCATTTTACAAATTTTACTGAGATGTCAAGGGCCTCATTTTGCAGGCCTTCTGATGCCTAAGTGGCACATTGTACGTGAGAGTGGATGGAATCTATTCTCTGTGTATCAAAGCAGAGGAGGCTGCAGCAGTTGGATGTGCTTTTGTTCCAGCAGCAGTTTGGATTCAGGTGCTAATTTCTTTCTTTAGCTGACCCGGCAGGACAGGAGTTAGAAACGAGGGCCAGTTTGTGCCTTTCTGTCTGAGAAGAGCAATATTTCTTTTCCCTATCTGAACGCTCCGAGAGGTCCCCATTCTGCTCCATGCTGAGTCCGGGTTACTCTGATGACTTACCCATGACAAGTAAATGCTGTGGGTATCTGAAAGCAGTGACAGGTACTGTGCACAAATTTGAGAGGTGACAAAAGCTCTTAAGCAGTGCCTTTGTGATACTGGGGATTGTAAGAATGTAAAAATGGCCCTGCTGTGCCATAACAGTGCGCTGGTTCCAAGGGTTTTGTCTCTGGCAGTGGGTAGCAAGAGATGCTATTTAGAGGCAGCTTTCAAGCCACTGTCAAGGCTACATTCACCTTATACTGCTCAGATGCTGACACACACCTGTCTTGAGGAATGCCTGTTGTCCTCTCCCCAGAATCTCTGCTCTGGAGCTCTGTACTCCACCTGTCCCTGAGGAGTAGAGACCCCTTTTCTGTGAGGAAACCAGTGCCGTCGCATAGGATTCATCCCTCTGCAGATAGAGAGGGAATCCCTGCTGTTATTCCTGAGGTGTGCTACCAACAAAAATAGCACTGAATAGAGGTCTTATTTTACTTCCGTGCTCCTGACTGAATAAGAAATGAACAAAGAATGTGTCCTGTGGAGTGTTAGAGTTGCTTTCCCTCTTTGACTCTTCACAGCACAGCTACTCTTGGTTCTGAGTGCCTTTGTCTCTTCTACTGGGGCAGTGGTCTTTGACACTGATGTTTGCACAAGTTCCCCCTAGCCTGTGTAAAATTCTCTGGAGCAGAGCACATGATGCCTCTGGAATTCAGGATGGAAACCTGCTCGGAGGGAAAGGATGATGCTGCCACATTTTGACGTTTGTTTTGTCTTCAGTGTTTGATTTATGCTTTCTTTACCTGACCACGTTAATCTGTCTGAGCTGGGCAAACAGCAGAGCAAAATTGCAAGGAGAGGAAATAAGGTCTTTGTTTTGTTTCCCTCGCTTGCGTAAACATTTTGCATGCGCCTGCTTTGTGCCCCAGAAGCTTCTTTGAGTCAAATACAAATCTATTTTTGAACCTGGTTTCTCCTTCCTGGTGCCCTGGGCTATGGGCTTAGAGCATTTTATCTCTGGCCTCCTGTAGCAGAACAGGGATTCGTTCCCATTCTCCCCAGGACAGGACCACAAGCCTACGCTTGGTGGTGCAAGCTCTCCTAGCTCCATCTGCAGCTTGATTCATGGGGGTTGCCCAATAATGGGAGAAGATGATGAAAGCAGAGAAAGACACACAGATGGAGAAAGATATCTCAGGGCTGCCAGGGCAGCTGTTTGAGATCAGATGGAGACGGAGCGCCACCACCCTCAGCTTCCCCACCTTCAAACAAGCTGTCTCCATGTGCAAAACAAAAGCAGCCCCACCCAGGCCATGCCGTTTTAGCTCATGGCCAGGTTAACAAATGGCGAATCCCAGGGTAATCCTGTCAAATCCTTCCTGACATCCCTATTGGTAATTATTGATATTAACATCAAAGTGCTCCTGTGCTCATCTGATTAATACCAGAAGGATTCTACTTGATGAGAACATTACTGAGGGAAAAGCAGGAAAGACAAATACTCCAAGGTTAGACAAGCGGGAAGATCGCACACATCCATGGTTTGTAAAGGTTTTCACCTGGTGGGCAGAGAAAGGTTTGGGATCGTCTTCTCTCTCTGACAATGCTTGCAAGAGTATGCAGGTCCCCGCCTCTCTTCTCTCCTGGACCTCATTCACATCACTGTGACAGGAGCAGCTGTGAGCCAAGGAAGTGCATACATCTTCCAAAGGTTGGCAAGTTTGAATGGAAAGTCCCAAGGGCAGAGATCCATGTAATTGTTTCTTTGAAGAGTCCGATGAGGTCAAATTAGTGCAATTTGGGATCTTGGCATGCTCCTGAGAGTGGAGGGAGGAGCAGTTTCCCTCTCTACCTCCACCCTACCACGCTCCTTCCCTGGTAAAGCTGGGATAGAAGCTTGGAGGCTGGGGGAGAAATCCATTGTTTTGGAACAGTACTGGACTGCTGCTCTCTTATCAGTTTCTATCCTTTCCAGAACCGTGGTTCTTAATTACCTTACGTTGAGGTGATGGCTCTTCCTGCTTGTCAGGCCACCTGCAGATTCAGATGGGCATCAAAAGATTCAGATGGGTTTTTAAGTATTTATCTCCCTGCAGGCTTCAAGCTGTGGTCAGAGGGGCTTTTTCTTAATGAAAGTCAGGATTGTGATAGAGATGAGTAGAGCAGTTCATCCCCGTCTCTGATGCTGGCTTTGATACCACAAGGTTTGGTCATGTAGGTATGAGCAGAACAGGAGCAAACAAATGCTTGGTCACACCTGAGCTGCTGTTAGCTCTGTGTGACACCCTGGCAGCTCCTCAAAACTGCAGTCTGGGTCACTGACCCAAGCCAGTATTAATGAGAAAAAGACATGCAGAGAGTAGAAAACAACCCCAGAACGTGGGAGTTGGATATGATTATCTGGTCTGTGTAAATGCTTAATGGGGAGGATTAAAGAGCATGAGGCCAGGCTCTACTTAGTGATCTGTAATGTAAAGGAGTTAAAACATAGAAACAGATTGCCCAGAGAGGCTGTAAAGTCTCCATCCTCAGAGATCATTCAAAACCCAGCTGAACGTGCCCTGGGATACCTGCTGTCCTTGATTCTGCCTTGAGCAAGGGCAGATGGACTAGATGATGTCCAGAGCCAATCACTTCCCACTTCAGTTCTGTGATTCTGTAACTACACTTGGAAAATTCCTTTCAGAGCGTAGTGGTGAAAAGCTGTCTTGAGGGGTGAAACTACCTTCAGATGCTCTCACAATCACGGGAAATATCCCAGTTAAAAACAGTTCTCCATATTACTTTTTTAAACTTGGGTTTTTTCTTAGGCTGTTCTGGACCTCAGACTGCACACTAATTGATCATCACAACTGGAGGAAGGAGTGAAGTGTCATCCTGCAGCAAAGCCAGTGGAATGAAAACATCTTTGAGCTGGAGCAATTATGTGAGACAATCTGGCATGTAGCTACAGGTCAGCCCTGGCCCCCCAGTGTGGGGCTGTGCCATTCTCAGCTAAGGTAGCAAGCTTGGCATTTGCCTTAAGGTACAAGAAGAGGATCTAGATGTCTGTAAGAGGAGAATTGAGAGAGCCTGAGGCTCTTACAGAGAACGAAGGAGAAATGTCAGGAAGCAGTAAAGGGTCGGAGGGACCATACAAGCAATACAAGGAGAACAGGTACCGTTTGTTCTCTGTATCTGGGACACAGAGGACAAAATGTTAAAGTTTTAACTAATGCAAGATTAGGAAAAAAGTCTTTATAGCATTAAAGTAATGAAGCCTTGGAATTAAGTGCAAAGGTGGCAATGGGATCTGTCAAAGAAATATCTAAAACGCAGCATAGAAAGTCAGGGATGGCAGACTGAGCTGACCTGCCTTGGAGCAAGCAGATGGGTGGATCAGAAAGTCCCATTCTGTTCTCAGTTTCTGTGATGCCCTGGACTGTGGGAGTTAATCTAACAGCTGAGACCTTGCCTGCAGGTAGGAAGAGTCTCCTACTTTCCCTTACTTAGAGTCAATTTACAGGAGAAAGTGGCAGAGATCCATTGTGCTTTCCTTACCCTTGCACCTTGTCAGACCATGAGGTACACCATCGTAGAATCATTATGGATCAGAAGGGACCTTGAAAGATCATTAGTCCAGTTCCCCTGCCACAGCAGCATTACCTAGACCAAGTCACACAGGAACACATCCAGGTGGGTCTGGAACATCTCCAGAGAAGGAGACTCCACAACCCCCCCGGGCAGCCTGTTCCAATGCTCTGGTACCCTCACTGGGAAGAAGTCCTGTCAGATATTGATATGGAACCTCCTAGTTCCAGGTTGCACCCATTGCCCCTTGCGTGGTTCTTCACCTTTGTGATGTCACCAAGTTCAAAGTTAGTCCTGGATTCACCTCCCCTTTTTGCAGAGAAGCTCAGTACCACAATCGGGCTGCTTGCTGTGCTGAATCCTGGTTCCTCTTCTCAGTCTAAAGCCTTTCTTGAAGAGCTGTGCACAGAGCCATTTAAAGTGTAGCAATCGTGTAACTTGCTGCCAATGTCAACTTGTGTAAAGCTGTCATTATGCACTGCGGTGGCTCCTAACATGGATTAATTACTTAGGAGAGGGACTGTGGTGGGCAAGCCTGGAGTGAGAGAGGCAACCACTGTTTGTTAACTGATCGTGTGGGAAATAAGTTGATAAAAATAATAAAAGATCTTAACACAATAATTTGGGCTTCAATTTCTGTACAAGAAACATCTGTAATCTGGGGAAGGACTCCAGTCCTGATCTGACAGATCCACAGGGAATTCCCCACCAAACTTTTTCTATTCCCCTCCTATGGGTGCCCCCCACACCCCATCCCTGACCACTGATCACATTTTTAGGCACATTCTGAGAAAGCCCAAGGAGCTAGATCCCACTGGTAAGGCAGGCAGTTAGGGAGATGAAGTTGTTTGCTTTGAAATGCCTTCTCAGAATGTTCCTGGCTTCAGAATTGGCACAGGGAATCCACTGGCCCCTGAGCAGGGATTTTCAGGCTTTCACTGGGTTTCAAGTGGGATAACTAAACTCCTTAAGGAAAGAGTGTCCAAGTCTCTCTGAAGTTCTAGGTCATAGCAGCTCTTCAGGCCACATCCCATTTGTCCCTTCAGTGGAAACCACTGGCCTCAGCTGCCTTCAACTTTTTGCAGCCCCTGCTTCGCAGCTGTGGGTTGGTGTCACGCTGCCCTGAAGAGTCAGAACCCTGTAACTGCTGAGACCGCACACTCTCCAGTGCTGGCATTTCTTTACGCTCCAGCCCATAGCCATTCCCTTTCTGGGAAACCTAACCGCTTTGTCTCCCATGTTCCCTCCCTCTCAGCTCCTTGGACACATCTACTGCCATGAGATGTCTCAGCCAAGGATTCTGAGCCAAGATCTGAGGGAAATGGTTTAACCAGATGAGTGCCCATGCCTGCAGCACTGAACTTTGAGATGCTGATATTTGAAAAGATTGCCATCTCCCCTGCCTCGCAGCAGCAAGGTGAGTAATGGGTGGGACAGCAGCACATCCAGAAAAAACTCATCTTTTTCAAGGGGAAGGAGAGGGGGTTATAATTCGACTGTAAAAATTTGCTCCAGGCTGAAAACTTGGCAAACAAAAGCTTAGCTTAGGAGTAACTTAATAGGAAACAACAAAAAAGCATAAAATAAATCAGGGCAGTCGTTTTGGGTGGAGTTGAGGGTCCAGAACTCAAAGATCATTTTTTAGTGGGGGAGGAGAAGGAACAGCTCAAGACAGAGTTGCATTTGGCTTTTAGCCCTACTACAACTAAGCCTTTGAAAGCCAGGAGAATAAACTGAACACATACCCAGTCCCTGGCCTCTCCCTTCACCTAGTCAACAAAGAAAAGCAAAGCCCCATGTACAATTTAAAGCAGAATGGATGCAGATAGGTTGCCATTAGCTGAATTCCTTCTATTTCCTTTCTAAATATGTATTTTCCTGTACTTTAAAGTGTAAAAGCATGTAAGGTCACTGAGGGTTAGCTTGCCTGAGAGACAAAGGGCACTGCACAGTGCACAGCTGAACAAGGGGGTGATGATGGCTTGTTGCAGCCTTTGCACGGGCTTACTGACTCCTCCACAGTCCCAGGCTCACAAAGCCAAAGGAAGAAGGAGAACTGGCTGGCTGCATAGCAGTAAAGACCAGGAACGCAGCACATGCCTCTAGAGAGAGGGCTCCAGACCATTACCTAATGTGTATGGCACACATGGTTGGCAGCACAATTGGCACAGGCCTTGAGAAACAAAGTCAGGGCCCATGCAGTTACCTTGTCTTTTGTTATCTCCAGACCCCTGGGCCCCTCCCCATGTGCCCATACATAATTACACTGCAGGCTGCCTTTGTAGTGCTGTCACTGTGTGATTTTCCTGATGGCCTGGAGCCTCCACACATCAAGTTTGGGAGGAAAGTGTAATGCTATCATTTCAGACAAACCCCTCAGCCTACTGAACTAGCTCTCCGACTGGATATACAGAACAAGATTTCACAATGAGAGTGGGTTAAACACTGGAACAAGTAACCCAGCAAGTGTATGACAGCACTGAAAGTCTTTGGAGATTTTCAGAAATCAAATGAATAAGGTCTAGAGCAACCTGACACAGCTTTGCTAACTCTCCTCATTGCTATGCACACTTCTAAACGAGCAGTACCCTAGACAGATGGAGTGCTTAGGTTGTAGCAGGTACTCAGGAACAAAAGGCTAAATGAATGATCAAAGGCTCATGGATGTAAAGGACCCTTTCTGGAATTTTCCCTCCCACTGCATGGTTAATATAAGCTCAGCTCTGTCAGCTTACATGACATGGGCAGTCACGGTGTAGATGGGGTGTTACCTAACTCTGCTCACAACAGGGCTCCTTCGAAAAACAGCACAGCTTTTTGGCTTTTGTAACAGGCTTCATAGTTTGCTCTCACATATTTTGGAATGTGGTTGCAGATCCTCACTTCAGGCACCTCAAGCCTGTCTGAAGGACTTGCGAGCCCTCCAGCAGCAGACAGTGCCAAGCTTTGCTTCATATAAAAGAAATGTGATTTAATTCTATCATTTCTCCAGGCAGGTAGAACCAGCCAACACCGAAATTTCTGGGACTAGGTTAATCCGTTAAGAAGGCTTGGAGAAGCTTTGCTTTGTGCTTCTGGCACTGTAGTCCTTGCACTGTTAACAGATCTCTTGTCTATACTAGTATAGTTTGAGGTCAGGCTGTCAAAGCATCACCTTTCTGAATACCACAGTAGAGTCTACTCTGTGGACAGAGTAGAAGCTGAGAGAGGTTGTTAATAGATCTTGTTAAGCGGAAAGAAACCTCATCTTTTAGCTGTTCTTATGTATCAGTGCTGATGTGTTTGTGTACTGTCATTTCCAGGGAAGGCTGAAGCCACTGAGCATCGTCTATCTCTCGAGTGCAGCAAAAACATCTACAAACTCTACAGCTCCTCTCAAGCGCTGGAATTTCCAGGTGCATGTTTTCAGGGCACAAGCAACTCCAGCAAAGCTGCTTTTGAAAAGGTATGTCATCTCTCATCTAGACTAAGAAACCTGAAAAGAAAGGGGAAAAAAGAAACTGAAAAAAATTTACCTTTGCATCAAAACAAAGCAAGACTTTCGTTTTCACAAAGGTCGTCATACATCGTGCATAAGAAAATGAAACTGTAAAAATGACTTAACAAAATGCGGATGAAGGTAAAGCCAGGGTACTGGCATCAGAGATAAGGTTGAATCAGAGGCCAGCAGTAAGAATGTGGCAGTGAAAGAAGTTAAACAAGTTCATTTTATGTGCCACTGTGTCATGCTTTCCTTTGTTGCTCAAGAATGTTGCTTCACTGGTTCCTAGGGTGTGAAAGGGCCATGCTGCTGGGAGGATCTGCCCCACAGACCACGCATGAGCCATTGGGATACCTGACAGCGACAGAAAGCATGATCCTTCTATTACAGTTTTGCTAAGGTCTGGGCTTTATGGTCAGAGATCTTGTGTGCCAAGACAGCTTGCAGAACAGTGCTGTGCAGGGCGGTGGGGTAACGAGAGTAGGCAGGCACACTACCCAAATCGAGGGTAGTTAATATTCCTCTGCAGAAAATATACCCACTGGTCAGGGGGTTTGGAAGCTACTCATCTCGTAAGGTGTTCAGGAGATTAAGCTAAAAGCTGTCTGAAATAGTTACCTCTTACCTTTGCCGCCTTCCAGGGAAAGGGGTAGGACAAAGTGTTCTTAGACTGTGTTGTGCATACAGATATAAAGAAAAGCACAGCAGGAGCCTGACAGACCTTGCTGGGAAGGGTAGAACATACTGTGAGTGTGTGACAAGCCCTGGCATATATACACCCCACTACTGCCATCAGTGGCTTGAATCCAGGCCAGGCCGGAGTTTACAACAGGGCTGACATCTCTCCCATTCTACCAGTGTTTGCACACATCCGAAGCTGCGGTTGCACAATCTGGTGTGAGTGGCACACTTGGCTCAGAAGAGACCTGAGACTGGAAGAGCAGGCTACATCTGTCTCTTGGGCAGGACTGTAATGCACTGCTAGCAAGAGATGTCAGAAGCTGCTTTCCTTCCTCTCCTACAGCTCCCACCTGCACCCCCAGCCCTGAAACAAAGACTCTCACTAAAAGAAGTTGCTATAGCAGAATATTCCCGAGTTGCTGCCCACATGTCAACTGCTGCTGCTGCAGGCTGTGGCTTGTGTGATGACAGCAGTGATTCAATTAAGTGATTTCTGAATCCTTCCTCTTACAGTACTGAGAGGACACGCTTAAACCAGTTAGAGCAGCCAGGACCCGATCAAGTGTAAGTTTGTCAAAGAAAAGGAGGCAGAACTCTGTGTCTCTTCTCGTTTTCTGCCTCTCTTCTCGTTTTCTGCCTCTCGCCCCTACGCGGATGCACAGCCAGGCAGCTGGATGACGGTGCCCAGCTGGTTAGCTCTGTCCCTCTGGGGGGAAGGAAAAGTGATCAGCCTCCTCCATCATTTGTCCCACACTTGGTGACCACAAAGGCTGCTCTGGTGCAAGTTTTTGGAGCTCCGAGGCCGTTCATCGTAACTGCCTCTTCTATCCATTCCAGCCTAAAAGAAACCTCACAGGTTTTTGCTGTGAAGGACCACAATTCACAAGTAAAGGACTCAGAAAAGCCAAGGTATGATGCCTGTAACAGCTGTAACTCAGCCCTTTTTGCACTCATATTATTTTTAGTTAATATAGATGGTGTTAACATTAATACCTTAACCCTTGAGGAAGCTAACTAATTTCCAGGTCAATATAACCAAGGAGCTGGCTGATTTCCAGTGTTGTGGGGAGAGAGCCAAGACGTGTAATGCCAGGGTGTTTCTGGCTGCTGGTGTTCCTCAGTGGTGCACATCTGGGTCTGCACTTCGTCCTGGGCTTCCACCCACTCTCTACCATCCTCTGCTTGCTCCATGGGCTAAATATCTTTAATATCAGGGCTACAAGTAGCCAAGCTGAATCTGCGCATCACGATACTGTCAACCAACATGCCTAGAAGGGGACAAACTGGCAGCTCATGAACCAACCTATGCAAGGCTGGTGGCTTATGGGGAGACACCTTGGTCAGGGAGGTTTGTGTAAGTAAGATGTAGCCACACAATGACACCATCACCCATGCACCATGCGCATCGTGACTGAAATGTGGATCTAAGCAGGGAAAGGCTGTGGCAAGCAGGCAGGAGAGGAAAAGGGAGGGGGGATTTCAAACACCATGGCCCAGAGAAAGAAAGCTGCGTTCGTGCTTGCGTCAGTAGCCTGTCTGTGTGCTGACCCCAGGCTCACCTGGGCCTTGGCAAAGCTCCCCTTTGTTCTGTGTTGGCGTTCGGAATCCGGAGTTATCCCACAGCCACTTTGTGACCTGTTCCACCCAGACAGCCTGCCCATGATTGCTTCATAAAGCAAGACCCAGGAATCAAAACCAGAGCATGTTTCCTGAGCAGAGATGGAAAACAGCTGTGCTGGAAAAAAGGAGGGGTTTGCTGGCTGAGCAGTGGAAAATACAAATCAAGGCCTGGTTGTGCAATCTTCCCTGCCCGGCCTTTGGCTGCTGTTGTGGCATGGGGACCAGCTGGGGTTGGCAGGAGGCTGCTGCCAGGCGATGAGGGCAGTGAGAGTCTCTGATGACAAGGCTAGAAATCCAGAGCTTAGTTCTGCACGTTTTACAGATGCCTGGGACGCTGAGAAGTGACATCTGGTGATGCTGCCCTCTCCACTTTCCTGTGGTCAAGTCTGTCCGGCCCGTCCCAGAAAGGGTTTAACTGGCCAGGATCACTGCTGTGAAGACCCACAGACCTGCAGGACTACAGAGCAGCAGCATCTGCCCAGGTATGGAGCTCAATTCCTGCCTGGTGCTCATAAAGCGCTTGCTGTGCGACCACACGCAGGGGATGTGCTTATGTAGTCCAGCCATCCTGAGCACTCAGTGCCTGTACTGGGCAGTAGCTGCACACCAAACCAGACAGTGTACGCACAGGCTGTGCAGGGGGGCGACCAAAAATCATAGCATTAGCACCTTGCTGACCTCTGAAATCAAGGGAAGGCTTTGTCATGTTTTTGTAGCCTTAAACATTGCTTCTGAAAACATTCTGGATTTCTATCAGTGTCTAACAAAAGTAAATGAACTATCTGAGCTGGAATTCAGAGGCAGTGCTGTGGGATTCTGTCTGCTTGATTTTAAATCTAATTATTGTGCACATTGGGGAGAGGATGGACAAGAACTGAGAGGAAACATTGGGCCTTTGCTTCGGAGCCCCATTATCAGAAAGTTACCCTGTCCTGCTGAAAGGGCTCTGCAACATACCAGCGCTCTCCATAACTGAGTGAGAAACTAAAGGGGAAAATGGTGAGAAGGCAGAAAGCAAAGAAAGGAGACAAGAACATTAATCACCTCCTAGGCTGATACATACCAGCTACATTGGCCTCTCTTCTTAGCACCTGGAACAGCAGAAGACAGTATGATGAATGTTTTTCACTCTGTAGTATTGGAGCTGTGGATGCACTGTAATTGCAAGGAGACCGTGCTTTCTTACAACTGGCTCAGCCTACCGAGCTGAAACATAGGGATTCAGACCTTGCTCTGCAGCAGTTTCCAGTAGTGTTCAGCGCTAAGATGGCTCAACTGCAGAGGGAAAGAAAAGCCAAACTGATCACTGCTAGAGAGCCCATGAAGGGAAAGAAAGATGTGGTGACCTGCAGGAGGGAGGACACTGCAGAAAAGAGGCAAGAGCAGTGCCCAGAGGAGCGGGAGAGGGAAACAGCTTTAGTCCAAATATCACACTCCATCTCTTTGTGTCAGATTTTGTAATCCAGGTATCTCTGGGTGAGGGCCAAGGTGGGTGTTGGCTTCAGATGCTGGAAGAACAGTCTTATTGAAAGCAACACCGTGAAATAGTTGGGTTGCCAGCAGCATGCTCAACCTGAGGCAAGCAACATGCAGAGCTGTATGGAAGCAGCAGGACTTTGCAGTCTGGGTATCAGGCTCCCAAATGAGGTGCACCATCACAATCTTTGCACTTTAGGTAGTTCACTTCCTGCCATAAAGGATCTTATAGTCCTGAGCTGGAAGCTGAAGACTGTACACACACGCACGTCCCTCCCTCCCTTACATACGTGTGAGGACCTTAATGGCTCTGCTGCCAGGATCCAGCACCTCCTGTGGGAACCCCCTTCAGCTGGATTCTCAAGGTACAGCTAACAGGGGGCTGCAGGAGGTGGCTCCCGCTGTGCAGGAACAGAACAAGACAAAGGACAGTGAGACCTGCTAACGCAGAGACACTGGCTTTAGCTGTTACTGGTTTAAGCCAGGTCACACTGAACTTGGTGCCCAGCTGGCTTTGCACAAGATCACACAAAATCAATTTGTTTAAACCTGGGCAACTTTATAATCCATCCAGACAAACAAAACCCAGATAGATGGGCAAAATTAGCAGCTGGTAACAGATTCAGCATTCTTACAGCTGTTGAAATTTATTACTTGCAGATAAAACCTCTGGAGCTTCAAATTCCTTTTCAACACAGAACAGGATGAAGGCATATTTTAGAAATAATTTGCAAAGTGAGGTGTTAGTCTCTTCACTTTCATTGACCTCAAATTTTTCTGTAAAAAATTCCTACACTTCCCTTTGAAAGTCTTCATTTAACAGCAGCCATCGGAGTTCTTGGGGAACAATCTTTCTGCATCTGTATCTACTCAGTGGGGTCCAAATGGGACCTCAACAGCGGCTAAAACAAAATGACATTAAAAACGTGTTGTTGATTTTGTTCCCACAGAAAAGTTCTGATTTTGCTGAAATGATATTCTCTGCAGAAAAGCAATCCCCAAACCTATTATTCAGAGGCTTGACCCGATGTCTGTTTACTCTGCAGAAGGGAGGATAGTGGAGAGAAAGCAAGTGGGGGTTTGTGAGGAAAGAAGTCCTCCCAATAAATGGGGGCAATGAAAGCAGAGGGAAGAAAGTCAATTCCCAGGCATTCCAGACATATCTGGTATCCTTACATCCTGCACTCTGCACTTCAGTTGTACATATTTCAGAGTTCCACCACAGAGGCAGCTGCAGTTCAGTCGTGAGTTATTAGACGAAGAGTTTTGTGTAGTCGTCACAGGATCTAATGAGATGAAAAGGAGCTGACCACGACAAAGAAACTAAAAGAGAACACACAATGTATTAACTACGCTTGAAAGCTCTTATGCCACAGAGAAATCCGTGCCAGGAAGCAAAAACTTCCTGAAGAAATCAGAAATAAAGGAGAATAAAAAGGAAAAGTCACTGGGAGTAGAGTTCAGACTCATTAGCACATCTGCGCCCCTGAAAAACAGCCTCTGGTTTTCAGTAGCCATTCGTCTGTTTTTCTGTTCATTTTTGTCCTTCTCTCTAACCTTGCTGGCTAAAACACAGCTCCGAGGACAAATAAAAATGATTTTCTTACCCGTGCTGCTGACTTTGCAACCTGTCAGAAACCTGACTAAACTTGAAGCTCCTTCAGTCAGTCACTTGAAAATACAGGCAGCACTGTGTTTAAAAAAAAATTAAATAAATGAATTCAACGCTGGGGTTACTCTGCTGTGCGGTAAGGCATCCCACCAGGCTCTGGAGGACTGGGCTGTGGTCCAGCTGTGAAATGCTTAGGCTTGGCTCTTGCATTATGTTAAAGATGCTTAATATTATCTCTGTTAAATTGGTATTTTATTGAAAGATCCTTAGATCCGAGAGGCTGGCCTGGACACCAAAAAACATCTGTAAGAACTCGTGCCAAGGAAATTTTAATTGCTTTTGCTAGAGTCACCCTTCACCTACTCAAGAAAAGATGTCTGGATCTTAATGTTTGAGAGCTTGCATCTGTAGTGGGTGTTTAGTTCTCACAGCCCTTCCCTGCAGGCTTCTCCTCTTTACCTGCATTGTTGGTGGATGGAGACTCCAGCTTCTTTTAGGAAACTTTTCTGCCTCAGCTGCTTCTCTGCTGCTCAGAGGTCTGCCCTGGGTGTTAAACTTAGAACCCAGACTGAAGGATGGACAGGTTCATCCATTGTCTGGTGGTTAGGACAAAGGAGGGGTCACCCCTCAAAAACAGCCCCCTGACTGGCTCAGGGTCACAATAAAAAGGTGAAGCAATGACTCCTCCATGATCTACGTTCTGCCCATTTACAGTAACCAGCCTGGCTCGTGCAGTCGCCTCTTCCTTATATTCCAACAGCAAAGCACACAGGTACACAGACACCAAGCTGTGTGTGGCTCTATGTGTGTGTGTGTGTGCGCAGGTTCAGATCTCTGGGCAAGAATTAACAAGAGAGGAGAAAACACAGAAAGAAGCAGCTATAGGAAGAAGGTGAACTCTAGAGATATAGCGATTGTAATTTTTCAATCAAGCTTTTAATGAAAAGATCATAAAATAACAGTTTCTCATCACTGTACATTAAGACTGCAAATTTCTGAATGCTGAGATCATACTATAATTTTTTGTATCTTCTTATATGACACTTGAGTTGAAGCCACAACTACGTGTGGCTCTGACCTGAATTCAAGCTCTTGAAGGAAATGAACAGAACATCGCAGCAGGAATGTCGGCCTTTCCCTTGCCCTCCTCTCCCCCCTCTCCAGGAAACATCCAGGGCTTCTAGACTGACCAACAATTAAGGCTTAAAATGAAAAAATAAAAAAAAAAAAGAGAGATGCAACATCCCTTTTTCAGTTGTATTTAAACGATAACAACAACGTGGGGGAAAATATCCAGCCAGCCAGAACAAGACCCTCTCCTCAAAGAAAAGTTATCCCCAGCCAGTCAAAATTCCTGTGGAAGTCAGGGAACAGCTGCGCTTGGTGCTTCGACTGGTAACCTGTGAATGAGAAAGTTTTAGAGAAGTCCCACTCCTGGGAAAAGCAAATGCTAGGAAATACGTCCTCTAACTGCCAACACATGCCGTAGGGAGTCTTCTGTTCTAGACCTTCCCTGCTGCATCCCAGGGGGGTCTGTTCTGCTTAAAAAACACTGAGCTTCAAGAAGCTTAGGAAAACGGAAAGGAGGGCATGATGAGAGGAGGCAACTGAACAAAAACCACATTTCTAGCTCTAAACTTAGGTTAACTAACTTCTGAGTTAGTTAAAACAAGGAAAGCAGAATAAATAGCAATACTGTTGTGGCACAAGGTTGAACTAGGGCTGAAATGAAGAAGCCTTCCTGACTAGGAGGTCCAGCCAGGAGCCTTACATCAGAGCTGGAACTGCCTCACAAGGGATCCCAAATATTTTCTTTTTACAAGGAAAGCAGGAAATTTCAGGAAGTCTAATGGGAAATTATCAAAGGTGAAACTTCTTACCCTGCTCTGAAAAAAGCAAAATACAAAGAGCAAGGAAGGGGCTGAGAATCAGCTACCACTTGCCTGCTTCTCTCCTGCGCCGAAATCGGAACGAGGAAGTACCACAGGGCTTCAACACATCGCAACAAGCTACATTCAGACATTGAAAACAACGCTGCAGTCTCCCTTTTCAAGAATATGGCCAGTTCTGGAGTGCAACACTAAGCTTACAGAAAGAAAGGCCTTTACAAGCAATGGAGAGTCTTTGACGACAGTGAGCAAATCATCAAGTTTTAATACAAACCATGCAAAATGCTGGTAGTCTATTTAGTTACTCCAGAACTACAATTCTGAGCTCATTTAAACTCTTGCTTAAACAACTGTTTATTCAAACACAGCATCTCAATGACAGGCATCTCTGCTGTCCAAGGAGAGCTACGTGTTTGCTATCTAGAGCCTGTCAAGCCCCTTTAAAACACAGGGAGGTTTTGTCTCTGATTTTTATTTGCCTTTCCTGTATCTCCATCACAGCTGACTGGAAAGGTTTCTGAATTTGGCAAATATCCAGCTGTCAGCAAACATCCTTCATGACAATTTTTAAGGCTGTAGCAGGTCCGTAACTGCTAACTGCAGCAATACCGGAAGAAGTGGCTTTGTGAAGTACGGCTTTTCCCTGGGACTCTCTCCTGAGGCTCCAGGACAGCTGACAAGGCCCATCTCAGATGGCACAAAGGCTGTAGGGTTTGGCACAAAGCTCCCTCTAGCTCTCTTAGACTTCAACTCCCCACTTTTGGGATCCTTATTGCTACCATAGTAAACAGTAAGAGAGGGATGAGGGGGAGCTAATTCCTGTTGTCAGGACAATAACCTCGTCTCAGTCACAAGCTGCAGTCGAAGCACACAACCGTTCCTCTGATGACTTTGAGCTTCTCTGGATTTTGCCAGCAGTCACCTCAAGAATTCGCTTGGTTTCACTGAGTGCACTGGATGTTTCCCTGGTCAAGACCCATACTCCTGCTATTCAGAACTGAAGCAACACGGTAAAATACTGCTAACCCAGACTTTGAACCTGCACTGCTTGAAAACAATGCTTTCCACACACACGAGAGAGGAAAAAAAATAAAAACCAAAACAGGAATCTTAAAAGAGCGACACTGTAAATGAAAACATTTAAATACAGCAAAACATAAATTCCTCTTCTATGCAAAGCTACAAAAGTCCAGTCTTTGTATTGTCTTCACAGGTTATGGTTTATGGCTATGCTGAGAGTCTCTGAGATTCTTTTTCTTTTTTTTTTTTAATATATTTTTTTCATTTTTTTGAAATCCTGTAGAGAAGACCCTGCAGACACATCTTTGTGTTTGCAACTTTATGAATTACATTGCAAAACTGTGCATACAGAATCTGAGAAATAAATACATTCATTACTGCACATACATATTGATACAAAAACAACACTGTCAAATAGTGTTTGCACCATCTTTGTTAGATATTAAGACCAGGCAAAATTAATATTTCATTTTCCATCAGCCCCCCTCAAAACATTTGAGGTGGCTTTGGTGTAGAAGGTAAAAGCTACAAAGACTAACGTCGGGGAGCTTCCTCTAACCTTTTACATTTTTTTTGGCTTCAGTGGTATTTTAGCAAACCATCTTCAATGGTCGCCTTGAGACTGGCCTAACATGCAAATCAAGCTTAGGCTTCCACCTAGAAAGCTGTAGGAGTTCTGGTCGGGCTCTTTGCGCATGACTGTAAGGTCTGGAGTGAATTGATCCAGCCGTTGGATTAAAAGGTGGCTCCGACAGACCAAGTGGAACAGCTCAGGCTCCAGCACTGCTCTGAACTGGAGAAGGCATCTCGTGCTCTTGCCCTCATGCCAGACCATTAAAGCTACCCAGGTCACTGCAGGCAGATGAGCCACCCCTGCCACAGCCCCCGCGCAGCACAGAGGAGCGGCTCAGAGCTGGTTCACGGCAGCAGCCGCAAAGCTCACAGAAGCTGCGTGTCAATAGCTCTTTGGTGTCTTCTGTGATCTTTGTGGCTCCTGCTACCTCCCCCAAAAGTACAGAGCTGGGCTTTGGGGTTTTGCTTATTTTTGCCAGGAATTTGGTTTTGCGAAAAAGGATTGGAAACCAGCTCAGCCCAGCTCCCAGTGGCTACCATTAAGGAGATGTGCTGGGTACGGCAGCTCCCACCACCTTCTGTAAACGTTCTTCCCTATCTAGAGCTTCTCGCATCTCTTCTACCCTCTTGGTGTTCTCAGACTCCTCTGAGGAAGAGGTAGGCTGGAATGCCTCTGCAACAGTGCCTGGGTCTCGCTCCCAGCAACATCTCTCCTGGGTTCAAGACAAAAAACTACTATCTATGTGCCGTATTTCTAACTGTCCCCCCCCCCCCCCCCCCTCCCCGCGCAGGGCTGGAATGCAGGCTGGGACACAGCTCTCCCCGGCCAAGCTGGGGAACGCTGCGCAGCCTTCAGAGACAAACCAATGGAAAAAGCAAAGATTAATTTTGACTGGCCCCTAGATCTGTTGAGGTCTGAAACTGTAAAAGTTTATGTAAACAATGAGATAAATATATTAGTACTTTTCTGAGCCAAGTGAGGTTCCATACTCATTCAAATGTGCTTTGGTTTAAAAAATAGTTTTGTGAATTTGGGTATGAGCTTCTTTATTCTTTTATACAACTTTTGCTATTTTATCTTCTTTAGNAAAAAAAAACAAACCAAAAAAATTAAAAAATGCAACTCCCTCCCCCCCACCCTAAACTCTTAAAATCTTAAATATGAAACTAGTGTTTTGCTTTCTCATTAAAATACAGAAAAATGTCTGATACAATACTATGTCGTACAAATGCAGTTGAGTGTTTAGGCCCCCCAAGCAGGCCTGAAACAGTCCCTGAAGTTTTGAGTATTCTTAGCTATTAATTATTACTGTCATCATTTGGAAATGTTGTCTATAGTCCATCTATGGAACACAACTTTACACAGCTACTTGAAAAAAAAACCCAACAGAACTTCCTTTTGTACAATACTCTTGCTGTACACAGACTTTATGTCATGTTGTTTAAGTGCTGGGGAAGGGATCAAGTCAGACCAAAAAAAACCTGTTGTTCACAAGTAGCATCGGGTTCTGAAACTTCTTTGAGGTTCTCGAGGCTTAAGAAACGAATAGGGTCTGGGAGGGGTGGGGAGAGGCTACAACACCTACAGACATGCTTGTGGAAATGGGATTACGCGAGGGGAGCAGTTTGCCTGCTTCCCCACGCTGGGAGCTACCCTGTGGCTTGGCTTTAGTTGGTCATCGCATGAGCTGTGTCCCACGGGTGGCTCCTGCATGGACACCCACCTGCTGTCCCCAGCTCTGGTCCCAGTGCTGTAAACTGCAGGGACACAGGGGAGAGCCACATCCGAGACCCGCCGTGGAGGATGCTAAAGAGCTAAAAGTTGTTTTGCGAAGCTGGACATGATGGTCCTCAGCCAGACAGTGGCAAGGGGAGCCTGCTTGGGCTGCAGCCAGCATGGGACTGAGCTCAGCTTTAGAATGGCTTGAGAGAAGGTAAAGGCAGGGTGAAAGTGCCGGGGAACTCACCTTGCACAGCTGCCCCTGGACCCTGCCACGAGTTGCTCTGAGAAAAAGGGAGATGGCAGGGCTGTCCCTGTGCTCCCCAACATCTTCTGGGGACTTTCTCAGGGGAGTTTGGCAAGGAATCAATGACAACATAATTCAATACCTATTCAAAATGTGGAAGTGCTAAAGACACTAAAACCCACCCAACCCCTCCCAAATGGAGACAGAGCAGCTCAGCACAGTTAGAAAAAACCCACAAAGTCCATGGCTTCCCTCTCACACCCTCCGGCTGAGGGTCCAGGAGCAGACAATGGCACTAGGAGAAGCACACTGGAGCACTGGGCAGAGAGGGGTGAGTGTTCCCTGTGACACCAGGCCAAGGCTCAGTTGCCTTTGGGTTGTCTATTGCTTGGAGCCTGGATTCCAGTTGCCTCAGTTATTCAATTAACCCAAAAACTTCTTATGGACTACTCTACCTTAACAACAAAAACAAACCCACAAAAAAAAAACCCAACCAAACCAAACAAAAATACCCAATAGAAAAATGAAGCTGTACGTCTTTGTTTCAGTCAAATACGCTCACTTTTTTCTTTCTTTTTGGTCGAAACTTTAAAAAATTGGTTTTGTTTTCGTAAAAAAAAAAAACCCAACCCCAAACAAAAGCCAAACGCAAGGTTCGGTAACCTCACACATAGCAACTACGCTGGTTCGAGTGGGCAAAAACCAACCAACAAAACAAATGAAAAGAACACAAGTGTAAACCTTACTCAATTCAGAAGGGATGATTCTACTGGCTGTGAATTTTTACCACCACAGTCACAGAAGGCTTGAAATAAGCCATAGCTTTCCACAAGGTCACGCCAACAAAGTCAAGGGGGCCAAGAATCGGTGGGCTATGTTCGCTGTCTTCTCTCCTAAACCAATAGCAGCTGTTGGCTGTGATGTCTTATGCAGATGTTGCAAGAACATTTTGTTTCTTTTTAATTTTCATTTTTCTTTTTTTTTTGTGTGCGTGTGTTAAATTGTCTAAAAGGGAGGATATGAAACACTTTGGTTTGCTTTTTCCTCCTCTCCCCCACCTTATTGCACTCTGGATTCTAGTAAATTATAGGCTGCTATGCCCTCACCCTCTGTCCTGCCAGGTGTTTACAGACTGACCCAGATGTGCTGGGGGAGTGGAAGATGAGGGGGACATTTTCCCCTCCCCATAGTATCCAGATACACTAAACAAAGCTGGAAAGGGCCCAAAAAGCTCAGAGAAGTTTTCTTCTTTTATCTAAAA
>VZRI01013893.1:414994-487007 GCA_013397515.1 Upupa epops | reverse complement strand
TCCCTAGAATTAACCTCAGACCTTCCAGTTCAAACATTCACATAAACGTTACAATGGGTTTTCCTTTAGTAAAACAAGTACCTCTAAGCAAAGAATATTCATACGAAACTACTAGAAAAGTAAAGACGACCCCCTGCTCACTGAAAGAAATTCCCAGGGCATCCAGTCCCTGTTCAGCCATGGGTAAGGCAGAAGAGGTTTCTGTGTTTTGTGGGAAAAGGTGACGCGTGGTTGTGTGTGCCAAGGACAAAGACCAAAACCAGAAGAGGGAGGGGTGGTGAGGGAGGCATCGTCGTTTAAGTGAAGTACTCGGGCTGGTGAACCTACGTCGACAGCTCTCCACACCACCACCAGCCCACAGGATAGGTGGAAGATTCCACCATCGCTACGGCCTTCCCACAGTATCTGAAGGGGCTGCCAACCTTGTGAGATGGTCCACAGACACAGCTTCCGCTCGTGAATGCAATGCTGTTCTTTCCCAGCTACTTAGGCCACTGGAAAGATGTACTCTGCTTTATTTTAATGCCAAGAAACGCCCCTACTGAGTTTGGTTTTAAGAGAGGAGATGTGTAAGGGTGACAGCAACAAAGGAAAAGCAGCGAGGAATGGGGAGCCAGCAGAGAAAGTTTCCCGTGGTCCCCTTACCTGCTCCAGATAAGCACTATGGCAATGAAGTTGATATGTGCAAACCCAAGTGGCATTTCTTGCCAGATCACCAAGATTTGGAGGGAGAGTTGGACTAAATGCATCAGCTTGGCTGTGGACCTTTCTTTTTTTTTAAAAAAGGGAAAAAATGAACTTTTTTTTTTAAATGTTAAAGCTACATTTGTTTAGGCCTCCCATGACTGAACAGGATACGGGCAGGTGCCCCGCTTTTGTTTTGTTTTTTTTTTCGTTTTGTTTTTTTTTCAGCAGCAAGTCTACAGAAAGGTAAATCACTGCGGATGGGCTCGAAGCTCATTCTGGAGTCTTTGGCTTATGTGGGAGAGGTATGCATTCGCAGGTGGCTGATCAGATTGCGCTGCTGGGTGAATTTCCCACCACACAGTTGACATTCGTAAGGTTTTTCTCCTGAGTGGACACGCATATGCTCTGTCAGTCGGTACTGCCGGGTAAAGCGCATCCCGCATTCCTCGCAAGCAAAGGGCTTGAGCCCTAAGTGGCTGCGCATGTGCCGTGTCATGGTGCCCCTCTGCGTGAACATCTTGCCGCAGATATTGCAAGGGAAGGGCCGTGTCAGCCAGTGAGTCTTCTCATGCTGCCGCAACGTGGCTGGATCCTTGTAGCTCTTCTCACACACGGAACACTTGAAGGGTCGGGATTCTGCAGCATAGCCCTGGTTGGGGTTGGACAAATCCTCAGCTTCATCCTTGCTGCCGTACGTGCCTTCCTCCTTGATGTAAAGGTCTTCCTCGGTGTGCGTCTCCACGTGGGCATTGAGCTGCTCAGAGCTGGGGAAGCCTTTGCCACAGGGAATACAGACATACAGGTTGTCACCATAGGCCACTGGCTCAAACCCCTCCTGCCGGTAGACGTAGTTGGCACTAGTATGCCCACCGCTCTCACTCTCACTCTGGCCACTGTCATCACTGTTCTCCTTCCCATTTTCAACCTCCTCCTTACACGGGTAGGGTAGGTCTGCACCGTAGGCCCCAACCAGACTCCGCTCCATGGACTTGGACAATGACCCCAGCAGGATCCCGTTGGGCAGCCCTTCGATGTCGTCCCTGTCTTTGCCCAGATCATTTCGGTCAAAGGCGTTATCTTTCTTGAGCCACTCTTTCTTACGGGACGAGTGCCGGTGACCCTTGCGCTGACTGCTCTCCATCAGTGAGTGGTGGCACTCTTCGCTCAGATCCATCTCCATGGGGTCACTGCTGTCCGCCATGCTGTGAGGGGCTCCAAGTCCAGACTCGTCGAACGATGAGGCACTGTTGGCTGCAGGGGCTGAGGCAGATTGGGGAGAGCCATGCTGGCTTTCGCTGTGCTGCGTGTCATCGTGGGAAGCTGCAATGGGGAGAGATGGGCTTTTTTTGGACAGGTCGAGGCCAAGCTCCTGGTCACCAGTGCTGCCATTCGCACTGCTGCCACCACCACCATTCTTGCTGGCTCCCCTGCTTAAGGAGTGACAGTTCTCTTGGTTGGAGCTGCTGATGAAGACCTCATCATCGGAGAGCTTTCCCTTTGACAGCTCCTTTGAGTGTGAGCCCTTCAACCCCTCGTTTGACCCTGAATAGCGAGCTTGGATGACCGAAGCAGTAGAAAGTCTCTGACTCCTGGCAGATCTCCCAACACCAAGGCCACCGGCCTTGCCAGCAAAGGACTTGCCGCTCCGCTTCAGCTTCTTTCTACAGAGAGCTGCCAGGTCGTGCAGTTGGAGGTAGCTTGCTGCGGTGAGGAGAGCATTAAAGTTCTGTTCACCGGGCTGGTCAGTCGTGAAGAGCTTACCAGTATAAATAAAGTCCAAGATCTGCCGGAACACAGTGGGGTTCACCATGTCCGTGTCTAAGTTAATCAGGTTGTCATGCAGGACAAGGGATTTGAAATACATGCTGCTGGCTGCCAGGATGTTCTTATGGGCACGAAACAGGGCATTTTCTACCACAATGATCACATCACAGAGGAAACCTTTGGCTCGTTGCTGGTTCAGCTGCAGTAGCAGTTGTTTGGCATGATTTGGCAGTTCCATCTCCACCTTCTCTTCCTTTCTCCTTCACCTTACCACCTGCAAAACAGGACGATGAGAGGTGTGAACCTGTTGTTTCCACTCGGATGAGTCTACATTTAATAGACTGGCTTGATGTGCTGCAGTCTTGTTAGCCTGGCCACTGACTAAGGAGCTGTGGGTATGCTCAGCCCTGTGAGCTGTGATCCTGCTTGGAATACGGAGAGAAGTATTTCTCATGCTAAGATTTGATCAAAGGCTTTCAAATATCAGGATTTGTAAGTAAGTTTTTACAAAAGCAACTGTCACTGGCTGTTCAAAAGGCACTAGCAGGAAAACAGCAGTAAGGTAAAGGGGAAAGCCCTTTCCTTCTCCTGACATAAATGTGAAGGGAAGATAAGGAGCAAGAAAAAAGAAAGAAGAAAGCAGCATCTATTTCACTGCTTTTTGCATATTGAAGCCTGTACAATAATTAGCATAAGCTGCAGCTTCCCTGCTTTAACATGTAGTTTGTTTTTTGGCTCTTACATGTTGAAATCTTACAACACCCAGCAGCTCTGGGGTTGAGAAAATGCCATGTAGCAACTATATCCATTAAGGATGGAATTAATCAGGCTGGAGTGTGAATGGGAATCTCCTTAGTTGTACGAAAGGCTGCTTTAAAAAAATCACTCTCCTGGCAACAGCCACATCCCCCATCCATGGACATGACGGGCCAGAATCAGCCCCGAGCTGGCTGAAAAGTAGGATGTTGAACTAGCTAAATGGCACTAGGAGTCTTCAACAATCTGAACCTGCTTTCTTAGGTTAATTTTGACCCACTGTAGTTTTAAAGGAATTTTGTTTAAACTTACAGCCCAGGTAACCCACCTCAAGTCACAAACTCTCTACCCTGAAATACTGGGGAAGGAGGGCTAGCTGTGGCTACCTCTGTACAGTTCATGTAGTTCACAAACAGCATTCTCTATGCATTTTAGTCCAGTATTAGTATTGTCCTTCCAGGTAGTACAGACTGTAGGAAATAACTACTTTGAGGTGTATCAGGACAAATAGCAGTTGTATGTTTTGTAGATCCTACAATATGTAAAACCTACAGACATGAATGCCTATTTAATTCTGCACCCACATTCAAGAAACCAAGATTAATTTAAAACATTTTTTCCCCTGGAGATTTTTGTGTGGAAACACCAACTACTGTTTGTTTGTAACGGGCATTCATCTGTTAAAATTAATTTAAAATAGTTTCTGGCATTTAAATGTAGGAATTAAATACCAAAAATACAACGGCCACCTTTAGCTTCCATTTCCTTCCTTTCCAAGGTCAAAACAGATTTCTCTGATTAAAGGACTGTAAGTCCACAGTAATTAAGAGCTTACATTTTTTCCTAAAAATCATCATCAGTTCATTTTTATTGCTCGTGAGTCCCAGTACCACATTCTGTCCCATCAGATTTCAAATGAAAGCAGTGGACTGCATCATCTTCCGCCTACTATGGATACACAAGCAAGGAGTGCTACTGTCTAGATCAAAAACAGCCTCCATGTAACCTGATTCCCACTACCTGGTGAGAAGCAGAAAGCTGTAATCTGGCAGAAACACGGTGAAGCTACATCATATATTTCTGCACAACAAAAAGATTTTGCTTTATGAAAAAAGCTACCAAAAAGCAAGCAAATGCAATTTTTTTCCCCTCCAGTACTGCTGGCCTGACTGCCCTGGTACTGAAACTTTTACCAACAGATCTGCCAAGCAGGTGCTTCCCTTCCTGCACAGGACATGTTTCCTCACGTTTAGCTGCTCAGCCTCCTATTGGTTATGCATATGCCAGAATTTTAGGGCCACTGCTCAATGCACCAGCACCTAAACTTAACTGGCTCATAACCTTGACCCACAGCTACAGGGTCTGCTCTGCTTTTCTATTTTGCATTGTTTCAGCAATGGACACTGAAACCCTGGAGATGGTGGATTTGCCACATTAATGTTGTTCCCAAAGGCTGCAGGTTTGGAAAGGGTGGTTGTTGTCAAAAGCAAGAGATGCAGGCTTGCCACAGTGCTAGCCAGTTATTTCTTCTCTATCTCTAGTGTTTCTGTCATAAAAATTCACCCTGCAGCATCACAAGAACGTGACAGGGACAGGGATTACCATCACTGAACAGTGTTGAGCTCTTTAAAAACACGTTTTGCTCTAATTAGTTGAATTGGAGTTGCTGCACAAAGGCAACATGTCTGGTTCTAGTGGCTTGCTTCCAGAATTGCTCATTAAGAGGAAGAAGCAACAGCACAGAGCACCAAATACCCACTTTTATCTAGCCAGGCCAGTAAAAGCACTCACTTCTGGGTCCCGGAGATATATTGACAGGGAAGGACAAAAACATGGCTTGCAACACACCATCTCTCTATGTGAATGCATCTTACTCAACAGCAAGAGACAGTCTATGACTATGCTAGTACCACTACCAACATAACGGTGCTTTTCCACGCACATAACACACAAAATCCATGAATATGATTTTTACATGTTCCATAAAGGACAAACATGGGGAGGGAAAGGAAACAGCACTGCTAATATGTTTTGCCTAAACAGACCAGTGAAAAAAAAAAAACAGAAAGAGGAAGCGTGTTACTGAGGTAAATGTGAGCTTGTTTCCCACAGCAGAGATCTAGAAATCTCTGTATGCATGTTTGCCTAAGCTTTTGCAAAGAGCTAAGGCTGCTGCAGCTACTAATGGGAAACAGATTTAGACTTTTACTTCTTTTTCGCTGCCTTAAATGATATTGAAACTAAGTAAGGAGCTTGCAGATAGACCCTGGAAACAGGGGTAGGAGGATTATAGCTCTGCTAAAAAGCAGACCTTCATGAGAAAGATAATGTTATTAAACCTCAGTATGTTCTACAGCATAACAATTACCATACTGCAAGTTGTTTGAATTACCTCTACCTGACATCAAAAGTTACAGAAGTATTCATGTTCAGTAGGACATGAGGTATGAGACAGGTTATTACCTGTAGTAACTTTAAAAGCAGTGGTCAGGTTTAAGCACCGTAACACTGCCTATCAAATTTGAATTTGTTAGCTGATTCAGCAACCCCAAAATGAATACAATTGAACTGGGCAGCAAAACCTTGAGCCAAGCTGACAGCCCCACGTTTATGTTGTTGCCAGAATTGCCCACAGAGGGCTTCTACCAGGACAGCAACATGGGACAGAGAACGTACCTTTGACTGATGTTCCTTTGCTGACAAAAGCTTTATAGCACCAACCTGGTTTGTGTATGTTTTGCAGTTCTGAACAAAAATAAATCTATTCCAGATACTGACCAGTATTCCAGAGCTGACCAGTTAGAAACACCTCTTTAGCAGTGATGTATTTCAGAGGTGGTTGTGTTGGAAAACTTGTTAAAAAAAACCAAACAGCAGGCATTATGCCTTTATCTGTGACATTGCTAAGCCATCAGTACTAGCTGAGAGCATGGGAACAAAGACAACCAGGAGGTTAAGTCCAGCATAAAAGTTACTAGATCTTCCCAAACAAATGGCAGGTGCAGCCTTAGAAAGGCCTTTGCTACCCATTAGTTTGCAGAGACCAGCTCTTAGCAAACCCTGAGCTTTTGGATAACATCACTGCCACCAATAACAACAACAGAAACCTTCAAAAGCCATGAAAAATCAGTGGTTTGTATTTCTTTGTATCTCAGTATCATTGTTAAGAATCAATCCTTTTCTGGTTTGTGCAAAAAGGTAGGAAAAACCGTACTCCTAGTTTCGAGGAGCTCTGGCTCAGGAAAGGCTCAAATGCATCTTGAGTTAAAAAAAAACAAACCCCAGACCTCAAGAATTTGTCTCATTGTGCCACAATCATCGAATCAGTTGTGCAAAATTTCACTCCTTTGCATTTAAAACAGGATCACAGAAGGCTTTGAAATTAACAGCATTACAGATGGTCTTTTATCAGATTCAGGTGGCTTCCCAGTCATTCCAGACAGTTTTCATAGCAATGTTCTTGTGCAAGTAGGGAACGAAGCAAGACTGAGGCTCTCCACTACCTCCACCATATCCATGACACCGAGACACAGCACATGCAAAGACACAGAAAGTACAGAGCACAAATCACAGAATACAGTGATGCTGCAAGCAGATGCCACACTTCAAACAAAGCTTTGCAAGCTAAGAGCCAGTAGAGTTTTCACAAGCAATACTGCTGAAGGAGCTGGGTAACTGAAAGCTGCTGTGCCCAGCCTGGGGCACACTGTGATCCCATGGGCAAGAGTTTGTACAAACACACAGATTGCTGCAGGAGCTGGGCTGCTCTCAACTACAAAGCAGGGAGAACTTAACTTTTTCTCCACTGCCACAAAGACTCAGGATGTCCAGAAAATTAGTCTGTCAAAGTACAGGAGGAGAGGAATCCCTTCACCCCATTAAATAGTATAAAAATCTACATAGTCACTACAGATTTGATTCTCTTTAACATCACTAAATCTTCTCCTATAACTAATTGCTGAATAAATGCTAAATACGTTATCTTAGTAACCTCTTAGATACCCGGTTTCATCTCAGAGTTACAGATTGCAGCACATAAATATTGTTCACCTTTTAAGAAGCAACACCAGCGAAGCAAAAGAATCAATCAAAATCAGATCTAAGGAAGCCCTCATCTCACATAGTGGGTTTGTGGATAGATTAGGAGGCCAGACACCAAGCACCTGAACAGCAAAGCAGCGATACTCCAGATAAAAACCAACAAACAGATTAGATGTGATGTATCAAATTAGATGTTGTTAAAGCATTAGCCTACTGGGCAGGTCATAATATAGCTGGGAAAAGATGCCTGCTTTCTTATTCTTTTGTCTTCCCACGCAATTGTGCTGCACTGAGCAGACACTGCAGCAGGGAGCATGGGGAAGAATAAGGTAAAACTACGAAGTAGTTTTCTACATTGCTCTCTCTCACCAATTTGCTTCTGACATTAAAAATGCTGTGTCCAGCTCCTACTGAACCTGAGTAAAACTGGAACAGATGATTTCTGCACTCTTTAGTTCCACATCAACGAACTGTTGTAGAGCACTTGAAGATCCCACTGGGAAAAGAGCTTTCCAGTGCTCACTGGTTCATCTGGTCTTTCTCTCTTCACATCCCAAGAGAATCTACTTCCAGGACTCTCTGAGGAATTGATCATGTGCGCTTTCACGGCCACTAACCTCCCTGACAGGAGCTGCAGTTGGCAGGTCATGCCTTTTAAAGGTGCTCACATTCCAGAGCAGCAGAGGCCTAAGGAAGAATGCAGGAACTGCCCCAAATGGTTCCCTAACCCCAGCCCCTGTAAACAGGCAGACAGCAGAACTCAAGCAGAGGCAAGAACATGCATTTTCATCATTGGCAGTGAAGCAGCAAAAGCTCTATGAGGTAGGCTCAAGGAGAAACCAGAATGCAACACCTTTGCTCTCACAGGAACATCTCTTGCTTTAAAATACCTAAGACCAACATGTCAGGTTAACTGGGAGAGGTCTGCAGAGCTGGGGAAGGAAGAGAAAGCGGCATGCAGGGTAGAGCTGGATGTACAGCTGATGTAGCAGGTGTGGACATGGAAAGGAGGACAACAGAGGATCATTTTGCAGCGGACATCAGCAGAGCTAAAGAGGCCTTTATTTAGGTAGTTACATTCCAGTTAGTGCCAGGCAGAGCTGCCCTCCCAGCTCCCTGAAGCAGCTCTTGCAGGCTTCCCACAGAAACAGTACAGCTTTGCTTAAGGACACAAGCACCTGTTTGGTCCCTCTGTGCGGCAACGTTTGGACATTAGGTACAGGGGCAACACATGCTCAACTGCTACCAGCTCCTGGCCCAAAAAGGAGAGAAGAGAAAGTCAGATGATTTCCCAGTCCCTTCTCCAGAATAACAAGGACAGCCTGACACGGCTAGGCCCTTCTCTACTGCATGGCAAACTGCCCAGGGAAGGGGAATCTCCAGTGGGTGAAAAGGGTAGGGGGCCTGTGTGAAAGCACTAACATCAGGAGAGCAAAGTGATTTCCAGTCAGTGCAAGGCTGCAGCAAAGCAGGAACTCCTTGCTATACAAGCTGAGACTATGAGCAGTAGAATGCAGATTAACCACTTGGTTGCCGCTTACCATGCCAGGTACATTGGGCTAAAGGCACCTCCATCCAGTGCTGCCCGACGTGCCAGGTACATCCCATGATGTTCCATTGAAATCACAACAGGCCATCAATAGAACGTGGCTGCACGGATGCAGAATGGAGAACCAGCAGGGACGCTGTTAAATGCAATTAAAAAACTGCAATCAAAATTGAAACGTACATTTTAAAACGGCCAGCTGCCCTAAATACGTAACTATAAGAACAATCTCCCCTCCACCCATCTCCCCAAAACTGCTGAACTGTGACAGCAACACAGCAAGAGGCCTCTGCAAGGTTCCTCATGGCCTTTTTCTGGCCACCTCCATCCAGGACTCCCAACAGCACTGAGCTTCAGGAGGACCAGCCCACGTATATCCAAGATCCCCAAGTATCTGCACCAGCCTCTTTCTGCCCAGAAATTCCTGTGAAATTCAGGCAAATAAATATCACCATGTAGAAATGCCTCTACGATGAGAAAAGTCTGGTGCCAGAGCTTTATATTCTCATTCCCCACACAGTACAGGCAGTGGAAGAAAGACGTAAATGATGATTCTTTTGTCACCATTTCCCTGTCCCCTTTCCCAAGTCTTTGAAACCCTGCTCTTCTAGAGATGTTACGGTATTGAGCCAGGTGGGTCCTTTGGGTTTCGTTACATCTGTAGTGCAAAGCAGAAATGAAAACACCGTATGCCCCCTCCTATTTATAATGATGCTTCACTGATAATTTCATCTACATTTTCAGAGACTGAAGAACAAATTGATTCATGGAGAACTGCAGCTGATACAAGAGTCACAAAACCTAGTATCTGTAATTCTACCCGTCTCTGCCCAAAGGAAAAATAAACTAACTTTTCCAAGCCAGCACATCCCACCAATACACCCAACTTGTCAAAACTAGGGTATCCTCCACAGCACCCTTGTGTTCCATCTTCAGTCTCCATCTTCCACTAGAGTTCCTGTAACCAGCTCCTGCACAACTGTCAAGGATAGTCTCAGGGTAGATACTAAGCACAGGTTCCTCTCTGTAAGGGGTAAAGCCACCCCAGTGGAAAAAAACTCCAGTAAACCCAAAATCATTACAAAACACACAAAACCCCCACCCCAGAACAGAAATCAGCCTGCAGCCTCACAAGGGTTTAAAATAAGGCATTAGACTGTCATAGCAAAGAGAAACTTCTGGGTAGCTCTTGTCGCATTGATGCCTGCATGTCTCCAGCTGAGCTGCTGGTGATAGAAATCTTACATTCGGAAAGTTAGAAATATATATTGATTAGAATCAATAAGTTTGCACGATAAAAGGCCAAATGAAAGACTTGCAATAATTAGTGTAGGTGGATGAGAGAGAACATAAAGACACTGGCCTAAGAAACAGAAAGTGCCTAAGGAACATAAGGAGATAGTACTTCATTCTTCCTAGACATTAGTTAGACTCGGGCCCAGAACAGTGCTCCCATCATTCCCACCCACATTCCTATCCCCACAGTTCTGTAACTAAATCGCTTTCACACTGAACTAGTAGGTCTTTTTAATCAGATTGCCCTGTTTTGACTGCTGCAGACCAAAGATTTTGTCAATCTTGTCATCTTGTCAATACAATGAAGAAGTGAAACGTACGCAAGTGTTCGCTTACTGACCTGCGCTCTGCTGAGCCAAAAGCATTTGCTCAACTAGTCTGAACAAAGCACTGCCAGCACGAACAGGCCAACCCACATTTAAATGGCATGCAACTTGCAGCACGACAGGCCAGAGCCCCAGGGATCTGGAGGTCCCCTTCCCCAGGAGATCACACACTCTGGATTGCATATGAGCAATATATCACTGGCTGCATCTGCCGGCATCAGGCCTCTCCAAAGTAGTCAGCAATACCAACAGTACTCAGCTTGAGAAAGGTATTTCTTGGACAGCAGCTCAAATGCAGATTTACACACAGATTATAGCAATTTGCTTCTTGCTACTGTGAAGCAAGAATCTCTTTCCATAACTGGATTTACCCTCTAGGGCAGAGATTAGCAAAGAAGTGCTTAAAACAATGGTGTTTGCTACTGTTATAGCATCACACTGCAGGAAGAAATGAAGCTTCTGCCAATTCCTCAACACAGCCCTTGGACACTGTACATTGCTATTCACTGATTATACATCGCCATTCTTCAATTACATGAAGGAGCCTAAGACTACCCAAACCCATTAGTAGGAGGAGAAAAGGAGAGGCATGAACATTGCAGAACTTGTCAGCAGAACCAGACACTAAAAATTCCTGCATATCTTCAGAGCACAGCTGGTCGCAGGAGCACCACAGTGACACATAATAAGTAAAACCAGTGAGCAGCCACAGACCTTGGGCTCTTCAACAGATACTGGGCTCTTCTGTAGCCCTGCAACAAGTGAACAAGCCCAGTTTCAACTGTACCTGCACTGCAAGTAGTAAAGGCAGCTCTGATGACTATGCTAATCTGACAAATACTTCTTGCATGAAAATGCCCACAAATTCAGTGGAGTAGCTGAGCCCACACAGGAGAAATGATACCCTTTACCCTTTCATTGTACCGAAGTCCCTCTGGTGTTCAAAATCCCTCCATGCCCCAGGTACCTTTTAGCCTTGATACACAGAATTGTCCCATCAAGATGCAAGAATTTAGGACATGGACTGTCCCTACTCCCAACTAAAACTAGAAAGCAGAATCAACAACCCTATGAATGAGTGAGAAGATGCTTTTGGTCCTGAAAGCTTGAGCCCTGTCCTTCAGCATGTGAGGCCACAGTTGGCAGAGGGTGCACAGGGTAGTAGCTTCATGCTAAGCCTTGCACTGGGGGCAAAAGCAAACAGCACGGTGAAGAAGGAACATCCTGACCTTTTTCCATTTGATTCTACCAGTTGCAGCACTGCTTTAGGGCTCTGAGTCACCTCAGGTACAAGCTGATAGCCAGGTTGTGAAACGCAGCAGTACTGGATCAAACATACAGCCATCTGAACTGTCCCTGCGCCTGGGGAGGGATACCCAGGACAGGGATGATACGGACACTTGGGAGTGTTAAATACACTAGCAACTATGACTCAGACCCTTAGTTACAGGGTTTGTTAGAGCAAACAGGCCTCAGAGTTCTGGGAGAGTACTGGGAGAAGGTTTGATAAAGATCCTCCCTAGTGACCTGCTTATTTTCATTTCTTGTGTGGAGTCAGCAAACTTTTGTGCTGAGAGAAGCAGCCAGCACAGGAGCATTTGCGTTCAGAATGCTGCTAATATCTAACACCAAGCTCCATGCTGAGGGATGTGGGAAGGACAAGGGTAGCAAAAGCCTTGGACCAAAATATCATCTCTTTCACCACATGCCAGATACCAGTGAACACAAAGTTTGCTGTCTCATTTTCTTCTGCAAGACCAAATTTTATTCCCTTATCTCATCCCTACCTACACATGCAGCAGGGACAGTTCTCCTTAACAAAATTAAATGATGCTTTAATATAGCACTTTTTGCACTTTATCCACTGTTTTTTTCTTCCAAGAACTGTCCACATACTCAGCTCTGTACCATCCACAGAAACCTTTGTCTCTAAGCTTCACTTCAGTAAAGTCTTTCAAGCAAACCACTGTTTATGAGTTGGTGCTGGCAGCATCAAGCCAGTAGCACATTACAAACATCCCTCCAAATCAGATGCTTAACTGATCACCCCAAACCTTCATATATTTGGTTCTTTGCAACTACCAAAAATTGATTCTGCAACTCTGAGCCTGGTAAATGAGAAGATGCCAGAAAGCCCCTATTGCTCATAAAAGCAGGCGGCCTTAACAGACTCAAAGTTATTTCGCTGCCTGCCTCAACCGCTACTTCTCATTTTGACTGTTTCATTCCACTGTCTTCACTTAAGACTTCAGACTTTCTTCAACTCAGATCACAAGGAAGTCACTCATGCCTCCAAAATCCACATCTTCCCAGCAAGGCCCCGCACCCTGTCATCTTTATCCTACAGCACTGCACAACAGTGCACCGGGACTGCAGATAGCTCATGCACCTGTGGAAAGTCTCTTCTGTCAGACAGACTCCCAGCTTTAAGGGATTACAACGCCAGGGCACTGTGAAAACTCAGTGAGGTTATGGGATGTTACAGCAAAGTGTTCAGTCCAAAGCACTGGATTTTCCTCTTTTCCTTCCTTACGTGCTATTGTTGTCACAGCCAAGGATGTTCTGCCAGTCTTCAAAACACACCAACTACAGGCTACTGTCACAAATCAAGACTTAAAACATCTCTCCATTGAAAAACAAAAAAAAAAAGGAAGAGGAAGCACAAGGCAGAAGGGAAGGTACTTCTGCCCATGATTTAGTTTTGAAAAGGGGACTGGCAACTTCTGCACGTGCTTAACCCTATGATCTGAAAGCTCCTCAGGACAGGACCCCTAGACGCATTTTATACTGAACCACATACACACCCCCGAGCAGAAGAACCAGCAGCTCCCACATCCATCCAGTCTGCTCAGCTTCTAAATCAACACTGCCAGAAGGCAAGACAGCACTGCAACAAATTAGCACCACTCACAATTTGTTGAAGTTGCTGTTACATTGTTTGTTTATTTAAAATGCACACACAGACCTTACAGGCTTGCTCTCTGCTGCCATCACCCAAACTCCTCATCTGTAGTCTCCGAGAAAGACTCAAGTAAAGGGAGGGGTGGTGGATTAAACTCAGTGCAGGGCAGCAGTCACTGCACCAGGATTCTGTTCGAGTTGAGCTTTCACTGCAAGAGGAACAAAACAATTCCCATGTTGTTCCACATGGAAGACGAAGGTGTGAAAATCCTTGTTTGGTTCCTTGACTAGGAAAGCGCTGTTAGGGAAGAGCCACCGGCTTGAAAGGGCCCAGTACTAATAAAACTCTTAGTGCAAATGCTATTTATGAACATACACAGGATTAACTGCACCCCGTATTGACCTGTGAGATTATAACAACTTTAAAAGAGGAAATAATGCCTCACTTCACAAAGCACTGTATATGTTTACTGAGCACAGTATTAGTGCTAATAAATAATTGTCAGAGTCGAGCAAAGAGGTTGCTGTACAATCTGAAAAGCACCGCCGTTCCCATTTAACTCTGAGCTCTGGGCAGCAGCACTGCAGGTTAACTGGTGGTTCTGACTTGGGTTACTCTTACGAGCCAATCTGGTTTTACTTTAAATGGCTACTTGGGAAATGTGCTCTGCTTTTATTTATACATTAATGTTTTATCACGAGGTGATCGTGACAAGGGTAATTTTAAAGAGCTGTAGTAGATTCTTATCCTTACACCGAATACAGTTTAATTTGCCAGCACATATCCATGTGCCAGCAGTGATTCCTTGACACAGCAATTTTGTCTACAGAATATATCTATCTATATTCACACTTAGTCCATGCACAGAACATGAGAACCTTCAATTGCATCATTCAGCCTATTGAAACAGCTTCTTTTTCATTTTTCTTAGTTATACCACAAAGTTCTGGGACTGCTTCAGACATACTTGAAAGGACAGTAAAGTCAACATCACCGTAAGCTTTTAATCCTTTATTTTGTTTCTTCACTGTAGACAAATTGTTCCGGTTTACAAATGCTCTAGATATTTGTTTACATGTTCTGGCTGCTGTATCACGTGCTGACAGATAACTGCATCACCTCTGCTAGCCTAGGTTGAAGATAGCCTTGATTTCTGGACAGATGAACACTAGTTATCAGTTACCTCCACCAGTCTAACTAAAATTAGGGATATTACTAGCTTTTGTATTCAGATTGAGAACTCTGCGTAGAATTCTGTGGGTGCCAAAGCAGTTATTTTGATTCTTCAGAAAACCCATGGTTTATCAAGTGTTTTATCAAATGTTCAAAGATTCAGGCTTAAGTATTTCAGAAGCTACTCACTTGATATTTACCAACTAAGGGAATTGCCATGCAATATATGTATGTATCTCCCGTCAGAAAAAAAACAACCCACGAAGAACCCAGCAGAAAGCATCACTCTCCTTCCCTCAGCATTATTTAAACCACCTCATTAGTATTTATTCTCCTCAAGACGGGTGTGGGGGGTGTGAAGTGTTGGAGCAGATTCTATTTATAGAAGATAACCTTAGGAAGAACAGGAGGTACCAGAGAAACAGGCATGAGGGGTGAAGTAGTGACAGCACAGAAGCTAGCAGGAGACACAGGTGTACCAGGTGCCTGTGCCAGACAGCTCTGTGAACACAAATGTGGCCACACCTCCTCCAAGATTTAGGCTTGGCTGGCAGGTTTCATAGGCACTCAGATTAGAATTCATGGAGACAATTCACATATTTAAAAGCTTGAGCAAGAGTTTAAAAAAAGCAAACCAACACACTGCAAGTCTATTTTAAAAGTTTGCTTGATCACTTCCCACAAAGATCTCCCCTCTCAGCAAGAAAAGCAGTTCAAGAAAAAAAACACAAAACCAAACAGAAGAAAACAAAAAACACAAAACAGCCAGGGGGACCACAAGCTCCGTTACACAGATGAGACAACCAGCAGTTGTAGCAGTTTTATAGCTACACAAATAAGATCAGAATCTGGCCGAAGGAGTAACACATGTACATACTACTGCTAACAGCCACATCAAATGTTGATACTACACGTTGGACTGGAAGGAAAAAATAAAATCCTTCTATTGTTACCACTTCCAGCAAAGCCCACTAACATAACAGCATCAAGAGACTCCCAGGGGATGCAAAAAGCGTGTTTAGTGAGGATATGTTTGGACTAAGATCTCTCTCGGCACTGCACACTCCCAAACACCTGTATCTACTATCTAGCTATCTTCAATCCTTGGCTGCACATTACTCAGCCACATGTAGCTCAGTCACAGAGAAGGGCTGAATGAATCATCACAAATGCCACCATGCATGTACTCGTGAACTCGAGAAGAAATATGCCCATCAGCCACAGAGATGTTCTGGTATCAACCAGCTTTCTCTGACCCATCAAGTCCGCCCATTTAAAGTTAATCTATTCCCTTCACCAGGCAGGCTCCTTGCTCAATGTTTTAACAACCAAAAACCACCCCAAAATCTAAAATTAAACAACAGTTTAATTTTGTTATTCATATTCTTTCTCCTATAAAGAACCTGAATAAATGGCATGGGTAGCATTCTTCTCAATGTAATGTATCCTCCGTCATGAATGCTAACATGGCTTTCAACACCCTCCTCCTCTAACACCTCAGTGTAAGAAGCTTGACAGTAATCTGAAATCCCCAGACCCTTCCAGGACCAGTCACTGCACACACAGACCCATTCCAGACAATTAAAGTCTAATAACAGGGTATGTAATGTAAAAGCCCGTTTAATCTTGTAGGGACAAGAAATAACAGGGATCTGCCTGTAGAAAAATTAGGAAGTATACAGTAATTAATCAAATTGATTTAATACAACCAGCTGCACGTGAGAATGCTGGCCCAGGCAGAGAGAGACCCAATAGTAAGTGTTTGTTGCTTAGAATCAGGCAAGGTGCTTTGGCACAGCTACTACATCCTTTGAAAAAGTTAGTTTTGACATGCTGGGAAAGTTCTTGGATTTCCCAGCTGGTCTCTGAGCAGGAGGCAATTCAGCAAACACACCCAAGTCTGCCACAGCCAACACTCTCAAATCTGTCTTCATTACACTTTAAATACGCACAACTTTCAATTAGTTGCAATAGGCAGAAAAAGAAGTGCTGCTGAGATTTTCCCTATTCCTCAAAGCAGAGGAAAGGTCTGGGAAGCACTGTCACACATGATTTATTCTTTCTCTAGCAGTAGCCATCGAGAGTTTACTGCTCACGTTTTCCCCCTGTTGTTCTTCAACCAACAAATCAAGTGTGGGTGTCAGTTCTGGGGGGGTTTCAAAACAAAAAGTGTATTGGAAGGGGGGATTACTGGGTTTTTTTTAAAGGCAGTTATTCATAACGAAGAGGAAAATCACTGAGAAAATTGATTCTGCGTTGCCACCGTGCAAATACTACTTCTTCCCCCCTGCTCCAGGGTGACTCGGCCACTGAGAGCTGCACAAAGCTTGAGACAGGACTAACAACTGAGTTGAAGTTTACTGAGGTGCCCAAAAATGACTGATGACTTTGAGTTTTTCACTAGGATGATGGCATAAATTCATAACCATGCTAGGTTTCTTATTTTTAGTAGTAGTAGCATAAAACTATTACAAAACACAAAAGTATGGTTAGTAGAAGATAGGCGAAGTACCCCAGAGCTTTAGAAAGGAGTCACAAATCAGACCTCCTTTAATGTGAAGGAAAGGATGGTTGTTATCCACCTTATTTCTTCAGTTGCCTGTGAAGTGTGGAAAGGCTTTTTTGTTCTTTAGGTTTTTAACTGATGATTCTGTCTGAAGGACTTAGTGAGAAATCTAAATATCTGCAGAAGGGTTCTTTGGGGGAGCAGGGATTAGAAAGAGAAAAGCATCTTCAAACCAATCCCACTTTCTCCAAGCACAGGAATCATTCCTCTGCTACACGCGTGCACGCACACACACACTATTGCTTCCCCATGAGAGAAGCAAATCCAATACATCTTGCATGAGAGACCTGCAAGACATTGCACTCAGTTGGACACACAGTAGGGTAGTGCTAGGGAAGCAAAGAAGCAGCTGAAATTATATGGGAATAACAACAACATTCACAGAAGCTCCCCTTGGATATGTGTCAGCGTGTGGGATGATGGATTAAGATTGATTATTTGCATTTCCCCATCAGATGCCAAGATATCAAAGCTGGCATGCTAAGGTGTTCTGGCATTCCTTGAAGGGAGTCTCCAGCTGTCAGCACTGTGTGTATACAGATCTCTTCTGCTTACAATATCTTTCTCTAATAGTTCTAGCATTTTTGTTTTTAAAAATGTGATATAGTGCTTATGAAAGTGAAGGATTAGCAGCTACAGTGCAGTGCAGGCAGCTGGGCTACTCTGTTGACAGACTCCTGCCCACACAATCAACCCCAAATTAAGCCTGCACTGTGCTCCCACCCACACACGGGAGAAGTGACAAGCAGGTGGTGCCATGGTGCCAACTTCCTCAGCCACCATATAGGAACAAAGAAGTGCCACATTACTACTTCTTCTTTAAAGGCTACAGTAGAGCAATTTGATCTCGGCATACAATAGACCCACAGACACTCTGAATGATTAGAAGTGTAGGATGGAATCCTCTGTTAGACATGGGTTTGAAAATAAGACATAGTGCTTCTGCATCATCATCCTCTACAGAGATTTCAGTGCTTCTGCCTTTCTCTTTTGAAAAGCCAGCATGAACACTGCCAATGGTACGTTATTTCCCATTATCTTCCCAGCTGGAAAAAAAGAACAAGCAAAAAAGTAAAAACTGCCCCCAAACCACAGAGAAACAGACCCATCATTACAGATGATGAGGCATCATGATCTGTTTTAGACCATCAAAGTCAGGGCCACCACTGAAAAGGTTGGGTCTTGCTCTCTTCTCCACCAGCCCTAGTCTGGCTCAGCCTCATGGTCTTCAGGTGTAGCACAACAGAGCAAGCAGAAAAGCACAGCCAAGGGTCAGGAACCGTAAAGCCAAAATCAGTGTGTCAGAGGTTGCAGCAGCAACTGAGGACTGTGCTTCAAACTCCAAAATATCCTCCAGTACCCAGAAGGGCTGCTGGTAATAGGCAGAAGATGGTGGCGAGATTGAGGAACAATGAAGAACATAAAATTCTTGTGATTCGTTGATTTCATTCATTCATTGCTGACACTGTGGTATATGTGCAATGAGAAGATAACAGCAGAGCAGCACAGGACCGAGAGGGGCTTCTCCCATACAGGAAGGGCCAGAAGAGAATCCTCCTCCCTGCCTTTGGGCCTGAAATTCTCCTCTCCGACACCCTGGTTGCAAGCAACTCCAATGCCTAACTACACAAGATGCTGCCGCTTAGTACTGATTTTCATTTCTAGATGCTTAGGAGTTGCTGACTTCCTCTAATGGAATTTTATAAGAGCCCAGCAAGAATGAAAGTTGAAAGGTTCTCCTGGAAGTCCCCAAACACATCAGAAACTGGAATCTGCTGCAGGGCTGCAGCACGGTGTCTCAGCAGATGCAGCAGGTAACGAGGTCTTCTGAAAAAAAAGTGTAATAAGTGTTTCTGCCTAGACTTGCCAAAAGACCTTAATGCAAATACAACTCCAGGAAAATTAGGGTGGACTCTAGTGGCTGCCTTCCCCTTAGGGCTTTTTTTTCTTCAATCCTGATGAAATCCATTACAGTTGCATTTAAACTGATGTTGCGATTTAAATTTTCCAAAGCAGGCAGGGCAGGTTTGAAAGCCTGATATATCAGAGTTTATGTGCTTCCTGAAGAACCAGGGTAGCTGCAGAGCCTTTCCACAAGGGTTGCCTGGTTGGTCCCCTCACCCTCTTGACATGTTTGAGGTCGCACAGGCCACTGGATTCCTGGCAAGTTGAGCAGGCTCGCTCCTTACAACCAAGCAGCCCCACATTCAAGCATGCCAGTACTTTCCTTGAAGGTATTTACAGTTTACTTTTTAGTGCTACTTTAAGTTCAAAGGGGCTAGTAAAGCCCCATTAAGCCATTTACATCAAACTGGTTTGTTAATTATCCTGTTTCAGGCTTTAAATTAGCAATTTATAACCCTTTCCAGGAGATGCCAGTATTTGGAAACAACTCAGCTGGGACATTTTGCAGGGAGCAGTTAAGGAATAAAAAAAGCCCCACTAAACCAAACATCCATCCTTACGCCAAAAAAAAAACCTAACCAAGAATCCAGAAAAAGTATCTTTAGGTTTTGGTTAGAAATTGAACTCTAGGGGAATCCAGTAGGAATGGGGTGGGAGAGAACACACCATTACAAATTAACAAGGATAGTGAGGCCATGCTTAGCTTGGGCAGTGTCTGTGCAGTAAAATGCAGCCATGTGCACATACACAAAGCTGTGTGGCACCACAGCTGGATAGGGATGATGCCCACAAGGATGGTAAGCGATACAAAGCTTTGGCATCAGTCAAATTGTAACAGAATACAGGGTCTAAAGAAAACTGGACTTTAGTCAGCATCTCTGCTTTCTCACGCAGCCAAGGAGGCTCTTGCCACACTACAGCCATCTTCCAGTTTAGGGTTAACAACATGCCGGTTTATGAACCCTTGCCATAAGGGTCAATGACTGCTCACAGTGAGACAAACCTATGGGCCAAGAAGTCTTCATTCCCATGATCTTCTACCCACTAACAAAATTTCATTTCTATAAAGAAGAATTTGTTGTCCCCCTAGGGTCTCATTATTCCAGTCCACCCCATTCAGAATCCAGAACTGTCATAGAAGTGAATGTTAACCTACTAAATACCTACGCGCCCAAACTAAGGAGGTCTTAGAATAAAACATGCTTCTTGCCCTCTATTCCTTATTTCCCCCATTATTAGTTCTCCCAACAGCTGGCATACTGGATGCTTATTGGCAAATTCTGTTGAAAATAAAGACAGGAGTGAAGGATTGTCCAGTTGCTGCTATTTCCACACGACAACCCAGCATGTACAGGAGAAATCCTGGACCCAATCCTCAGAGATGTCACAAACCAACAAGCATTTAAAGTCCTCATCAAGAGGAAAACTCATGGAAAGAAAGGGCATCATAATGAGATGGAGGCAAATTAGCCAATTCTGCATTAATATATATTTTGAAAAAGCACATAAATCAGTTTGAGCTAAAACATCCACTCTATTTGAAATTACTCGATTCCAGGTCTGTCTTGTCTGTGAGGTTTTTCTATCTTAATACACCCCCTTCTCAATGGCAAAAAAAAAAAAGATCTTCTGGCAAACAAGTGTCAGATTAACTTAAAAAATTGAGAGATCAAAATCTAAGCAAGTTAGTTTCTTTGTATTAAGCAACCATGAGATTTATTTTGCATTTGCTTGTTTATCCTTCTATATGGAAAAAAGCCATTCCACAACAATTTTTGGGATGGAGACAGACAGAGAGGGAAAGACAGATTTCAAACCAAAGGGACAAAATACTTTTGTACAACATTTGGTAAGATGATACCCCTTTTCTGTGATTTACTGCTTCAAATTGCAAAACAGAGGCCTTATAATAAAAATACAGGCAAACACAACGTAAAATCTGAATTATCTAAAGGACTGAAAAACCCAGCCCCACACATAGATGACATTCTCCGAATTCTCAGCCTTTTCTCAGGAGCAGTTACACCCAAACCATCACTCAGCCCAGAAGCTGTTCTCTCCTGCTAATCACACTGGGATCACTCTGTAAGGTAAAAAATGGTCAGATGCAAACACTGCCCTGAGCTTTGAAACAGCCTAGTGCTAACAGACCACAGGACTGCACACTATTCAGGAGTTATAAAATAACATGAAACTGGGGAGGAAAGAAGAAAACAAAACCTTCCTGTGGGTCAAACGAGAGCCTTTCCTGCCCCACCAACCCCTTGCACTTCCAAGACACACAATACCCAGGCCTATGCCCAGAACAGGTGTGTCTCTCTAAATACCTCGCATGTCACACTTGTGTCTCATGGATACGGTCCTATGGGATTATATTAGTACCAGTGCATACCAGCTGGAGCTACCCCCAGCAGGATCCTGTAACTGCTTGCATGGAGTCCTGTAACTCCTGAGCATGCAGAGCCCCTTGCCACATGACTTTCTGGAGACAGAGAGCGACCCAGTGACTCCAGTCTCTGAGCATTTGTGTCCTGGGGGCTGAACCAACTCAGGGATGAGCAAAAGATCTCAAAGAGCAGGAACAAGGCACTGCCAACAAGAAGGGAATGTGGGAGTCACAGTATTCTTGCACCCGCCCCCCCCCTTTACTTCCTAACAAATTTAATTGATTTATGTCTATTAGTCACTCTAAACAGCTCCTTTAAATACAAAAAGGGACTCAGCTAGCAGAGCGAAGTCCACTCAGCCATTTCCAAGCAGAAAATGCTGACAGGGCACAAGGTAGATATGGCTAGTGCAGGATGAAGGAAGGACAAAGGAGAACAAGCCTCATGCATCGCTATGTCAGTGCAGGAAGAGACAGCCTTTGGCAGTTTCTAACTAGTTCTTTACTAAGCCTTGGACAATACTGGCTGCTGGCCTAAGCAGCTTAAAGAGCCTACAAGAAAAGTTTTAGGATGCAGCCAATGCATTAATGGCACTTTCTTGTGTTTTATCTTCATGACCGGCACAGATGATAAAAAGAGAAGAGCAACTTGGTAGAGCTATAGCTGTGCCTCACAACACAAGCATATTGTTCAGTGCGAAGAAATCACTCCCCACCACACATCTCATGAAAAGCATCTTACAGTACTTAGCAGGGCACCACAGCACCAAAAGGAGGTGAAAAGTTGCTGACCAGCATCCATGGTCTCAGAGATGGAGGGCCCTTGTAGGATCTTCCTGCCTTATTCCCCCTTAATAGCACAAGTGCCTTCATTTTCCACTGAGTGATTCTTGCAACAGGTTTTAGAAGAGAGAAAAATACACCACTGAGAATGCGTGCATCAGCCCTCATGAAAAGGGTAATTTATGAGGAATCTCCCACATCCATAAGTTATTCCACTGGTTAATTAACTCAGATTTCCAGGTTTGAGCACACACCAGGTTGGCCTGCTCATCCCTGCAGTAAACAGCTCCAGGCCTCACAAGCAGCTGTCAGGCATGAGGGCGATGCCAAGCTAAATATTACTCTGAAGTGGCACAGGTAGAGCTTTTGCAGTCCACCTCCGCTTTATAACCCCTTGAGGGCTGGGTGATAAGTGGGTTCACTGAACCTAACCCAACAGTCCAGGACAAGTCAGAATCAAAGGCAAAGGGAAATTCTCATATACTCTGCTTCCCAGTCATCTGTTCCTCTTACCAGCTGCCTCTGTTCGAATGAATCCAGAACAAGGCCATTCCATGATCCTCCATTCTCAATCAGGCAGGACACCTAAATCCATCTACTCCTACACAGATGCTTCTTACTCCTGACTTTTCTCATTTTCAGGAGGTCTCGAGTGCATAGCCATAAAAACTGGCACTATACACTGGGTGAACCTGTCCCTTTGACTCAACTGTTTATTGCACCGAGTCTCTGATTACCAGGCAAACTTCTGTTGCGAATGCCACTCCATGTTTTCAGACAGTAGGAGTTTAAGTGTTTTGAACATTGAGCTGTCTCCCATAAGAAAGACTGAAGTTTTCTTCATTCTTTGCTAGTCATGGCATTAGTCACCTCCTGGCCAGCAAGCAGCCAGCACTGAACTTTATGGAATGGTCATGAGATCTTGGGATATACACTGTGGCTGAGTCTTTGAGTGACTGGAAAACAACTCCCAGAGCAGGTCTGTGTCCCCAGCACACAAATGGAGGCCCAGCTCTGTGTCACAACTGTGCAGTCTACAGGACACGTGCTTTGAGACACCTTGGCAAACTGAGACACAGTCAATGCAGAAGCACTGCTTTAGGAAATCAATTAAAAGACAATCCCCACATTTAGTGCAGGAGTGAAATCACTCCACTTTCCCCACAAACAAAACTTCCAGGCTTTGGGAAAACTAAGCCTCCTTATACATAACCCCTCCATATAGCCATACATTCCCATAGGGAGACATCAGAACACACCATTTCTTTGAAGACTCGAAGTCTGGATTTCTAGGTGAGAGCAAAACTAAATAAGTTGTTTTAAGTTGAAGTAACTGAGAATGCAGCTGCCCATGAGCCTCCACCCAGGCCACCGTCCAAGTGCTCAGCTCCCACTTGTCAGTACTTGCAAGCACTTAATCCAACCAAGGCTCTTCACCAACCTCCAGCTATTTTGTGACATGCCTGTCTTGGGGCGTAAAATCCTAGAAAGCATCCCTTTAAATCAAACACATTCATTAGATAATTGAAGAACTTTTATAAAGGGGAAATGGCAAAAATCCTACTGTCATTAGGAAGAAAATTAGTGATCTAGTGCATAGCAATGATTAGCCAAATAGCTACCCTCTTTTATTGAGGAACCCGACGCATAATTGAGGTGAGTTTTTTCTTAAAATAACATACGAACAAATTATTGGCAAGTCTTACACAATTTTAACCAGAGAAACTTCAGAGTTCAACTAAAATACAAGCTGACTGTTGGACTGCCCGTCTCTAAGGTCATAATTGATTTTATTTTTCAGAAGTTACAGTACCAAACACATGACCAGAAGTAAAATGAGGAAAAAACCCTCTTTAGGGCTGTCCTGCAGGCTGTATCAAATACAGGCAAGACAGGAATTTAGGAGGGCAAGTGCACTTATCTTTAGAGACAGCTCACACATCTTGAAGACTATGTAAAATAGCACAAACCCAAAATTCACTTGGCTGGTTAAGTTTTGGGAGATTGTAGTAGAGGCAAGAGACAACGGAAGAAGAGGGAAAGAAAAGAAGACAGAATGTTAGGTTGGTGACTTAATATACGTACACAGAGGGGGTTTCCTTTATCTGTGCATCACATCATAGCAAATGCATGAAAAGCCCCAGCGATGCCAGCATCTAAATGTGCTTTGTTATTTCTTCACTCAGACAGCTTCCAACAGTAGAAGGGAGGATTTCAATCAAAGTAATTTAAACCTACCAATTTTAATCTTGTTTTACATTTACACTCTAGTTGTTTCCATACAGGATGATCAGTGGCTGGTGGCTACTAAGTCATATTGATCTGCAACTAAATACAATCTGTTCTCAAGCTGGTATTATTCTGTGCTAACCAGAGAGCTGCACTATCGCCAGTTGAAACAGTTTTCCTATATTGCAGGTATTCATCCAGCTGACAGTTTCTCCCTCTTACTATTTTCATAACTATACATCTTATTTTTCTCATTTTAATTATGTGGCCTGAAAATTCAACAAGTAACCCACCGAGAACATTCCAAGTTTGTTTTCTTATCAAGCATTCGAAACATTTAAGTCAAAATACATTTAACACTTAAACCGTATTAAAGAGGCATGAGCAGCAGCTGACAATTGAAAACTGAATCACAGAATCATTAGAGATCAGAAGGGACCTCAAAAGATTATCCAGTCCAATCCCCCTGCCACAGCAGGATCACCTAGACCAAGTCACACAGGAACATGTCCAGGTGGGTCTTGAACTCTCATTGTCTTGCCCTTTCAAATCTGGAGCTACCAGGTATTTGTATCCTATTATACCCAGTTCTTATTTAGCAGCTTGGAAAGCAAGCATCCCTAGTCTCTTGAGCTTTCACTGTTTTCTCAACTTAAATCCTTTATTGCACTCAGTAAACTCAAATTAGAAAACATTAATTCAGCAAAAACAGCTCTAAAGTCTTCCTGCAGGCCAGCTACACCCATCAAAAGCCTGGTGCCTGCTAACAAACTCTGGTTTGTCATGCTTATGGAAAGACTTTCTGCAGCTGAGCATTCTGTTCTGTCCTTAAAACTCTGGCAGAAACCAGGCTGTGCGTGAATAAAACCAGACTTAAACTGACTAACACCTATGAAAATTGAGGCAGCTATTGCAAGTTCAAGCAAGTCTTTTGCCTAGGTATTAAAAACACTTCAACTCAGTAGCTTTTAGCCACTACATCTATGATGCTCTTGACTTTTTGCTCAATATCCCACCAATTCCTGACATAAAGACTACAAAAAATAAAACAATGAGGAAAGCTAAACACTTACTCACCAGGAAAGCAAGGGTTGCATTCTCTATTTCCTACCAAGTGCGTTCTGCTTCCCTTTCTGTGGCATATGTACAGAGATGCTATGATTGGGGCTGTCCCCATTCTGTTGGGCAACCTATACTCAGGAGGAATCCTTTTTCACCTAAAAGAATCTTAACACATGTGCCAAGTGTCAAAAAGATCAATCTTATCTTGCTATCAGGAAGACGACAGAGGAACAGAAAAGTGCAGAAGAACTAGGTATTCATGAAACCTTCCCATTCTGCTTCCAAATCCATGTTTGTCTTTACGATCCACATCATTTCACAAATTATTTCTGCACTAAGTTCCGTGTTTGCTTATTCCTTCCCAAGGCAGATCTTCCATTTAGAAAGTTCACAACTTAATTGCTAGCACAAACCCAGTTGCTTGTCAAGCTTAGGAAACCTGAAATGAAGTCTCCCCTTCTGCCTGCTGGGGCTCAAACGTGGGCAGCCTGTTACTGCTGCTTCTACAGACTCCACAAAAGGTCTACTGCATTTCTTTGAACAAAACATTTTAAGTGACGAGGCACAGCATGAGCTCAGACGTTGCTTTCTTGTACTAATGGGTGTCCATTACACGACAGAGTAGAAAGGAATAAGAAGTCAGTATATTTACTGCATCCCTGTGATTGCATAAACTCCAAAGTAAAATAAATGGCTTGTTCTTAAAGCCAGGATACTCATCCTGTGAGGTCTGTCTAACAGTTTTCAGTGCATGAAATTAGTGCGCATTTCACCTGATTATCCAACGGTTGCTGGTTAGTTAACAGTGATTCTCATTGCCACTGACAGAGCACAACAGAGCTACATTCTGAACAAGACCTGATGCACTTCAGCCAGTCTTAGAGCTCGCTTAATCAGGAGAAGCACATCATGCATGTAGCTACTGGTTTCTAAATAGTGGAAGATCCTGTCCCAGCTCATCCACGGCCACAGAGTAACCATCGAGTAACCTAACTGATGTGATTACAACACGAACAGAAGCACAGTTTTAGACACAGTACACTGGTCCTAACACCATGCTGGACAACCCTCAGATATGTAGTTCTGACACCGAAGGAATCTCCCTGGGTAATTTGCCGCTGTTGCTGGATTTTCAGCTGTGGCTAGACAACAGGCACGCAGAATGAACTGTTGTGGAAAGTCTGGATGCGTTGCAGGGATAAAGCCAATAAAATCTCCTTGCCGTAAACGTCAGTTTTGAAGTTGTGGGGAGAGACGCATGTAGGGGGAGTAAAACTACACAGCTCTTATTTAAGCAAAGATTACTTGGTACCTCAAAAAAATAGTCTTGTAACAACACCATTTCCCTTAGTGAATAAAGTTCCTTGTCCAATATTAAAGGAAAGTAATCTTTCAGTAGCATTTCAGGCACCTCAAAGGGCAATTAACAAAAATAATGTAGGGTTCAATGTTTAAACAAGCTTTTCCAGCAATTACTGGTTAATAGCATCCAGAGGCTCCCATCACCCCAAGCAATTTATAGTAGTAATGTGTTGAGTGAGGCAGAGAATTTGAAGGGGAGGAAAATCGTAGAAACACAGAATGACTGCTTAGAAGGGACCTCAATGACATGTAGTTCCAACCCCCCCCCCGCCATAGGCAAGGACACCTCTCACTAGGCTAGGCTGACCATGACCCCATCCAACCAAACACTTCCAGAGAGAGGGCATCCACAACCTCCTTGGGCAACCTGTTCCAGTGCCTCTTCACCCTTACCTTCCTATGATCCAATCTAAATCTCCTCTTTTTTAGACTGAAGCCTTTCCCTTTTGTCCTATCTCTAGAGTCCCTCCCCAGCTTTTCTTTAGACTAGTACTAGAAGGCTGCTGTAAGATCCTCTTGGAGCCTTTTCTTTGGCTGAATACTCCCAACTCTGTCAACCTGTTTTCATAGGAGAGGTGCTCCACTCCAGACCTCTGACCATCCCTATGGCCTCCTCTGGACTTGCTCCAACAGTTTAATGTCCTTCTTGTATTGGGGGTTCAGAAAATGCTGAGGTCAGGAAGTGGGGAGGGCTATAAACCACAAGTAAGTATATCAAGCATGTGAAAACTGAAATAAAAGCCAAACTGAATGCACAAAAGTCCTCTGGAAATACAAACTGTTAAAAAAATATTGAGTCATTACTTCCTTGTTTGCCCAATCAGATCAGACCCAGCAGCTCTCCTGCAGCCTGCGCTTTAGAGAGCTCCAGCCTTTTGCGATCCCTCAGGCAGCCTTGTGCCCCCAAGTACTCAGGTGTGCCAGGCAATGACAGCTGACAGGTGCAAACTCATCTGCCCCAGGGCTGCATTGCATGTGAGCTCAGAAGGGCTCTGTGAACTGGAAATCTCCCAAGAGAAGAAGGAAATTCTCACTACTTTGCCTGAAAAAGCCTCCAAGAGCCTCCTCCAGTCAACTGCAGTAGTCTGCAAGGTATGTTATCCACACTCGTGCTGCAGTCCCTGCTCCTTCTCAGGGCAGGAGGATGCCACGCTGCAGCAAGCTTGCTTCCTCCCAGGTTCATGTGGAAGCATTCCAAACTACTCAGCTTCTGACAGCTCTCCAAATGCTCTTTCATGCTGTATTGCTTTACATTACATTGCTCTCCCTGCCAGGAGGCACTGCTGTATTACAGTACAATCATCTAGCGACATGTAAAACCAAGTTTTTCACCTCACAAATACCAACCGACTGTTGCCACTGCAGTCACAACTGCAAGCTGTATTAGAATTTGCAGCTTTATGCCTATACAAGAGATTTTAGTATCTTGCCTCCTCCCCAGCTTGCTGCTTCTTCCCTCGTTCCTTAGTCCTTTCCACAGAGTGCAACTATCCTCAGCTTCCAGCCCAAGGTATCACTACTCAAGTACCAGGCAACATGACTGACTGTAGCAGCCAACACAGAAAGTGAGAAAAATAACCAGAAACATCGTAGTGACTCACAGCTTCATTGACAAGCTTAGAGTTTTGTTAAGTCAGAATTCTAACTAAGAAAGCAGACTACAGTCATTTTATAACACATGCCTTTTTCAGGTATTGTGAGGCATTTGGCTTCTAATTCTCTTCCTAACAGCACACCGTACATCACTCATACAATGCAGAAGTAGTGCTCTGCTGTTTCAGTTTCTAGTCCTAAACTGCAAAAATAGATGTATTATAAAAGCAGAGGTCTAGGTCTCTGCCTGCTCTTCAGAAGTAGCCAGAATAGGGACACAAAAAAATAGCAGGGGGTGGTGGGGTGTTGAAAAGCAGTGAAATATAGCACAGGCACTCTTTTCCCTTCTTATACCCTATGCAATTGCTAAAGATCTCCTGATCCAGAGGTTGCATCCAGGCCATCACTTTTAATAAGAACTTATCTGTCCTTCATCGATTGTTCAATCTGTTTAGATTTCTGCTATCCATAACACCCTTTGGCAATGAGTTTCACATGGTAACTGCTGCTTGACAGAATGCCTCCTCTTCGCCTGCTTTGAATCAATTTAGCTAACACAAGAACCGTGAAGAATCACTCCCGTACTCCCCCACCCCATTCATCACAGTACAAAACATCTGTGGTTTCTGTAATAAGTCATGTCTTCTCTATGGCAAAGAGAGAAATCACGCTGACTGACTTGAGACCCATCTTTGATAGTCTTCTCAGTACCTTCCCAAGCCCTCCACTACAGTCAGGATAGGCAGCAATACAACTGCATGATGGTTAAGATACTGGCATGCCATGTATTGACACAGCAGCATACTGATGGTTTCTGTTTGGTTTACCAGCTTGGGTAAACATCCAGAGTTTGTTGATTCTTCAGGGAGTGCAGCATTTCCTAGAGTCAGCCATTAGTCTCTCTGCAAGAGCTTTTTGGGGACTAATTTCAGACAGTGCTCTTCAGAAGTCTGCTGAGGTAACAGGTGCAGTTTTTTGACTTCCTACAACTGCAGCCACAGATGTCTTAATTTCCCCCCCAACTCAAGCCACCCAAGCTCACAGCTTTCAACCCCCTGCCACATTTCACCTCCATCTCAGTGTCTTCCCAAGGACATAGCAGTTTGCTCTCAACTTTCTTTCACTTGTACTCCCAGTGAGAAGTCCCACAAGCCATTGAAGCAGAAGTTCTACCCTACAAGCAGGGGGAAGCACTGCTGCCTTAAAATCTATACTGACCAACCAAGGAAATTCTTAAGCTTATCCCAGGCAAATATCCCAGCCTAAAGAAACTTCCCAGGCATCCCTATATAATGAGTGACTGTCCTGAGGGATCAGTCAGACCTGGCACTGGGATGCACAATTCCCCACCCTGCCTCAGGAACCCCTACTAATCCCAAGAGCCACGATTAACCAAATACAGCTGCTCTAAAGAATTGCTTATCTCCCCTCACTGAGCTGAGCTACGATGGTTCTGAAAGCTCTTAAATTAATGACAGGTACGCTGTTAGATTAAAATCCATCTACCTGTGTGGTGCTTTGTGCATCACTCATTCCTAACACCATCAGTCACAGTGCTCAGCAGCTCCACACTTCTTAACACCAGTTCAAATACTGCCAAATTAGCAAGAAACATCAGAGCGGTTTGGTTTGTTCAACCTCAATTTCAGCATTTCTGGGAGGCAGCTGTAATGCTCCATGAGAAAGATAACCAAACAATAAAGTTATGAGCTGAAACACTGCACCTGAGAACAGTACACCTGAGAACAAAACACAGCAGGTAATCTGAGCAAATGGAGACTCCTTCAAACACAGTTAACAGAAGCAGATCAAGACGGCTTAACAAAATAATAGCACAGACATTTTATTTTCATAGTTACAAACCTCTGACCTTGAATGAGCAAACTCAGAAGGCAGGTTTAGATTTCAATATGCTGAGCTGTTATCTTGTGCTCATGAATAGCTGCAGAGGTTTGTTGGTGGACAAAGACCGTTATTTCCGTTCATTCAAGACAGTAGTCTGCTCATTCAAGTCTCATTTTCTGAATACTTTGTGTAGATTGCCTGCAAAAATAACACAGGCTGTGTTAAGTGCTAGGAAGAGTCCCTTTTTTCCCTGTTTCTTAAGAAAACGAGTGTAGGATAGATCACACTCAACAGGCTGAGAAATTCCACCAAATCATAAAGGCGATTCAGGAAGTCAGCCCCCACCTAACACCAATACTTTCTGAGAGTAGAATGAGAAAAAGTTGCATTCAAGTTATGGACTTAAGACTCAAATTTTAGGCACCTCAATTTTCTCATTTGAAATACGCACACACAAATTTTTACCATACATGCACAAATCACTCGTGGGATTCTTCTGAAATCCCTACTCAAACTATTTCTGAAGTGTTAAATGTGATAGGTGTCTTGCCAGTTCATTTACCCTCTGTATTCAACATGCTGCCATCCAACAAGGGATCACAATTGGCTACAAGCTTGAATACAGGAAACACATCTGCTGCTCGCCATCTCTCTCACAAAAGTTATCACTGTAAAGCAATTTACAAAAAGCACCTTAAAAAACAATTACAAGAAAGCGTCAATATGTTAGCAGCTACAGCATACAGGAAGAGATACTCAAGTCCCAGGGCTAGTTACTGACCACTGACAGGGATGATGCAAACAAGCTTGAGCTACAAAAAGTCAGTTGCTCACCCCCCCTTCTTTGGATGAGAACACTTTACTCAGCTTTAGCATGAGCCAAGAAAATGCCTTCCTTAGTCTAAAAACACCTCGCTCTAGCTCAATTGGTTTCAGAGTAGATTTAGATGAGAAGAATGAGGATGCCCTCTGATATAGATGTTCTGGCCTCTTGAGGGTATAACTCCTCCATCAGGACTTGACAACATTGCAGAAAACGCATTCAAGCTCAATTCTGCTAATACAGTCCTCTCACAATTGAGAGCAGGGGGCCTCTGTTGGCTTGGTATCTTCTGCCTTCATCCTGACACTATTTCAGAAGCAAAACCATTACTGGTGAGGAAAAAGTTACCCCCAGTATGGAACTGGGTTCTTATTCTAAGCTACAGGAAGGGGACCACACATTAATTTACTTCGCAAATGGAGAAGAATACTTCTTACCACATAGGATATTTGGATAAAACAGCTTCCTCCATTGGTTTAATAAATAAAGGAATCCAGTATTTCAACCCATACTGCAAACAACACAAAGATATGCTCTCTGAAACACTTCTATGTGGCTACCTCTCTCCATACCCACTGCCTACAAGTGGCACTTCAAGTGATCATCTGAGAGAGCTGGAAGTGGACATAGCTCCATACCTAGCCAGGATGACTCTTCAAGACAAACTGTGGTCAATACAACGCTGAAAGCCTTGGTGATATTCTGCAGTGGCTTCGCTACATTCACATTTTCCTCAAAAAATAATTTTCTCGCAAGCCGGTAATTTCCCACTGGATCAAATTTCTCAATACCAATTTGGGAGAAAATTTAGTTGCTATTAATATTTGGATGGCATGTTTCTTTGTGCTGTGGAAGAAGTCAAGTGAAGCGGGGAAGAAACCTTTCCCAAAGGCAAAATGGCAGCTGCAGAGCTGAGGGGGGGGACCCCCATCCTCACTCCCTTAAGATCCTGGCATTTTGCAAATACAAAAACAACCAACACACCATCGCCAACAGGCAATTAGATACATGACAAACCTGCACAGTGTCTGGCTTCAACTGCTTGAGCTAAAGCTGCTGCTTACAGTCAGCAGCAGAACCTCATCTATCTCTCAGGGGCAAGCCCCAAGAGCCACCTAGCAGAAACACACTGGAGATACACTATACCCCAGGATCTATCCATGGGCCCAGGCAGAAAGTAGCATCCAAGGTACCTATCATGGCAACATCTAAGTGCAAGTATCAGAGCACTTCACAGACAAAAAGGTCCTTCCCCCAGGCTGTTTAAAATTTGCATGTTCTTGTGTAGCACTGAAGATAGCAGCAATGGTGATTCATTTAGATAATGATTTAAGTAGGAGGCTTAAGAAAGTCAGGGTGGATTAACATCCAAAGGGCTGCAGTTGGAGCTTCTCCACTTTTGGCTGCCACATTCCCTTTTAAGGGAAGGGATGAATTCCAAAAAATCAGGAGAACCATGAATTATCAGCAACTACATCACAATTACAAAACATTAAAGCACAGGAGAACCATCTCTACTCCAGCTCATCCTCCCTGGCAAGGTCAAGCACAAAATTTTATGCTGCAAGAAGATTTTCATAGCATTCTAAATGGTTGGTCTTTCCTTTGTTTGGTTTCTTAGTGTAGGTTCTCCCCACACCAAAAATGGTGCAAGCCCCTCATTTTCTGTCCATCTTAGAAACAATACCAGTTTTCCTCCAACCATCTTTCCCCAGTATTGAATGGGTTTGATAAACTGATTGCTCCCCACTTCATTATGTAAATACACACTGAAAAAACAGCACACAAGTCCTTTCCACACCTCAATATTTAATCAAATTGTAATCAGTTTTGATTTGAAATGTGCCTTCTGTCTGCAACACAGGGTTACTGCTCAGATAGTAATAGGCAGCTCATACGTCATCCCTGCTAAGAGAGAGGCTTTTGCGCAGTGACTTTGATATAACGCTTTCTCGTGCCACCAAGAGAGATGCGCAGGCGACTCATTTTGCTATTCTTCCGCTCACTCATAATAGATGCAATAGGGCATCCCAGTGCACATTGCCCCACTCACCGCTAGCAGACTGGTCTGAACGTCTTCTAGGCACTCTATCCCATGCTGATTCAGTACAGAATAGCTTCCTAGAATGCAATTATAGAAAGAGTAAGGGTTTGTCTTAAAAGGGGATTATTCCAGAACAGCTATGCCTTCTTAACTATTCCAAATCACCTCTTCATTAGGATGATGAAGTTAATTTGGAATAGCTCTTCCACTTAGATTTTCTATTTACCTTAGTCTGAATCAATGACCCTGTTTAGATGCACCCTTAGCACAGCATGGTACAATCACAGCAATGGCCTCATCAATAAAAACAGACTCAGCAGAAAGTAAAGCTGCTGTGTGGACCCATGTCAGCTGAGTTTGTTGTAAGTTGGGCAGATAATAGGATCAAGAAATATGTAAAAAACCCCAGCTGCTCCTATAATGTTAGCTGTCATCAATACTGCAGCTGACATTACGTACATTACAAGTCTGTGGTTCCTATTTGTTGAAATTTGGTTTATTCTTCAGATACATGGAGACCTTAACAGCAGGGAAATTTTGAGTTCTGTAGCTTCTTTGTTTATTAAGCCCTTAGCTTGCAAGATTTCTCATCCAAAAAGGGCTGAGAAAGCACCTGGCACATCTTGGATGCTTATTGAATACATTAAATAAATCAAACGCTTTATGATAAAATTCCACTCCCCTACACCAAACAGATGTAGGTGCAAGTCAAAGATGTTTAAAAAATTGCACTAAAATTGATTTTGCTCCAGCTTTCCCCAAAGGAAAAAAAAAAGCTGTGTGAGGGCTGATACAAAGCCATGGAAAATTTTAGGTATCGGCAACAACTGCAGAGAGATAGAAGAAAAACGGAAGCCAAAACTGAACTCCATATTCAGAGTGCATAATTTATGTTGTCTCGGGTGCCCTATATTACAGGCATTCCTTGGCTTGCACAGGAAGTGACAGTCTTTTCCTTGGGCTCATTGCATTTGTGGAGGAAAATGCCAGATAGCTTAATGCCAGTGTCCCAGCCTAGCCTGGGGGAAACTGCAAACCACAGAGAAGGTTCTTTGGTTCATCTCACACTTGGAGAGGCTAGAAAACGCAGGATCTGACACAGCTGTCACCAAACTGGGGTGGCAGTTACTTACAGATTCTTGTCAAGTCCTGCAGCACAAAAATCTGAGAAAAAACTTGAACACCTACAATTAGAATATACATGAAGCTATCTCAAGTAACACGTGCCACAGGGAGCGATGAGAAACAGGCCGTACTCTGTTAAGATTGCTTCTAAGCTGCACAACTCGATTTGGTATACCTGACATAAATGTTACCCTCTGCATGATTTTCCATGCCTGAGGGCTGTGCCAGGGCAGTTTCGTTCTGGTGAGGAGCACAGGGCAGTAAGTTGCAGGGGATGTAGTTCAGCCATTTCAAAGGAAAATATTGGCACCTCAAAGGAGGTCTCTGACAAAGACAGCACAGAACTCAGTATTTTGGGGCAGGATTCAACTGCCAGACCCACAAGACCATTGCTTCTGTGCCCGCAATTCCCTATTCCTGCCACACCTCCCACATGCACACTGATGAAGCTGGCCCATCTCCTACATGGAGAGAATCAGGGACCTGGTGTCCAAAACTAGCAGGAGATCCAGCCTGCTGCTATGTGATCTCACTATCTGTGTGACTATTGGTCTTTCTGTGCTTACAGGTAATCTTAGTCCATGCAGGCAATGCTTTTATAATCAATTTTTTATAGGGTTTCTTCCCCCCACAGGAGAGACAGTTAAGGGAGACCTGACAGAAGGGGGAATGGGCAATTTTGAAGATATGCAAGTCAAATCAGGCACATAGAAAAGAAAAGGAAAAAGAAACTGAAACCACTTCCAGTCTCTCTCTCCAACAAATTCCACACTCCCATGGTCGCTGGCAGAACTTCACAGCAACCCCAAAAGATGTACACCTGCTCCCACAGCACTAAGAAACAAACAGTGAAATAGGAACAGAGCAATTCCCACCTAGGATGACCAGTGTCATCCCCTGACAGCTCATCATGAAGGGAAAACCTTATCGTTAAGGGAGAAAGAAAACACACACACACACACACCTTCCTGTTGTACTGCTGTGTGCTATTAGCATCCTCCCCATTTTCTAATATCAGGAGATTTATACTTGGGCCAAAAGCTCATGCTGGCAAGAGAGGAAAGTACTTTGGTGAAGAGAGGGAAGAGAAAAAAACAAACCAAAAAGCCTCCAGTTTCTTGGCTTGTGCTCAGCAGGCTGGATGCATTCTGTGGAACCAGGCCAAGGCGTTAGTTATTATATTCAAGAGAACATCTGAATCCCAGCTCAAGGGAGCCGCGTTTGCGGCTCTCATTTATGCTGTATATCAATTGAATATCAAACCGCATTTTCCGCCTTCTGAATAATAAAGCTTAATAGTTTGGGACTCCCATATGGTCTATTGTTAAAATATTTCCAAACACTGGCTGCTGTTTTATTTCCGAAGGAAAGATTTCTCTTTCCTCTACAAGCATCACTTGTTTAAAAGATGCCTGTAGTCAAAGCTAAATATATCCATCTTTTAAATATTTCCAGTTTTAAGAAGAGGTGAAAAATTAGAGGAGAAGGAAAAGCAAATACATTTTGAAATCAGGGGTTTTTTAACATCACATGCAAATGGCTCATTCCAGGCAGAAGCAGGTGGTGCCACCAGGCTCTGCTGTTCAGAACAAGGGGTGCAGAAGCTTTCAGAAGCCATGAGCTGCTCCAACAAAGAAGGACCACACAGACTCAAACCATTCACAAAAGGACCCAGGCTGATTATTTGACTATTACTTACAAGGAAGCTTGGCCAGTAACATAGGCAATAAATACTGGAGAAACCTGTTCTGTGCATAACTCAGGTTTGTCTTTTCACAAGTCCTGCTCTCTAATTATCTACTCATGCCTGGAGGGAGTGTATCATGATGGATGGAGTGTATCAATCTCGTATTTTTTTTAGAAAAAAAGTTAAGAAACTAGTTGAATAGTATGAGCATCAGCATAACAAACACTGTGTTGAGAGTATTAGCAGCAGTGTGTTAGAACAGTCACCAGTGTTCCTTCCCACAAGCACTACCAGAAAAGAGTATTCCTGTATTTTCTACTTTGCATCAAAAGATTTAGCAGCAAAGAGATTCTTTCACTCACCAGGGCTGCAGTACCCTGCTCAGAGCCCAGTGAGAACTGAGGAATGCTCATCTTTGGTCCTGCACTCACCCCCATCTGACTGGCACAGAAGGACTCAAATGCTTAGTAGGCAGAAGTGAAACCACACAGTACTGCCTAGCATGAACCTCACCCAGCTCTCACCCTCTTCGATATGCTTCAAGCACTCTGACAGGAGCTTCCAGGGCAGCATCAGCTTGCACATCTGCTGGTCACCCAGTAAGGCAGAAGAGAAGATGCTGAGCTAGGCATTGCCCATGGCATAACACAGCACAAAATGCAACAGTTCCTACAGCCCCAGGAGCCAAGTAGAAACTTTTGCTTTCTCCTTATTCTATGGTTCTAGACCTCACCGGTGTTTCTCATTCCTGTTTCCTACTTCCCTCCTCCTACCTGTGTTCCCCTCCCCTCCATCACCTCTCTCCCTCCACCACCTGCTCTAACCTGGTGTTACAGGTCTTCAGAGCCAGCTCTCCTAACTCTGAAACTGGCTGCTCACACAGAACAGTGACTTCTTCCCCAGAAAGGAAGGCATTCCAGTATTTCAACATTTGCTCTCATCCCAATTCAGGAAGAAAAACTGAAATCAGAGATCCTGTAGACTAGAAGTTCACAAGTTTAGAAAAAAACAACCAAAACCTATTTGTGAACACCAGTGCATTTTGTGTCATCTGAAATGGAATATTTTTACATCACTGAAACCTAAGTTGGTTCATTTTGGTTTGGTGACCTGACCCAAGAGATTTTGTTCTGAGTCAGTACACCACTGAACTGCCTTTATTCCCACACTGTTGCATTGCCTCAAACACCACACTGGCAGCCTGATAACCCTGGTCTTACTCAGAGCCAGGCTTCCTGGCTGGACAGCCATTCTCACAGCACACACTGAAGTCTTCCACGGCACAGCAGCGTCTTCAGGAGACCTCTAATGCCATATGGGAAGGGCAAGGCCCTTGACAACAGTTCTGTAAGCATCTGAGGACTCCCTGGTATCCAATACAGTACTCTGAAACAATTCAGAGTGAAATCTTTCAGACACAATAAAGAAAAGCAGCAAACATGTAATCCCATTCAGTCAGTACACACAGGTCAAGGTAACACTTCTGGCAAAAAGTTTACTAATGAGGTGAGTGAGAACCTACAACTGGGCTTTTCTAGGAAAAGTATTTCTGTTTTACAGAAACAGTCTTTTACCCTGAAAACCACTCCAAGAAAAAGTCAAATCAGTCCCCTAATGACCAGGGCAGCAGCACTACAAACTGGGTTAAAAATAATAGCGTGAATAAAGCTCACAGAAATTTCCCCAGCAGGGAACTTAAACTACAGTAATATCAGCACCCTTCTGCCTCCTACACAACTCCTCTTGTTACCCAAGGGCTGCAGGATTGAGTTCATCCACCAAATACTAACAACTAGCTTAGAGAGAGCCTGACAACTATCAAACTAGAGGCTCTGCAGCAGATATCCACTGAATGGTCAATCCGCTTGCTGCTTCTAGCCAAGGCACAGACAGTGCTTTTTATCATAGCTGGGTAGAAACATGTGCTGGTACAACTGCTGAAGTCTCCAAGTTCTGCTACAAAAGTTAGAGTGCACCCACTCAAGCTCAACAAGACAGCTCTTAAAATAGGTGGAGAAGACTCAGTGAAGAATTAGCGCATATTCACAGAAAGTTATTTCAGTGGTGTTCCTGTAGACTCTGTAATGCTTCTCCTGTAATGTATGTTCTCATCCCCAGGTCTGTGTATGTGAGAGAAGGTAGAGTACATATGAACGCATGGGTTTGACTTGCTTAGAAACAAGAGCGACATTCAGCCTGTAATTTCAGTGTTGGAAACTGCTATAAACGTCTCTTTTTAAACTACATAACCTTGCGCCTGTTTTACAGTTATAAGGAATCATAACCAGAGAAAAATTTAGCCTAACAGTGATCTGCCCTTAAAGACATTAATCAGTCACATCTAGTATGAGGGGAGTACAGAGACAAATCTTTCCTCCAAGTAATTCCAACAGATGGCGTACAGCTTTGGTAGGAACTTACTCTAAGTTGCCCCTGTAACAAGGGTAAATTTGGCAACACCACACAGCCAACGACGCTGTTTACAAGTGTGAAAAATACCTCTGCATGATTTCCTTGTGTTTTAAAACTTGATTTCTCTACGATTGTATCTCACTGCTTTTGTGGTTGACATGTCCAACCAGTTTTCCACACATTTCTTCACCCCTTTATGCCAGTAAGATTGAATCTTTCTTCTGTTTGCAGGTTTTTTTCCTCCACTCATTGTAATTCTTCACTTCAGTGGGATAGCTGCACACAATTAGATGCATCCTGCCAGCATGCTAATGCACAGTTTTCGATAAACACTTTCCATATAACTTTGTTTGTCTGGGTTTCTATTAGCTTCTTTTTTATCCCTCTGTGGGGACCTGGAAGTCTTCAGGGTAGTTTATTCCCCACATAAAGGTACAAAGAATAAAAGGAAAAATCTTTCTTTTTTCTCCTTCCCCCAAACCTCAATCCTCAACCTCTCTTTCTTAGTTTTATCATACAGGCTTGCTCTCTCTCCTTCTCCTACCTATGGTATTTCCCCACAGCAGTGTGAAAAGCATTTCTGGGCTACCTTGCTCTGTGTTCCTTCCTCTCCTCCAGAGCAGCAAGAACTGGCTCCTGGGACATTCTGCCCCATTTTGCCTCTTAGAAGAAACCCCCTATTAACTCAGCTCTCTTTTCCTCAGGTCTGCCTCAGCCCACCAGCGTATCCCCATGTTCCACCCACACTCAATAAGCCATAAGGTTTCCAAACTTGTCTGCAGAGCTTAATCATAAATTCAGTTTGTTGTCCTGGAAGAGACCAGACATGAAACCAATACCAATGCCTGAGAGTCCTCATGATCTCTCAAAGCAGGTGAAGACCATTATTGTCAGATTCCTAGCATGCACCAAGGCAAACAGGGAGCACCGAAAGATGTGGGGCAGCAAGAGACCAAATTCACATGTTGTGGCAGTCCACAAGATGATACTGAATTCAAAGAAGAATTCTCTCTAAGGAGAAGTAAACACAGACACTTTGTTTTCCAGACCAGTAAGGGGAAGGCTGGTATTAGAGGAGCCAAGGTTACCCCCTTCAGCCTGCTCACAGGAAGCAAATGTCACTTTGCATGGTGAAGCCCACCAGCCAGGGAGCATGCTTTATGTTTCATGTTAATAAGTATTAGCATGCAGCCCAACTTCCTTCCCCTCCCTATTTTTGATAGAATTAAGGACTAGAATGAGCATTTAGTTTCAGTCCACAACAGCAGCAGACCACAGCACTGCAGAGGACCAGGAAAAGGAGAGAATGGAGAAGGAAAAAAAAATCCAGGTGGCAGACACTTACTGCTCTGGCCACTGCATAAAATTAAGGCTTGAGTGCACATTTTTGCCTGATTGCATAGCTGTCTCTGCACCCCATCTAANAGGGGGGGAAAAGTGCTGCAGCTGCAAAAGATAAAATAGGAGACAACTAATTTTCTTCAGAGGTTGCAACACCACCTCTCCCCCTCCTCCACATGCAGTCACTGCACTGGCAGGATAAGCTGAAGATTCTCCAACGTAAGCAAGAAGGCACAGTAAGGTGTGCTGGCCCTTCTCCACCCCGATACCCGCAGCCCTTGGGGGTACCACAGAGAGCAAAGGCTGACAGCCCAGCTGCCCAAAGGGAGGTGGTAACATTCTCCTGCCTGCTCATTTCAATTGCATTACTATTTTTTCAGAGGGGTACATGAGAAATGCAAGCTGCTAGGTGCTGTGCTGAGACAATGCTGAGTGTAAAGGACTTGCAGGCTCTTACTGTACCAATTGGTGGCTGGGTTCTGAACTCTCATTGTGTGATCCGATTTCTCCTGTCATCCAAGCCTGTTCGCAAACTCCCAGCATACATTCATATAAGCCATGTGCTGAAATCTAAACAGCTGAAGGGGACGGGAGGGGTAGGGAGAGAGAACCCCTGGATTTCTGGTGACTGTGTAAAGCACACATTTGCACAAGGAAGTCTCACTTTATATAGTCCCTTATCAAACCAACTACAGCTGCTGACAGGCAAGAGGTACAGTTTCAAGTGATCATCAGACACAAAATAGTCCAAATAAATTGCTGCAGCGCAAAGGCAGTGGTTTGTGTGCTCCTACAAACATAGCAGAGATAATGCATGGATTACCAATGGGTGACCCAATGTCAAGACCAGCAAACTCAGTTCTCATTTCTGTTACACCATAGCAATGACATTACCCAAGATCTAGCAGAAGTGAAACCGAAATCAGAATCTGACCCAAGCTGTCAGGGAGGCAGCTGCTTTAGTTTTTTAATGCTTAGAATTTCAGCCGAGTTTGCTTTGTTTCAGAGGTCTAAGCTATTTTGGAAGAAGGGTTGGCAGCCTTTGCCCAGCTACCACGTGATCTGCAGGGATGTTTGCTAAATGGAACTGGTTTTATTGAGATGGGGATGGGAGAGAGGAGGTAGAGGCTGTTTGAAATACCAGCAGACAGCAGGTGAAGTGTATCAGTGGATTTTGTCCCTTTCCTCACAGGTATTTTTCTTCCACTATTTCCATTCCCTGGAGTGTGTGTACATACACTCTCCCTCTCTCTGTGCTCTCTATGCTTAGACCCATCTGTTGTTTAAAAGTATTAAGAATGCAGTTCTGCTCTTTGTGGGGTCTTTGTCACATTGTGTGAGTGCTTACTCCCTGCCTGGGGTAAAACACAAAGGTTTTTAACATGTATATAAGCAATATGTATAAGCTTTACAAATATTAATTGCTTACGGAAATTAAACATCTGTTAATAATAGACTCCCCATACAAATGAGAAGATAGTTTCAATCTGGCTAAAACGCTTTCCCTTGCTAATTGTTCAGAATTCTACTTTCTTCTACAAAGGCAATTTCATTAGGCTGCCAATTATCAAAATGTTTCAGTCCGTTCTCTTTCACGACGGAAAGTGAAAGGTCTAAATCCCATTTCCAGCTCCTCTTCCAAGGTTCTGCAAAACAGAGTGAAAAAAAGGCAATTATGCAGGCCATGAGAAGCCCACGGGCTAGAGACCAACCACACGGGATGCAGAATCCACCTGCACATTTTCTTGTTGCACACTGCTCACAGTCCCCCAGGACTCTGCTGAATTTTCACAGGTATGATACTACTGACCACATGTGACTGTGGCAACTAGGTACTGCAAGTACCCAGAGAAGCTGGAATGCTGATAACAGGAGAATGCTCAGAATAGCCGATGCCAGTAGGGTAGAAAGGAGAAGGGGGCCACCAGCTGAATTTGCATCACACAAGGAAATAAGTCCATTTGGTAAAAGCCCCCATATGGCTGCTTGGAACACAGAGCTAAAAAGGCTTTCACTTTTCCAGGAACTGCAGGTCCCTTCCAGCTTCTCATCTCACTCTGCAACTCAGTGAAGAAACATTAAGAATGTCAAATCCCTACTGTATTTTATTTTACAGGAAAAGCAACTAGTCCTTTGAACAAGTATGTTTTCTGCATTTGAGCATCCCAAACCACTTAGCTACAGTACTTGCCCTCTATCCACTTAAGGGATGAAAGGCCAGGTCTAGCTTGCTCAAGGTCAGATAGCAAGTTCAGCAGCAAAAGATGACTCAGTTATATCCAAATCCCATTCAACCCTTCTACCCATTAGACTGAGGGGATGCTAAACACCTTCATGGCGTCAAGAATGACTAATGCCCACCCAGATGAGCCTGCAAGAGAGAACTGGGAACTTGCACATCTCCTTCTTCAACCTCCCACTCCTCTATTCCCACTGCAATGCTCTTCCAAAGATAAGGTGATGAGATTTTCCTAATCAGCAATTAAATAGTTAATGCTTACATCACAGCAGATAGAATAGGAGTTGCTGCAGGAAAAGTATGCAGAGGGAAGGAGAAGAGAGAGCAAGAAAGAAAAAGGAGACAGAGAAACAATCCTGAAGGAAAGCAGTTTTCCCACTAAAAGGGATGATTAGCTGACTAGTCAATGTAACCCTTAAGATGTTGTCTAGACAGGATAAAATGCTGCATTGTTGAAGGTGTTTGAGATGCACAGTAAAGGTTCACGGCCTTTGAGCACATGGTAGCCAAGCTAGAGACTAATTAGGACTTGTTCACTAACACATCTTAATGTTCCACTTTTAAATACTTGCCCAAGAACTCAAGGCTATGCAAAGCAAAGGTCTCTGATGTTATCCTAACGATTATAAAAGCAAAGCTACAACACAGCACAAAGAGATGAGAATATCAAGGAACCACTGAAGTCTGCATCCAGCATTATTCATGGGCTCACCGAATGCCCGCAAATGCTTCTGTATTAAATATTCACCAGAGTTCTCCTGAAGAAACTGCTATGACATTTTTCCTCTAAAAATCTAATCAAAGTTCCAAATGCCAATAGGAAGGAAGACCACGGGCTAACAGCCTACTCTCGTGAAACTTCTCTTTTTGCTCCAGTGTTTGCTTGGGCAGACTCGGGAAAGGATGAGAGTGAGGAGAAAATAAGAGTGGACTAAGAAAACTGTGCCCAGGGCTTAGCAACAGCATCATTTTGATAATCCATTACCACAGTAGTAATTAAAATCAAGTCCCACCTCACTAGAGCAGCTGGATGCATCCAGAGAACTTGCTCAGAGAGCTCTTACAATAAATACCAGCAGAATTACAAATCTTGTAGCTTCTTCTTAACCCTTCCAGCAGTATTTCAGGAACAGCCTGTCAGTTTGAAAGACTGATCGCTTTTCTCTCAGCTCGTTGCAGGCTCTAGGTGTGCCCCTAACCAAACAGGCTCACCACTTAAAAGCTTAATTGCACCTGTGGCTTAAACCTTATCCCAGACAGCACTGGGGAGCATTTGGATTTGGGCGTTTCAGGTGTGGGACTGGGGCCTGCCCTCACAAACAGAGCTAGGCAAGTCAGAGGAGCCCCTGGTAAAAGCAGACTCTGCGCCAAGGTGCAAGGGATGGGGAAGAAAGAAATGCTTTTTCCATTTTGATGGCATTTAAGTGTGTCCACATGTCCACAGCTGGGTTTGAGTAACGTCCACTTCCTAGTTTGTGACCGAGGGCAGATTTCACAGTCTCAGATTTCTTTTTCACAACAAAAAGATCAAAGTTTGAGCCACTTGTGCAACTTAGATGTTTACAGTGAACTAGTCTAATCGCATGGCAAGCCCTCCCTCCCATTATCAGTCTCACACTGCACCAAGCTCCTTCATTCAATATCCACCAGGAAGCACTGAGAAGAGAGAAGCGGTATCTAAAATGGACTGTAACCCACCAGCACCATCCTTTGTCTGCTCTAACTAAAATCCAGTGTGCTAGGGAATGGTTTAATGTGCCCAAGGAAATGGTCATCCAGGGTCTTTTCTACAGGGCTGACAAGCCATTTCCAGGTTGTATTTTTAAAGAGACTTTCTAAAATGCAAACAAAAGAAGAACCACAATTAAAGAGTAGGTTCCCTTCATCCACCTTCTCTTTGCTATCTTATTACCAAAGGAAACCTGTGCTGTCTTTCTGAAAGCTACTGGTGAAGGAAAGGTGAAGGAATCTGGCATAACACCAGCTCGTGTGGGCACCTTCCTAAGCTCATACTGTCTCAAGCAAGGACACATCAGCTTTCTGAGTCTCAGTTTTGTGAGCTGTGAAGTGGAGCTAAATTTCAGGGGTTAGTGGAATTGTTTTAATTAATAATTGCAAAGCGCACACCTTCAGATGGAAGGTATCATAAATATTAATGAGCTCTGATTACCGGCAGGACGTGTGTGTGTCTCTGAGGAATCATAAGCACTGCGGATGGATCAAAGAGGACAAGTAGCTCTGAGAGACACAGTGGTGGGAGTTGCCTCTGTGTTTAAGTCTATTTTAAAGCAGATCCTCAAGACTGTTGTGGATATTCCCTATCAAGTTACAGCAGCTTTCAATTAAAATTACATTTTCTCCTAAGGCCAAATTCCACAGAGTACCTTTCAATATTAGCAGGGCACATCTTCACTCGAGTAGGTATTTCTTCTACAGACACACATCACTGGACCTTTATAAAGAGGAGTCAAACCAACTGGGAAACGAGTTTTCTGCCTTCATTTTCATGTAAATAAATAGCCCTTACCTAGCTGGGTACTGAAAAGCTTCCTGCTCTACCGGCAATGCCATAACAAGAAGGAGAAGGAGGATGAGGACGTGGCAGCTGCTTGCGTTGCAGCGTTCATAGATCACTCTGGCGATGCTTCAGGCACGGAGCTGTCCTTCGGTGAACAGGGCAGAGAACAGCGCGGTGGTGAAGACACTGCTCCTGTTCTCCTGAGCAGGCACCTCCCAGCACAAAACACCGCCACAGAGAGGCCTGAGAGGGGCTTTGTGTGCAGGGTGAGGGGCAGCGGGCTGGGATCTGGGCAGATGCTGGGGAGGAGGCTGCAGCCTCCTCAGGAATGTGGGATGGCCGCAGGCCTCAGCAGTGGTTCGCAAAGAGGTGCTTACGTTCATTTCTCCAAGGTCCAGCAAACCTGTGCTTTTCTGTTGCTGGGGGTTGGTGGTGGGGAATGAGGAAGAGCTGATGTGATGGGTTGGTTCTTTTTTTTTAAAAAAGACAACAGGAGTAGAGCTCGAATATCTCCCTTTTGCTAAGGAAAATACAGTCTCTTCAGCTCCCTTCTTACCTCCCTCAAGTTGTAAGACCCCACAGACAGCTTCCCACAGCCAGGACTTCCAAGCTGCCTTGTGAACCTGACATGTGGCCAGCTAGGGGAGCATCAGTGACGCCCCTATTTCATGGGGCCCAGGTTTCGATCCTCCACAGTCAGCCTTAGCCCCCTGTCCTGCCCACCTCGGGCACATCCCCACACACGCTGCTTTCCACAGCTGCTGCTCAGACAGAGCTGTAGCTGCCTTCAGTTCTGTCTACACTGGGGCAACTGGAACTGGTTGTTTACTTCTATTAGCAGGAAGAAAATTCAAATTTCACAGGCAAATTCAGGGTGGTTGTAATTGCATCTCTGAGCTACTCAGATTGTACAGCAAAGAGATGGCATTCAGAGTCTTTACCACTTCTTTGGCAAAAGAGGAAGAAATTTGGAAGATGCTCAGGACAGAAAGCATATTGATCCCTAGAAACAAACCCCAACCATGTCCCAGAAATCAATTTCCTCCTGGAGTGCCAATGAAAGATAGGATGTTCACTACATACAGTGAGTGGTGGCCAAAACAACAGTCTAATACCTTAGATCTACTTGCTGTGTTCAGTGCTAAAAGACAGAAAAAGTAACTTTGTTCTGATGCTAAATAAGATTAATCTGGCCACAGTCCCAACCATTTTTAGACAAAGAGCTACGAAACCAAACCAAAGAGATGAGGGGCTAATCTCCTTCCCCAGCCACCTCTGGGAATTTTATGCCTCATATGGATGATGTTTTTATAGTAAACCTAGGCATCAGTCCTAGCAAATACCTCTCCAACCCAAAAGAATCACTTTGAGAAAGGTCATACCACCTCCTGTTCCTAGAATTAAGTTAATTACCACTTGTCCCACTCTGTATAAGGTCAGAGATCCTCCCACAAAGGAGGTACACAACCAGATTGTTCAAAGATGTACATATGCCCTTTTAAGCAAACAGGCTTCTTTGTAGTGTCACTAACATTCCCTCTGGTCACCCCTGTAGAAGAGTTCTCAACGGGAAGGGAAGCAGACAGGGAGATTAGTGTAACCAGTGCTTTGCCCAGTGTGAGTAGCACAGAACAGGTCAACAGGCATGCTGGCATTTTAGTACTAGGTAGCAATCTCTCTCCATCTGGATGACTTTCATCAAGTTCAGCACCAGCTTTTCTTGCAGAATGAAATATTTGAACTTGAAAATGTTTTCTTACTGGATTTTACAGATTCGCAGCACTTTTTCCCCTCTGACGCACTTTGGTCCTTCTTATTCTATCCAGGCATGTGTGCTGTATCTATTGCTGAAGCAGTTCACCTTCCCTCTGTTGTGACCAGCTACGCGCGTTGACAGAAAGTAAACCCAGGTAAGACTTGCTATCAGTTATATCTGGGTGCCACTTAAGTTTGACCAGCAATGATGGTCAACACTCTGTTTTCTGTCCACAAAAACATTACACAGTTTACTTGCTGAAAGAAGTAAAAAATAGCCTGGCCCATACAGTTCTTGGGCACAGAAACATTGTTCAGGTTGCGTGCCACAGCACTTACTGCTGCTTTACAACAGTAGTTTAAAAACAGAAACCCAAACCCAAGTGTTTAATTACAGACATGTCCATCCTAATCCAATCTAACAGAGCATAAACTATTTAGGATGCTAACTCCCACTTCATAAGCCAGGATAGGAGCCTTTCTGACAGACAGCCATGACTGCTTGCCCTGAGCACAGCCTCCAACATACTGAGCAAGAAAGGATTACACCAAGGAGGACCTGGCTCTGGCTCCCCAGCCAGAACACTGCTTTGCAGGCCCATCAGAAAGGGTCCAGAGACTATTTGTGTCAACTCCCTAAACCACAAACCACAGCCAGCCCTCCCTCTGAAGCACTTGCATGCTGCTCCTTGCAAAGCTGGAGCAAGATATTTTGGCATCCAGATCACTGCCTTTGGGGGCCCACCCATCCCTTTTGGTCTCTTTCCACTCCTTATCTCAAACTTGCAGACCCTCTGCCTGGGCAGCAGCAGAAACTGGGGCACATTTGCCTTGGAGTTTGGCACCCTTCTGTTTGACCATCACCCTGTCCTTCTGACCCAAGGTGCAGCTTACCCACCCTGCTGCATTCTCTGATACCAACAGTGGGGTAACATGTAGAGAATCACCCATAAGAAATGTGAAACTGGCAACTCCAGCATTTAAAACAGAATGGGAATTCAGGATGCACTTGGCATTTCAGCTTTAAACTTTAAAATAAAGAAGGCAAAACTGAGCCATAGCAAGGGAATGGCTTATGGGCAGCTCAGACTTGTCCTGGACTTTCAAGCCAGTCATTTCCCATAAATACTCATAATTTTAAACATAAGAAAGACAAACACAAGACAAAACAAACTGAGTCAACTGCTTACTGCCTTTCTGATTCAGAGCCCTCAGCAGATGTAAGACAGAAAATTATTCTTTTTAAAAGTTCCTTTTTATGTAACTGGGTCAGCCCCCAAAATTTTTACTAAAGGAGAAAAAGAGGACAAGAACTAAACTGCAAACTTGTCCGCACCCTGGCAGGAATTCACCCATTTTTCACCTCCCACAGGTATCATTAGCATGCTACTGAGACCAGGAAAAAAAGGCAGCTAAGATCAAACACAATCCAGAAACAAAGCTCTTCCCCTTGTCATCCTGCAACCGGCCAGGATTTCTGGCTGCAGTCGGGTCTGTTCCTGAAAGGCCGGGTGAGTTCAGAGTCCCTTTTAAAAAAAGTGCCACACTCTGAGCACGCTACAGCTGCCACACAGAAAGTGCATAAGGCAGGAAGTCTGACGTTCACACCAACCTCGGCCCCTTCACTCACACCTCTTTTCAAATATCTTTAGCACATGGAGCCCACATTTTCACATACTCAGCCTTGGCCTCATCTAGCACACTGCAAGTTTAACAGAACTCTCTGAAATTGTACAAGTCCCTCTTTTCGCATTCAAAGACAAATTTCTGCATTGCTTAATAAACTGCTGTCCTCTCTGCTCTTTCTGATTCGTTGCTACTCGATCTTTTCAAATAATATGTGTGAATCAAAAAACCTGAAAATACAGACTGAAACACCATATCAACTGTTGTCACAGCCCAAAAATGTCCGGATTTTCAAACTTAAGTCCACCCCTGTGTAAAAGGGCCACACACATGTAGGTGTCAATCAGACTCCGTAGCCAAACAGAGGGACCCAGGCTGAGATTTCAGAATGGCACAAACTTTTCCTGGACAGAAAGTAAGTGCCAGTCTTCCAGAATAATTGCTGCAGACTTTTGGTACTTAACCAGAACAATCCTGGAGCTTGATTTCTGCATCTTCTGCCTTGTCATGTTTGGTGACAGAAGCAGGAAGAGAAGGAAATAAAGAAAAATAAATTATTTACAAGGCTACGCCATCATTAAGTCTAATATTACTATTGCGACTGTTCTTGCAGTCAACTCAAAAGCTCTTTTTTGTGCCCAGAAATTCTATAGCTGATCCTGTGCACATTTATTCCGTTATTTTAAAGAAACATTATCTCCATTCCCATCCTCTCAGCACAAGAATTAAAATAAAATAACACTCAGAGTATTTGTGGGAAATGGCAAACAAATGGATTGCAAAGCCTGGAGACTGCCTGGCAGCAGAAAGCCACATGCAGAAATTAGCTATGGCAAGTAACTAAGTGAGGCCACACAACACAGCATTGTCCAGCATTTGGACACTCAGCAAAAGACTGATGACTGAGTGGAAGGAGCCAACTCCACATGATACTGCAAGGTCTCGAGTACTATTTTGAATCAGGTAAACCAATATGTCCAGTTCCTATTCCAAACCACACAGTAATCCATGGGCTCTGCTTCCGCAAAGTCTGCTGGCCGCCCTCTCCTGTGTAGCATCTATCTTGGAGAAGATCTCGTATTTTCTCTTGGTCTCTGAAAAAGGATCCCAAGCAAGTGGCAAGGACACATGGTTTTGGAAGCCCTTGCATGTTTATCTTTACTGATAAGCCTGCAATCTTTGCTGCAGGCACATCAGTGAGTCTGCTGCAAAACTGTATTCCAGTCAATGCCCTCCTTGGAACAGGCTTCCTCAGAACTGGGCAGTGAGTTTAACCCCTTAGCAGCTAATCTAAGAGGCTTTGATGCCCAAGACTTCTTTTTCCTGCTCACAGATGCGTCTTTAAGAAACAGGCAACTAAACCAGCCCTGCTCTGAGACAGCAGAAGTGCAGATTATATACCTACACAATACTGTCAGGGGAATTCGCCTTAAGAAGGTTCCATCCCTCAAACAGCCTCTGGTTCTGCACAGATCAAAAGTATTGTCCGTATAAAATAAAGGGATGCAGCTATCTAAATTGTAGGTTGAACAAGCAGAAATTCATTAAGAGGACATATTGAAATTATTCTAATTGAGTGGACACTGTCAGCAGGAGCTATTTGGAGTCCTAGAACTGAAGAATCAACCATAATTCTAAGACATCTGATCCTTTTCCAGTAGGTTGACTAAAGCTGCTCATGCAGCTTTGTTAACATTTGAATTCTCTGTTCACTCGCACACACACATGCCAAGGGCAAATATCCAGAAAGCCACTAGGGATCTCCCAGCACTGATGTGCCAGGAGCTTGGACACCATGAATATTACAAACAAGTGGTTTTTCTCTGACAGCAGGTTCCATTTATTTCCTCCCACTTGCTCTTTCCCCATCCCCTTCCTACAACCCTGAGTCAACGTTTGCCAGGCAAGTTTGAGTTAAACACGTGCTTTGCCAGAGGTGTTTTTAAATTACATTTTTAGAAGTTTATTTATAGTACACACGCACACTGCATGATGCTTTCAGGGCTTCTCGAAACTTCGACATGTCAGGCATGATTTTGCTGTGTCTACCTGCCCCTCTACTTCAACTCAAAGTTGGAGTGAAAGAAAAGAACTTTTGCTCTGTTATCTCTACCCATTATTCACAACTCACATTATCAATGCACTGGAAATTCCAACTGAAAAAGTTCAGAACAAGCCAGCTCATCCCCCCAATTGATCTTTTGGCAAAAACAGCAGCCCATGAGACAATGAAACAATTCTATGAGCAATTTCCCATTAGGGCAAGAGTCAGAAAACAGTCCAATAAACAGAACTGGGTGGAACTTGCAGTCAAAGTTCACATGGTCCAGCACTTCTCGCATCTGGCAAGCAGCAAGTTTCATTAAGCTGTGTTTGTCCTAAATGGTTCTACTTGACCCATGTGACCAGTTTCCCCTTTCATAACAAACATGTAACGTGGCCATAAGATCATTTCCAAGCAGAAAACCACATATTTCCAGAAGCAGATAGATTTCTGAACTCAAGTTCCAACCCTAAAAGATAGTTGTGGTAATCACTTAGCCTTTCTACTTAAACGCAACCCAAGTTGGGTTTCACTGCAGAATCCTTTCCTATTGTAGAGAGATTCCACGTTCTGCAGCCTGCTCTGTATCTGGGCTGGGCAGTGAACATTCACCGGACAGGTCTTACAAATCAAAGGGTTATTTTCACGGCTGGTTTAGGATTAGCTTAACTTTCCTTGTGCTGAAATGACGCGTGATGCTGAAATATTGTTTCCTCAACAAATAAATACAGAGCCAGTTACTCTGAGTAATGGCTTAGAAACCTCAATATTAGGAGGTGGCATAGAGGCGTTCTGAGAGGAGAAGAAAAGGATGTGGTAGACAATTTGCTAATGCCCAGAAACTCTCTGAAAAAGCCAGCTGCTCGCCAGAACGCCTCAGGACAGGGCTGAGTCCATTGCTCTTTCCACAAGAGCAGCTTTTTCTAAATAAAGAGCTCTTTACACTCAAGACTTGGAAAAGTTAATTCAGATTAACTAAAGTTGTGAATTTAAAGTGAATTAGCTAAACCACATTATATCTCTGTACAGACACACTCGTTCAGTATTAAAAGCAACTTTAATTTGGTTTATCTCATTTTACTGAATTAAGAGCATTTTAATTCTAAGAACACCCATGCAAGGATTAGTGGGTTGAACAAAGGATGAAGTTGAATACCATGCTGGAGGAAGTCTCCCCATTTTCATGCTAAAGAACCTTCATTCCCCCCCACCCTTTAAAATAAGCTAACTAAAATTATAAATTAACTTTTTCTTATTATCCATGCCTACAAAGCTCAATCTGTGTTACAAAAAGCCCTACCTCTGGCTCTACATTTGCCTTTTCTTTCAATCAACCAGAGCATATGTGTTGCCATAAAATTAAAATATCAGAAGGAAAAATAACATTCTTATCATAAAAAAATGGGCAAAGACAACAGCGCTGAAAAAAAATATTCATAGCAGAAGAGAGAGATACACCTGTGCACCAGTCTGCTTACGGACCTAGATCTAGATTCAGCTTCCACCATTTCCGGGACCTACTAATCTAACCACCTAACAGCAAAGGCAGTTCTCAAGGCAGATCTGCCACACTGAATAAATGCTGCTTTCCGTGCCACCCCTTTCTGAGTAGGAGAGGAAAGGGGGGGAAAAAAAAGATGAAGAATTTTTATTATAGGTATTAAGTAAAAATCACTCTGGCTCCAAAGCAATCTTCCACAAGAAGGAAAACCAACTTCTCAAGCATGTCGAGATTATTAAACAGGAGACACATGAAAGCATTGCCTCAGAAAGCAAGGAAATCCCAGGCTGGCTGGTTGGGAAAGAATTAGCAATACATAATTAAAAAAGCACTCTCCCCTTCCTTGTCCCTGAGGTGAACACGGGTCCTGCATAATACTGACTCCTACCTACATCAGCACCAGAGAATGGAGCTATCACTTAAGGTCTTTCTCATTTCTAGCCAGGCCTCTCTCCCTCCTGCTTTATTTGCTGGAGGCTATTTCACAGCAGTTACCAGCAGTGTTCTTATGCGGCAGGACACACTGTTCATATGTGCAGCTTGTGATGAAAGATTTAGCCACTGGAGCACAACAGGAGGGACTGAACTAGACAGTAGTTCTTATCTTGAATCACAGCAGAGGTTCAGTGGTCCCTTGATTGAGCACCAATGGAGTCCACCCTCCCACTCTTGTGTTCTGAAGGGAGGAGTAAGGAAGAACTCAGATCACACTTTACTGAACAGTGTGTCCAGTCATTTGATAATACTGCCTGAACACAGTCTCTAAGGATCCTCTCCAGGAAGAACTACTGAAAGACCACGAACAGCATTCATCATCCCTAACACACAAGGAAGACATGAGAGATAGCACAAAGTACAGTGCAGAAATACCTCTGCACAGGTGGAGGTAGAAGGGACGGAGAGCAGAGGATGGAGGAATTCAAAATGGAGCACGACAGGAGAGAAACACAATTTATGCCTTTAACACAAAAGATGGAGGCGACTGACAACAGGCCACTGAGAAAACGATCAGACAACCAGAACTCACTTAAAAAAATAAAGAGGAGATGTGAATGATAGCTGTCTGGAGGGACTGCCAGTCTACTGATCAGCAACGATATCAGCAGGACACTAGAGAATAGTATCCCTGCCCCTCAAAGCTTTGACTCTGGGGAACACCTGAGCTCAGCAAACAGAGGTGCAGCTAACCTGTGGAGAAACTTGGTCCCCAATGGAAGAAGCAGGGAGTCAGCAAGAATGGCCAAGGTGCAGCTATGCTGTATACAAGGGAGAACACCCAGCTACACACAACACTCATGTAAAGGCTGGAAACTCTCTTGCCTTAGGGCATAAGCCAACCACTAACTTCCTCCATGGGCAAGTTATTCCACAGTTGTTTGTTTTAGGAGTTCTTGTACCTTTCCCTCAAGCATCTGGTGTTTGCCTCTCTTTAAGAAAGGATGCCAGACTAGACAGACAGATCATAGCTTCTTTCTGGTATGGCGATTACTGCATTCCACCCTGGCAGGGGGACAGCACACTAGGGAAAGTGAGGAATGTTAGATGGCAAGTTCCAATAACACAGAGCCCCATTAAAAAGCCTTCTCTCTCCATCTGGCCCTGCATGGTCATGCCAGCAGCACATCAGGAGCACACAGCAGCACAACTTGGCCCTTCGCCTTCTCAGTGCTCTGTGTTCCACCAGAGAATTTGAGAACAAAGCTGAGCAGGGCTCTTTGCTCTGTAAGACCTCACATATACAAGAAGCAGGATGTTCCCATGCAAGTAAATGTGCTACTAAACCAAGGGACAGAACAGAGCTATGATCTGTAGCCCAAGTTCATAAAAAATGCACTACTGAAAAAACACCAGATTTCACCAGACACAACAGTCTCTCAGCATTAGATTAAATCAGTCATTGTCCTATAGGATCTCTGTCTCTAGAGCTAAAAATCCCAAAACACATCAAACTTTACCTACAAAATTGATTTCCTGCAATGGGGAAGTAAGTCAACTCACTTCTAGCAGAACAGTAAATACCTGTATTGGTCTGTGAACCTGGGCTTGGGATAGCATTTATACCTGGAACAGGCATTTGGCAAGGCCTCTTTCTTCCTTCTCTGGAGCCAGAAGGCTCCCAAGCTCCCCAAGACAACTGTAAGCTGGAGAAACTTAGTCCTGCCTTTCCACCTAAAAATTCTTCTCCCTGTTGACTTTGGGTCTGTGCCAGTTTAGCCTTTAATTCCAGGTCTACCAATCTGTCAGCAGAGACTGCCAGTGGGTATCTGTCCCGATTAGCCACCCAGACACTATCGCACTTGTGACCTGCTTCATGGACATGCTCTTTGAAAGCAGCTGCTGCTGCATTTATGCACTGGAGCCTCATTTCCTTCCTGCCCATCTGCTGCAGGGCAGGCAGAGCCACACTGACAAGACACAAATAACTACCAAGGAAGACCTTGTTATGACCAGAACAATTAAAGCCAGGAAATCCAAAACCTGCACCTACCTAGTGAATTTGTGCTGGTTTTCAAAAGCAGCTGAAGAATGTGAATAAGCAAAGGCAGATAGAGCTGAATGCTTACCTAAGTTCAGACAAGTGGCATCTAAACACTGTCATTTGAACTTTTTATTGTAACAAACTTGAGGACTGAATTAATAACCTAATGGTGGTTTTGGACAGCACTGGACTGCATCAATGGCCAATGCACTAATTCTATTGTCTTAGCAAATCAGTGTGTAACAACAGAACTTCTCTGCATCAGGAAATAGTATCTCAAACACAGAAGGAGCTAGCATTCAGATGGAACCGCCTGTGACCTGGGTGCATAGTTGTTTTCTTTCGTTTTCAAAACACTACTAGGTATTATCTATAAAGTACCTCGTCACAAAAAATTGCCCCGAATAACCCTTTATTGCTTGTTATTTAACCCCACTGTCTTGCTAAAAGCTAAGTCAATACAATTCTCCAAAAGACTCAAGCAGAAGGGAAAGAACTACTGGTGCATATGCAGATTCATTCATTGTAAGCCTACAATAAAGCTTTTTCCATCAAGGTACAAGCAAAATGACTTGCTGACATTAAGTGGCAAGTACTTTGCATTCATATGGTATCTTTCATCTACAGACTTCAAAGCATCTGACAAGAGGCAGGCAGGCAGGCAGGCAGGCGTTGTTTCTTCATGGGACCAAGGAAGAAGCTGAAGCTCTAAGTGGCAAGGTCTCCCAGAGATGGTAAAACCATTAGTAGAAATCTGAATTTAAAAAATTAACTACTTTGCTCCCACTACAAATTACATGTGCTTCAGAGAGCAGAGCCACCACTTACCCACACCCTCTGAGACCTTCTAGCGATTCCTTAAGGATTTAAATTTCATTCATGAAAAACTAAACAAACAAGGAGCACAAAATAACTCTTACACACACAGGGAAATTATGAGGATCTGAAACCAATCCAAAGTTTAAATTCTGCAGTGCTCCAAGGAGAAGTGCTCCTCGAGTGAACCTGCAGAAGCACAGGTCTTCATTCATGTTGAGAGAAAGGGAAATCCTGCCACCTAATATAGCAAGTGTTGGAATGAACCTGTTCAGAGGAACATCTCTCCTCTCCAGACTTAAAATCAGGACTGCAAGAAAGGTTCTGGAGAAAAATTAAACACAATCTTACAGAGAACAAGCCTCAGTTCAGCTCTTCACCTTGTTCTTGGAACTGAAGAAGTGCCAACTGCCTAGAGCACTCCAATGGGTCCTTCAACACATAAATACGGGGGGAAAAAATCCCTGCACAGTGTTATTGCAAAAGAAGTGTGTGGTTTCCTATATGTTTGAAAATAACAATAATGCTGGAGCAAGCAGACTTTCAACACTGGTCAAAGAGACTGCAATAGAAATAGTTTTTAAATGCACTAGTTGGTTGAGATTTCCATGGCCTGTGGAGGTGGATAATTCTAGAGGCCACTAAATCCTAAAGTTTATTTTTCTTAAAGTTTTCACTTCAAATAAAGCTTTGTTTTAAAATGTATGGGGCCAACTGTTAGAGCATTGAGGTCCTGGTTATTAGCCAGCTAGAGCCCATGAATTATGTTTAGTGAGAAGTTTATTGGCTCAGTAAACACCATTCCAGTTCCTCTCACCCCTGAACTGTGGAAGCCAACGCAAGAGATATTCAATGCCATGTTACTGCTAGCACCAGAGCAACCATTATCAGTTTACAGGCATTTTATTTTTTGTAAGGAATTTGCTATTGCATCACTTCATACACAGAAGTCTTTAAATTTACCAAGGCAACACACAAAGAGTAAGTAACTGTTTGGTCCTGTTTACCGTCTTCTGGAGCAGGAATATTTGTTTCCATCTCATAGCTTTCCAAGTTCAAGCACTACAGAAATGCAATCCCTCAAATTCTTAGTAAGGCAGGAGTCGGGCACAGAATTTAAAACATTAGCAAGATTAAAGTGGGCAACCACAAGAGCTTTCTGACCATCCTATGGCGCCAGGGCAGACTGCAGAGCTGTAATAAGTTGCCCTCTTACTGCTGCTTTGCCTCAAGGAAACACATAGGTCTGTTCTGTGTTCAGAGAGTAGGTGACCAAAGGTCTGTTTAGACTTAGATACTGGTCTTAGGTTACACGGTCAAGAACAACTCACACCATTATGCCCGAATAGGTGATACAACTCAGACACAGTCCAGGTAAGATGCACATTAATGCGCAAGGAGGAGTTAGGGCAGACAGATGTGGCAATAGCACTACCTAGCCTCACATCCAGTTGTGCACAGCACCAGGAACCCACAGATGGAAGGAGAAGGCAGGCATCTCCAGAATTAGCAGGATTGCTAGGTGTAAGTGTGCAAATCCAGAAGGAGCTTCTACTTGTGTGGCTGGCTTTGTCCTGGGCACAAAGCTGTTTTATCTGGTTGCTTTTCACTGACACAAGTCTCAAACACAGAGAGCAGTGATCAATGGGTGTGCAGTAACTTATTTGTGTGTTTGTTGTTCCACTTCTCTGAAAGAGCTAAAATGCACTAGAAGTCTACGCAGGGTCTGTGTCAGTACTTGAGGCAAGGAAAGTTAATTTAGTTGGAAGAGTAAGGATGCAAAGGAGAGTGCTGTAGTAACAGTAGTCTGTTCTGGCAGAAAACTAATTGGAACTGAAAGAATTTAGGTTCTCCTCCTAGTTCTTGCCATCTGTCACACCACCTTGGCTGAATAATGCATCTCTTTGTGTCTCTGCTTCCTTTCTCACCTCTTGCCTATACCATCCATTTAGACTGTGACACTTTTCAGGGACTAAACTGTGTTTGTACAGCACCCAGAAACAGCCTTGGGGCTGTGCTGTCTCTGAGATTTTTATACAGACTTTGCTACAGACCAATTTACAGAACATCAAATTGCTGGATTTGGAAGGGACCTCTGGAGACCACCTCCAAAGCAGGATTGCCTAGAGCATACAGTACAGAACTGCATACAGGCAGGTTTTGAGTATCACCAGAGAAGGAGACTCCACAACCTTCCTGGGCAGTCTGTTCCAGTGCTTGGTCACCCATAAGTAGAAAAGTTTTTCCTCATGTCTAAATGAAACCTTCTGCCTTCTGGCTTGTTCCCATTGCTCCTTGTCCTTCCACCATGAACTCATTCTCATGGGTATGCTTCTTCTGATGTCCTGAGAATCACAATGCCAAAACATCAATATGAGAAGGAAGAACCTTGGCACTACAGATCTTTAATGTCCTTGTCGTGCCAAGGCCATATCTTCACAGCAGTAACAAAGCACCTCTAGGGAGCAGGCACCCTAGCAGTGGTGAAAGACAAGATACCCTACTCTTTAAACTTAACCCTCTCCCTTCCAAAGAATGCCTGGAATTTCTACTATTTCCCAGCAGAGACTGGAAGGCAAAGACTTGGCATGGGGCAAGACAGATAAGAGCAGTTGCCTTCTCTAGGTTTTGTTAACTCTGCATAATTGTTTAGGGCATGTGATGGTTAGAGAGACACATACACATCTGTCAGAGACAGACTGCAAATCACCAGTATAATTTCAAGCAAACAAAATCAAATGTGGCTGTCGTATATAAAACACCTCTGTAAAACTACAATATCATTCAACTGCTGCACGTTTCTTTTGCAAAGTAATGGTATAATGTTCTCTCTCAAAGACTGCCATTTAGGATCACTAAGATGTTAAATAAAGTCTTTGCTGTCTTCTGGGACACATGGTGAAAGTTGATTACTGTTGGAAACTTCCCTAAGCAAGCCACATTTAAATGCCATGTTTTGCAAAAGGGCCCATATTGTCTTGCATATGAATTCAAGTTCCTTTACCAGTTTAAAATCTGGGTCAGAGCAATTTGCTTACACTTGGAGTCCTTTTCTAAAATTAATGGTACGTGGGATTTAGAGTTGTAGATACAAGACAACCGGCTAAACTGCTATTATCTGCTCTGCATCATGCACTTACCATCTACAGTTTTCCTGCTAAGCTTTGTTCACATGTACAACCCACTTCTTCAGCAGTTGCACATTCAGCATACTAACAGTGTTATGCTTGGCCACCCTGTTAAAGTCATGTAAGTAAAATGCATGGTAGGGGGCCTGGATGGATTTTTATAGGGTTTTAGATGGCTACAGATTATAGCTGGCCAAGGGTGGAAGTTTTGATAAGCAGTCATGAAGTTGAGAGCTTTTCTATTCAAATATGATGTTGACTAGTGCTGACTCTATCTCTGTCACTTCTGTGGCGATAACCAGATTACCCAAATGCACTATGCTCAGGGTTATACCACACCACCACTTGCAAGCTCCACTTAGGGCTACATACAGCTGCCAAACTGCTTAGCTAAATTTCTCACAGGGATCACACAGAACAACTGTGATGGTTGATGTTTGTCTCACATTGCCATTCAGGGAGGTACTTTTGGATTGCTGGTACTTGGGTGCCGGCTATTTCAGAGATTATTTACTTCACCGTATCCTAGCAGGCAGTTGTTAACTGGATCCTAAACCCTCAGCACACATTTAAGTTTCTGTGAACTGGAAATCTGTGTGGCAAAATACCTGTTCAGAAGTCCAACTCAGGGCTAAGGTCCTGCCCAAATTTATTTGAGTGCTTCTTGAAAGAAGACAGACAGAAAGGAAGGAAATAAGAAGCCTGAAACCACAACACAAATCTGCAAGTTAAACTTACTGACAGAACTGACCTGGAAAGTGAAAAACAGTAACAGAATTATGATATTCACACCTTCTTGCAGTATTCCTTCAGGTACCGAGTATCGTATTTTCTTACTATAAGCCACTTTGGGGTGACAATCAATGAAAGACATTAAGTACAATAAAAATATTTGGTTTAGAATAAAAGTTGTTCCTACCTATGGGCTTGTAAAGGAAAACTCAGCAGTCTTACACTTCTTGTAGGTAAATTCTGAATTTTCATCCCCTTGTTCACAAGCCAGGCAGAATAAAAATATCCACCTACACTAAACCAAAGGGAGCCGCTTGTAACCCAGACACAACCACAACAGACATTCTCAACAGTCCTTGGCTTCATAGAACACTGCTTTGTGGTTATACCCACCACTAGGATTTCATCTCACAAGTTCTAGCATGTTTAATTTATTCCAGGTCATACATCAAATATAATATTAAAATTTAAGATGGCATTTGAGATTGAGACTTTTTTTTGCAGTGTGAGTAGAAAAAACGCAGTTGGGGCCGCGGGTGCATGAGCACAGCGGTACGTAAACACAAACTTGTACCCATCACTCAAGAAACAACTGGCCTTTAAGAGGGGAAAAAGTTGTAAAAAAGAATCAATTCCATTAAATAGCTCTATAAATCAATTCCACTAAAAATCAATGGGAAACTACATCCACAAGGTGCCAACTAACTCCTACACATCTGCTGCAACTGTCCATGACAGTGGCCATGCAGCAGCATTGCCTGACAGGGATTCAGAAGCCAAGGGCTGAAAGGGTAAGCCCTGTGTTGCCCACGCTGCCCTCCAGCTCCCTCCTACAGCTCTTTCTGCCCCACTTGCCTGGTGGGAACCGCATGCTGAGGCCTCCGGGTAAGGCAACATCATCACTTGCTTCCAAGGCTTGTATGTTGTATGATAGAGCCAAAACTAGGAGCTAACTCCTGCTGCACTTCACATGTGCCATGCAGAGCCTTGCCTCCCGACAGAGATGTCTCTTAAAGGACAGCAAAGGGCAACTCCTATTACCTGTTAGAGCCAGGCATCCCACATGCCCAGATTTGAAATGGAACATGACTCTGGAATCATCCAGTAGGCTTTGTGCCACTTCAGCTGTCCCCAAAGGCTGCTGACTTAGACACAAGGGGAAGGTGGAAAGGGAATATTTGCAATGTGGGGCCCAACAGACAGCAGCATGCAGTAAGTTACAAATGACTTGTTTTAAGTGCAAGTTCTTGAGTTCCTCATCTAGTGTCAATCTTGACTGTTCAGTGACTCCCATGTGACTGTGCCAGGCCACTGTCCTCTCACTTTCAAACTGCAGCTCAGTTGCATTTTCACATTTATAGGCTGTGGATGCCCCTTCAATGACTGGAGAAACCCTTGGGGCTTTCATTTTGTGCTGGCAGCTCTCAAATGACTTTAGAAACAATCCCCCTGGGGTTTCTGTATGGCAGAGCAGAGAGGGCACAGACGATTCTGGCTTTGTTAAAACCTGCAGAAAAATTCATGTCCTGCATCTTCCCCTTCATGCGCTCCACGTGTGCTGTCATGCCTGTGGGCCTATTACAGACACACAGTATTTCAGAAATTCAGACATAGCATTTTTTGCAACGGAAAAAAGCTTGATGAGTTGGCCTCTGCTATTCAGCGCTAAGCACCAAAAGCCATTTCTTCCTGTTGTAAGTGAATGCCAAGCCAAGCTGAGTTCAGTTATTCCACACAGAAACACCCATGTCTGCTATTATTCACATGTATTTAAAATAGAGAAAGACTGCGTATGTGTGTGTGTGTACCATAAATAATGATCATTTTAAACAGAAGGCCCAAGACTGTCCATGGCAAGGAAGGCAACTATCTACTGCTTCACTCCAAGGCTTTGGACCCAACTACAGGAGGGATCTGATCTGCAAACTGCATCTTAGCTGTAGGGCCACCCTCAACCTACTGACTTTGGTCAGATTTGAGAGCATTTGATATCAAACCTTCCATCAGTCACAAGTTTTCCCATGACATAAGGGCACACAGTTCTGGACAGCAAGACTCTGACATAGGCTGTGGAGGTTTGAGGTCAAGAACAAGTGGGAATTGTACAACCAGAGTCTTCTATCTAACCACTGGTATCTAGCAAGACAGAGAAACACACACTCAAGTTTGTGTCTTTTGGACTATTTCTTAGAACGTTATCATATGACTCTTCTGCTCCAGAAGAATTAATTTGTCGTTATGAAGTCTATTAAGAGAAGGCCATCATCTGTACAACAGCCAGAAGATTTTCTCGTGGGTCACAGGAGATTTTCAGTATTTTCCTCGTCCCTAAAAGCATCCACAATGACACTTCCATACTTACTTGTACATCAATTTCACACGAGTCAGGAAATAAAGATTTGTGTCGAGTACCCTTCAATTATTATAATAGGAAGGATGTTTTGCAGAGTTTTGAAACACAAATCTTACTGAGTCTTCATGCACAACCACTTGCATGCAACTACACCAACACTTGCACAGATGTAACTCTAGACTGCTCAGTGACTGACGTTCCGGACTACCTTACAGTGCAGAGATGTAAGGACAGCCCAAAACACGGTGTAAAGTTTGTTTGCAAAGAGATACAGAAAACAAAGTAAGAGGCACAACCCTGAGAATGAAGAGATTACCCTGACATGGCAGCTGTGTACAAAGGGTTTGAAAAAGCAAGTGTATGCACAGATAATTACTCTAGAGGAAGCAAAAAATCCAACACATTAGACAAGTAAAGCATCAATCTAAATAAGCAGAATCCATGGACTAAGAGCTGAAGCCAGCACAGGGATCTGAAGTGTCAAAGAGCATTTAAAGACTATCATGGTTAAAATCACACATCAAACTGCAGAACAGACAGGTGAACTGGAGGATCAGTCTATGGAAATAGACTAAGGAGGAGGATTGTAAGAATTTACATTTTTTTTAAGTCTTGCTGCTAAACTCTTCTGTACTCAAAGAGAAAAAACCCAAATCCCATTTCCTGCCACTATGGAGCTAAAAAGCTAACACCGTATTTCATAGTGCTTAATATGAAGCAGAATTACTGTGCTGACTTGTTTTTAAACAGAAAATACATTCTAAAAAGTAGATTGAGAAGGCAGTGGGTTTCTTTCTGACAAAGCCTCTGACAAGAAGTGTGCGGGGGGAGAAACATATTTTTCTTTAAGACTTGTGGGGATGAACAGAATGAAAATTTTGTTGCCCTCGGTAGAATTGATGTATTTTTCCAGTTAGACCTTTTTTTGTTCAGTCATTCACTGTAGAGACTGATTTAAATGAATAAATGTGCTTCTCTTTCCTGCTTACACCCTTGTCAATGAAAGCAAAAGAAATGCTCTCAAACGTTATGCTTTTAAATAAACCAGGAAGGTCTTACCAAGAAGATCCCATAGCCCATCTGAAAGAGTAACTTGTTAATGCCAGCCAGTGAACTGCCTCCTAAGAAAAGAAAGATTCAAACCCCGACCCAAGCAGACATCTCAGCCAGAGCCCCCTCTGACATGAGAGTACCGCAGTCTGCCTCCAACTTCTCTTTGCCAAAGTCTTTTACAAAGAGAGCACCCAGGCAGCAAGCGTGTGACACACATCCAGCCACACTTGTAGCATCCTGCCTGTTTTCTCTTGAGCCTCTGAACTGTGACCCCAAAGCAAATGAATCTGAGAAGAAAATACATTAATCAGGCACTCACTCAGCCAGGCTCGGGATTTTTAAACGAGGCAGGGATCTGAATCAGCTTTATCACCTCCCACTTCTTTCCTGATACAATTAGTCAGCATCTGCCCCGCCAGCCAACCTGCTCTCCATCTCAGTGCGAGGTGCAAGCAGCTGCAGCTCCCTTGCCCACTGCCTATTTCCTAACAAAAAACAGAGAAGCAGAGTTTACTGAACCCTTCCTAGTAAGGGTGAGCATCCCTTCCCTATACTCAGGGGAATGAGAGGAGCTGAGAACAGCTACCACTTAACAGCCTCTTTGATTCTTCTCCAGTCCAAGCACAGGTTCAGACGTGTCCCAGCCACACCTCTCCCCACCTTGGGCCAAGGCCATGCCAGCTCCACACACCTGTTGGAGGCTTCCCCACATTTGAAGGGAATCCCCAGAAGGAGATTTGCAGGTGCTCCACTGCCTTCAAAGAGTACAGGCAACAAATCAGCCTGGGAAATTGGACCCATAGCACTCGATGTGGCCCTCTGACCTTTCCCGAAATGTTCTCAGCCCACCAGGCTGGCAGGACTGAACTTTATAGCCGAGTGTTTTGAAAGAAGCATGTGCTTTTAAATCCAGTTGAATTTTTGCTAGGGACACTTTACAAAGGCATCACAGGAGTTTTGCAATTCTGGGTTACAGGTGATTACAGCAAATAAACAGGCATGCAAGTCAGGGTCGGAAGCGGGCATTTACTTAAAGCCTGCCTCACCAGGCACTTGAAAAATAAATAAAACCCCCAAGCAGTTCTGTTTAACCCAAGAGCTATAAGGATGCGGCCCCACTCCTCAGGCTGAGTTGTGCAAGCTTCTTACTCCAGCAATCACACTGAGTTCAAGCAAAGCGCCTGAGTAAGCATTTGCAGAATCTGACCCCCCAGTCAGTTATCTATACTGCACCTATTTGTGCCTCACATGGCAAGCTCTTCAGCCAGGGACATGGTCTGGAAGTATATTGTCAGCTGCAATGTGCTCTTTCTCCATTTACAGCATTCAACCTAACCTTCGGTGCCAAGTGCAACATTACCCTTAAAATGACATCTATTAGAGACAGTTTCCTCTGAAGACTGTGATCTGACCAACAACCAGCTCACACTGTTCCTTTATTTATTACAAGACCACCATGTTCATACTTACATTTCAAGCATTTTGTCAAAAAAACAGTAAGACAGGCAGTCAATTATGTAAACCCTACACTCTGGTGTTACCCTGGCTTCACTCAAGATGCTGCCATCCTTTCTTTCATGAAAATTTAAAAAACTGGGAACCAAAACCAAAATTAAAGCAACAAATAAGATAGATTAGTCTACAGTACTGTGCAAGCTCAGCAGAGTCAGACTTGCCTTCCCTCTGCTAGTTCAAGTACACAGCCCCTTCCCACTCCCAAGGCACAGAAGAGAGCGATGGGCCAGCAGTATGGCACAGATGCATGGAACACTTCTTATGGAAAAAAAAACATGCATGGTGCTCTGAAGTTCCATGTCCTGCATGCCACACTACCTTCTCACCCATCGAGCTAACACTGTCAGGTACCCACTCGCCACTCTGATGATGAAAGACACTGTAATGAAGCAGCTTCTCCTTCACCTCAAAAAAGGATATGCTTGGTTTTTCTAAACAAGGTTTACAGATAGAGTTCTGCAGTTATTTGGGGTTTTTAACTTTTTCATGAGAGTACAACCCAAGCTGGTTTAGACAAACACAGAAGTGGCCTGGGTCCATGTGTAACCATGGAAAAAGCAAGCACGAACAGAAAACTATTCTGTAAAATGACAGAGCAGATTAACATGGAAACCTGCTTGGCCTCACCTGGACTCCTCTTCCCCTTTCTTGTCCAACCAGTTCATGGCTGGGGAACATCCCAAGCCTCTGGCATATGGTATTAGATACTCTGGGTATTAGCTAGAAAACTACTGATAAGTGTTTTGAAATGGTACTGCTGGCATCATGTAGCCCAGGTCCCACTTCACATGAACTCTTCGAAATTTGCAAGGCAGAAGGAGATTTGTATTCATTGCAAGTGAAGGAGAGAAACAGGGGTGCTTAATCACTCAGTTGTGTCTAATGGGAGTGGAAGCTGGTTTGTCTGGATGTGGCCTTAGCTTCTGTTCTGTAAGGGAAGAACCCTGGTGCAGCTTTCGGTAAGTCATACAAACATATCAAAAAAGGTTATGTGAAGATGCCAAAGACAGACACAAATCAGAGATCAGTGATTACAAAAGTAACTTGAGATCCTTGGATGGAAAGGATCTCTTCACTGGACAGGTAAGTATTTTAATTCTACACTCCAGTGACCACTGTTCCAGCAGCACCCTTAAAATGTATTTTCCTTCCATAATTACCACGTTGCTACTCACACCTCCGTGCATCTTCTAAGTAACAGCATGATTTCCCATACCACAACATTATCAGATGTACCAGTTTTCCCTGCATTTGGTTCAACTGAACTATTACTACAGTGTTCACCTTAAAGCCCTCTTAGACAACTCACAGGGTGAGTATTAGACAATGGCAGCTACTCCTGTAATTTACTGTTCATTAAATACTAATGGAAATTCAACCCCTTCTTCAAAATACCACGTTCTTACACATGGAGAGAGGTACAGTCAGATTAAATGTTTTTTCCAGAATCAAACAAATCAGTGGCAAACAAATCCTCACATACTCAACTGTTTGTTTTAGCCACCAGAATGGAAACTGTCAGATTGAAGATAATGGCTTATAGGCTTCTCTCCACAGTCAGGTAACTTTTCCCCTCCCTCTGGATCTAACGAATATCACTAAGTCAATTAAACCCATCACTTACAAGTAGCAGCCAGAAACGGAGAGACCCAGCATCAGTGGGATAAGCCAGCTGACTACAGCTGCTAAAAAGATGTCCACACTTGGGGAAACACTCAAGACACTCCTGCAAAGGCACCACCCATAAGAACAGACCAACAGTCTCAAACACCTCTGCATCTTGGATGGATATGCAGAACCGCATATATCACACTACTTTTCTTGGAGTTCTGGTACGAATGCTGCCAGCTCGTGAACGGCACTCAGTTTTGCTGCCAACACGGTTTTTACCTAGAACAAACGGAAGTGCGTTCCCAAGAATTTCCAAGGCTGTTGCATCACACAGTCCGTTGGCACTGCACCACGCAACCCAGCGAGGAAAGGCAAAAACATATAAGCTGCTGCTCTGTGCATCCTGAAAGGGATTATTTAGAGACATTTATATATTCGCAGGAATGGACTGGCGGTGCGGAATGGCCCTCCAAAAAAAACCCCAGTGTTCACTGTGGGGGAATACAGTCTCGCCAATATTTTCAGTGCTGTAGCAAAAAGCACGTATTTTTTATAGCAGATATGTTTCCATTTTCATTCCAATTTTGAAAGCTTTGTTTGATAAAGTACAGTAGGGACTAAGAAATGCAGCATTTCTGAAGGACAGGAGGGTAATCTTCTCTATTCTTTCTTCCCCATCGTGGGTTTTACATAATACTGATGTGTTAGTCCCTGGCAACTTTACCATTTTGAAGCTTTTTCAGGATTATCTGTATGACGACAGAATTTACAGGCTCTTGCTAAGGTCAAGGTCGTTTTGTGCAAATGTTTAAATATGATGAGCATTTATAAGATAAATATACAAGACAAACCAAGGACATTGTATTTTCCATAACTGAAAGATGAAGAAAACTTAAGTTGCTTAACTTCCTTCATGACTACAGCATGGAAAATTGAAATCAGTGATAGAAACTGAATCCAGAGTTCCCTAGACCACACGCTCACTCACAAGAATGAAATGTGTGCACACATCCAACCACTGCACCTATTCATAACAGTAAGAACCTACAACCAAGTCTTCTGGATAAAACATTTTGAGTGATAAGTTATGTTACCTTTAAAACATGCTCAGCCAAACATCAGTCTGCTCACATCCAAAAGATTACAAGACAACTCTCACTCATGCCACTCCTTACATTGAGCACTTTGGTACTATGGTTCTGGCTAAGCACCTCCCTTAGATGCACACACGTTAATGTTTTTCAATGCATTCCTTGCCATCTACAATTTTTCCTGCCTAGAAGGGCTTTCACATTATTCTTTGACAACTGGACGTAATCGTGTCACCTAATGCCACATTATCAAAGAGCAACTGAACTGCCTAGAAAATTAACAAAGAGCTTTTTGCTCTTTTTTACTCCAAACAGCAAAGGACTCAGGAAGTTTGATGCAAGAAGTTCCACACAAGGACCCTTCTGAACACTTTATACAGGTAAACAGAAATGAGGAGCAATAAAGCACTTCACCCTTCCAGAGGCAGCGGAACGAGCATTAAATAACACCAGCTCAACTTCAAGTTTCATTATACACATCATTTCAAACCTTCTTTTAAATACGTATCATTTAAAAAAGCACTGGTCTTCAACTGTGTGTCTTTGGTGGCAAGGAAAGTCAATCCCCCACTCTTTATCGTTTCGTCCAGTTTTGGGCAGTTAACTCATCTTTCACATCAGAAGCCTTGTGTACAGGAAGAGATGGACTGGAAAAAGCAATTGAAATCTGGAGAGAAGCAGGAGGGCAGGAAAGCTTACTTCCCTCCAAGTTAAAGCTAGGTGTTAGACACTAGTATCTCCTAGCTCTAAACTTATAAAAGAGCAGTATAACTAGAAGATAATGATTCCCTCTTGCTCAGAGAACATTTCCTTTGCTCTGCATTTAAAGTAGAACCGAGTAAGAATCACAGAATAAGCCACATAGAAAAAAGACCACAGGAGGTTGTCGGAAAGTGTGATATTTTCTTCGATACTTAGGTGTAGCACTAACATTTATTTTAATGCTGTACACGAAGATGCCCGATACATTTCTCATAAACAATGGCATAGGAAATTAATTTTCTTTCTGATTTGCATGTTAAATCTTAACTTGAATGTGTTAAACCCTGTCCTCCTTAACAGAAAATACTATCAAATTTACTTTAGTTATCTGCAGTTGCACATCAACGTGTTTTAATATGAACAAACCAGTAAGATCCAGTCTTTCCACTAGAGGGTAACTACCACACAGACAAGCAAGCAAGCTTTAAAATACACTTTCTTGTTGCCTAACTTTATCTCTCAGTTAAAACTGGCAATGCAAATTACTCTATTCTGGGTTTTACTGGATAAGAGAAACAACTTCTAAACTGTCAGACTGGCTGGTGGCATCTTCAGAGCAGACAGAAGTGCAGTAAGTGGAGTCCCGCATGGCTATGTCTTTATGTGACTCCTAGAAAACTGAATCCACACATGGAATGATTCTTTATACAATGAGCACACACTTAGGCAAAGGAATCTACTGTACACCCCTGGCGTCTTAAAGCAGTCCAGGAATTAATGGGAATAGCTTGGCATGAAAAGCAGAGTAAGGCTGTTTCCCATATGAGGCCTCTTCCCCAGTCAGTCCATCAAGTACCTCTTTCAAAACTCATGGCAGAAGACTGATCTGAACACAATTTTATCTTGCATAGTGCTTGGTTCAGTGGGGGAAGGGAACAGATAGGACACACTGATATATTACTGAGAGCTACCCTCTCTTCATCTACCCAGGAGACTGAAGGGCAATGAATGCCTCGGGCCAGCACACTGACATGAAATGCTTTCAAACCTCCCATCCAAAACCTGGACAACGACAACACTGGCAAGTTTTTCCATCCAGTATCTAAAGCTGGAAGAACAAGAGGGAGTTGTTTCTACATAGATCTCTCAGAACATTTAGCAACAGAAGTAAGAAGTACACCCTAGTTTCGGGCTATTTTTATTGGGAGAGCAGCTCCTGATGACAATTTTCAGCAGGAAACTCTCCACACTTCTCTAAACTATCTTATTGCCACCTGAAGACTGGGACTATCCACTCGCTGTCAGTGCATTTGTCTGCTGACACTTTCTGCAGGAAGACCAATCAGTTTTGTCTTTTCCACATCAGCAAAAGAGCCAGTGTTGAAGGAAGTTCCCCACAACAGATCCATTTCCAAATGCCTGTTGAGGTGTTCTTTTAAAAGATCACTCTTCAGCCCCTTCAAATCCCCAGTGCGCCCATCAGAAAATGTTATGTAGCACACATGTAATCCTGGATAAACTAGTTTCCCCACACCTTTCCATTAAGTAAAATCAGTAACAAGAATCCCTGTTTAGGATTTGTGATTATAAGGATCACCCTCTGCCCTGCCCTGGTCAAACAATACGGGCTCTAAGAAAGCATGAGAGCCATCATTTCAATAATGCAAAACCCTGTTGCTTCCACTTTAGAACAGCTGACTTGAAGTGCATGCTAGGCTGTGCTTATTAACAAAAAGAGAAATCTGATATATAGAAAGAAAACACTATGTGAGGATTAATCCTGGATTGCAGTTCATGGCCAGCACTGGGCTGCCATCCAAATACAGATGAAAAAGCACAAAATTTCTCCCACCTGTCACTTACAGCAGGTACAGCTATGGCAGTGCTGTAGTCTCGTTTTACAGCTATTGTAACAATCCGTTTTATATCAGCTGAAAATTCAGCACTGACCTCACTCTTTCATTTCTTCCGTGTTTTGTGGGAGCCAGCACTGGAGGGTGAATTTTCTTTCCAGGAATTACAAACAAGAAGTGTGAGTAACTTGCAAGTTTGGACAGCCAGCCTGTAGTACACTTTCGCTTCAAGGAGAGAAACCCAGCTTAAACTTGGCATCCTGTTGGAACCTGGAGATGCTAACTGAACAAGAAAATACAACTCTCAGGAACACTTGGGTTTTTCACGCTGTTTCTGCTGCTTGGGAGACAAGTAAGCACACTGTCACCACTGATTAAAACAGACTTAAACAAACTAATGCTGCTGCTCAGCCAATGAGCACAGCCGAGGGAAATCTCTATTGCAGTGCATTGTCCCTGCTCCCGATACTACAGCAAGATAAAAACCTATCTAAGCCAACCCTAGTGGTTTAATCACTGGTGTTCAATCCACACCAAACCCAAGCAGTTATCTTTATCTTATAGAAGATACTCTCCTGCATATGGCTGGATCAACACTCTGTGGTGGCAAGCCCACAGCTGAGCCCTGACAATTTTTCTCCAAACCCAGCAGGGTGGGCACATCCGCTGGTCCCCAGTCCCCCTTCCCATTTAGCTTCACCTGTCACAATGCAGCCAGTGTAACGGCTGTGTCACAAATGGATTCTCCTTTCTCCCACTACATGACCACATTTGCTGCCACACTCAAATGCTGCTTTGTGGCAATGTTCTTCCCCGGACATCGTCAGAAACTGCAGTTCTGTTTGTACACTTTATCATTCAGATTCAGCGTGGGGATGGGAAACTTGGCTTTCTATAGAGAAAACATGACAACAACCTCGTCATTCCAATACCTCTGCCTATCAAGCCATGATGTGTTCATCAAACTGGACAAGAGGGTTAAATGCTGCAGTCAGCACAACCAGGGTTCTGGTACGAAAGCAAATGCACCTCAATTCTAAAACATGATCCTATTTCCCTACATCTATCATCAAAGAAGGTAGCAGGAGCTCAAGAATAGCCACAGACTGAATTCTGTACAAGGCCAAAGAAATGCACAAGTTTATGCCTGACAGTTCTTAATTACTGTGGGCTGGAAAGATGCTACAAACCAAGACCTCTCATTGTAAGATCTGCTGTTCATGACTTCAAATTTCATGCTGTGATCCCGAAGTCTGGGCCGTGGTGGCTGGCTTTGGGAGTTTTAATCCATTACACAGCCAAATCCATTAGCATTACGTTGTGTCCCAGTTGTTTTAAACAACTAATCAAAATAAATTGCATACGTTCCCTCCTGGTATAAGGCCTCTCACCTTCTCTTTATCTCCTCTCTCCCCCCACCCCTTGTCACACATTGGCTTCTGCCAAACAATTCAGCGCTGACACTACAGTGCATCACGTGGTACCAAGTGCTTCAAGCATCTTGCGATACTTATTACTATCTACACATCCATAAGTCATTCTGCCCAGCAACGTATGTGAATACTAACATGAGCTATTTCTTTATGCATTAAAGATATCGGGCTTCCCAAATCCTTGGAAGCAGCTTTTACCCCAAATACTGAAAAATCATCCCTTTTACGAATGTGCATCTCATCTGCATTTCACACAGGCGAAGGAAGCATGACACAAGGAAAACGTGCCATGTCCTCGGATTCTCCCATTCCTCCTGCTCACACCCCTGCAGCAGTACAACTCCACTGTGATAAAGCGATGGATTTTAGATGCAAAAGAACAAGGCACATGGTTTCCTTTCCCGTATTAGAATGGAAAGTAGAAATGCAAGAGGTTGCTCATTCTTAATGCTGATTTCCTCCAGAGCTAAAATGACATGTCAGTAGCAGGTGACAAGTTTGAAGACACCCCCCCTCTTTTTTTTTGAAATAAATATAACAAAGGGCACGCAGATTTGACCTAATGGGTCAACCATCAAAAGTTAAACTGATTTAAATAATTAGACCTAGAATGTCAGGCAGCACTGCAAATAATTGTTCCTAATGCTTTTAAGATTAGATTGCTAATGAAAAGGCGCAAAAAGGATGCTAATCGCAGTGGTGGAAATAAGTCCATTTTCTTTCCATAGGTCATTTTCCCCATGTAGATTTGCTGTAAATTCCTAAAAAGTCCTTTACCGCTTTCTCTCCAGAGCTGCTGTGGCATATACAATTGTCCTGACTCATAAAAAATAGCAGTAAGTCATCTTGAAATACTAGTTGTTTATACGCTGTGTTTATCAAGCACAGCAAACATCTGCTCATAGTTCTGACATTTTCCAATGAAAGTGACTGTTGCATATTGTTTTCCCTTTTAATTTGTGGGGAAAAAAAAACATGGGAGCCATTCAAATATAAACAGCATTCCGCACTAAATTTAAACCAGTTTTGGTCAAAGGACACTTTATTCGCACAATGTCATTTTGATGCTCTTCTTAACTGCTTTCTGGCTGCTCTCTCTCGCGTATTTATCTATGAGCGAAGTGACATCCAGGCTGAATTCGGTAACACACTCAGTGCCACACAACACCCACTGATAGGTAAAGGTGAACCCTGCCCGCTCGCAGATGCTGAACGCGCAGTTCCCCGCCTCAAAAAGGCAGCCCGAGCTCTCCCCGAGCCTGCGGGTTCCGCAGCACAAAGTTTCGACTCACCGAACCCCCGATGTGTGCGGCAGCCGCGGGGCGGAGTGGGGCTGGCGGCCGCGATAACGGAAAGAACGGGTGCCGGGGGGGTGGCACCGAGAGCCACCAGCGGCTCTGCCCGCTGCCTTGCCCACCGCCGTGCCCGCTGCCCCTGGGGCCGGGCCAAACCGAAGTCAATAATTTACTTCTCCCATACAAAAGCAGCCGAGAGCGCAGACGGGCACCGCGCAGGGGGCCGCGCACATCCCCCACCTCGGGGCTCTGGTTTTAAATGCAACCGGGAAAACAAAACAGCCCGGCTGGCACCGGCGCGCCGGGGGATGCAGAGCCCGGCCCGGCATCGCGGCAGCGGCCATCGGCCCTGCCGGCACCCCGAGCTCCGCGCCCTGGCAGCGCATCGCCAGCCTGGACCTACGATGTAATTGTTTGGTTTTCTCTAAAGCCAATGGACAGCCCTGCGCCGGGCTGGCGGGGCCGGGCAGCCTCGTTTCCTCCGGGGCACAAAGCCTGGTGCAGGGTCCTGCCCGGCTCCGTCCATCGCGCCCGGAACAAAGCCAGGGACCCGCAGAGTCGGGCAGAGCGAACGAGGCCGGCGGGTCCTTCCCCCCCTCCAACCCCGCCGAGGGA